>OY744525.1:6734888-6839888 GCA_963556195.1 Sepiola atlantica | reverse complement strand
GTTCTACCACTGGACCAAGACGCTCTGTCTAGAAACATGTATGATTTTCATCACCTAAATATTTAATGTATTTTATGTGATTATTTTATTAGTGATTGCAATATATATATATATATATATATATATATATATATATATATATATATATATATATATAGTGTGTGTGTGTGTAATTCAGTGTAATAGAAGAAATAACAATAGTACTCAGTCACTTGTGCAAGAGCATATATATTTTTATTCACTGGACACTATACATTATTTTTATCATCCATCGGTACCTTCGGTTTCACAGAAACACTTGAAACTCCGTTCGCAAGATTAAAAATGTCAATTTTATTTTATGTTTAATTTTATACCTTTTTTTTATTTTTTCAATTTTTCTGATGGTCTTTTTTGTATTAAAATATTTTTTTTTAAATAAATGTTCCATAGGTTTCACAGGTTTCACGAACGTTTTCGATTCTTCGTCGAATCATTCGCATGGTGTCAAAAGCAAATGAACAAAAAAGCTGGAGAAGAAGAGAATTTTAAAAAGACGGCGGAGAAACGCGCATAGAATGTTTTTTGCATTGTTCCAGGAAGTCGTTGACGATTTAAATTCAGCAGCGCTGGATGGCATCACAGAACAAAATCGCATTACGTTAAGTATTTTAAAATGTTACCAAAATTAAAAAAATACTGGAAGCTATCTACATAAAAACACAACAACCTAAAATTAACAACATCACATATGAAACCAGTGGTAACATCTAAAAATGGTAAAATCTAAAAGTGTATTCTTATGTAAAATTAACCGGAAGTATTCCCGAATCTCTAAATGCACTCCTAAAAGAGATTATTGAGCAGATTTCGTCAGAAGGTCGGGTTTTTTCAGCCATCATTTGGAAACTGTAATTTCATTGTATTTCTTCCGCTCGGCATTTTCTTTCAAAATTATGTAACGTTTCTTAAGTTACTCTTCGCACTATGTGACCAGAAACTTGGAAAGGGTGCTTTTAGTAGTGCTCTGGAGGCATCCTTAATTTTATTTGTATGATTTCAGTAGCGCTTCAAACAGAAGCAATAAATGTAAGATTACAGTATTACATTTGGTAAGTGGTATATAGTAATCCTAGATAGAGTAAGTGTGTTTAAACTTGGTGTTGCCCGGGAGAAATAACTTTAAAACTGAAAGCTCAGGTGAGTAAATTACATTATTATTATTATTTTCAATACGTTACAGTTCCAGAGAGAAAATATGATGGGGAGTGGGATGTAGAAAAAACGTGGAAGGAGAAAAGAAAGAAAAATAGAGAGACAGATTGCGATAGGTAGAGAGATAGAGAATGTATTATACACTTTTTAACCTCTTCTATTTCGTTTTTATGGCCCCGGACAACACCGGGTACCCCTGCTAGTATATATATATATATATATATATATATATATATATATATATATATATATATATATATATATATATATATATATAGTCTCGGAAGTTTCTCAACCATTAAAACTATATTTTAAAAAAAACAAAAAAACAAAAATAAACTTATAGTCCCAAGTCTTTCAGTGGAAAATCACTCATGTAAGTCAATTTATTTTTACAGTTATTATATTAGTTTGTTTCTAACACTATTTTAAGGGATCATCAGTTGTTTACCATGAAAAACTGTTTCGGGAATTTAAAAACCAGACAGTATTTAATTTCATGGCTTCCCAGCAGAGTTGATCAGACCCCACTTCCCTTAAAAGACAAAAACATAAACGTTCCTTATACTAAATCTACGTTTTGTTCCATATAAATGTTTTGCTGACTTATATTATTTATTTTTAAAAAAAATTTCTTTACCTGTGTTGTTCGTCTGTCTAATAAAATTTATCCGTTACTTACAAAAATGTTGCTGCATTTTAAAGTGTTTGGACGAATCCATTACACTATTATTTAGGTGATTAATGTATTATTTTTAGTTTTATATTATAAATATAAAAAATATCAACACATCAAAAAATAAAAAATAAATATATATATAAATATATATATATATATATATATATACCTTTAGTCCCTTCTTCTCTCCATCCTCCTCCTTTGTTGTTCATCTCCCCATTGTCGTCAACCTCAAATAAATATTAATCTTCCTTGTTCACTTACAGTTTTTCTAATCTGCGTTCACAACTGTCGATTTGTTTCCTTTTCTCAGTGTTTCAAATCGGCGTTTATAAGTTAACCGTTAATTTGTTCTCTTTTTCTTCTTTTTCTTCTTCTTCTTTGCCCACTCCCAGTGTTTAAAATCGGCGTTCATAACTGTCGATTTTTTCTCTTTCTTCTTCTTCTTCTTCTTCTTTTTTAACATTTCTTTCTTTCTTTCTACTGTATTTTTATTGTTTTTCTTTTTCTCATTATAATTAGTAGATGTGTTATATATACGTTTATACATATTCTACATTATTTTTATTTATATATCCTATGATTTGTTCTCTCTCTCTCTCTCTCTCTCTATATATATATATATTATATATATATATATATTATATATATTATATATATATATATATATATATTATATATATATATATATATATATATATGATTATTTTTATTTACACAGATTCCTGAGTTCGACATGAACATTTTGGCAAGATGTATCTGAAGAAGGTCGACCTACTAATCACTCCTGCAGCAGAAAAGGATCTGCACATCTATTACCAAAAACTATTTCACCGCTGATTTCGATTGAACCAGAAGATGACCCTTTCTCAATCAGGATCCCTCAACCTTGGAATGGACTTCCAGGAAATGTACTAAATGCACCAACGACGCAGCAATTCAAGGCGAAATTGGACAGGTGCTGGGCTACTGTATCCTCTTATGTGCAAATTTCTATTGTAATACTATAGACTGCCCCCACCCAACCCGCCGCCGGAAAATGTTAGTTAGAAAATAGATCACAATACAAAAAAATATAAAGAATTAGATGAGAATATGAACGGCCGATCTATTGTGTTGTACAGACGGAATGACGCCATGACAATTAATTGTTAGTTTCTGGCTGACCGAATAATGATGGAGAGAGTAAGATGGTGAGCTGATAGTAACTGAGAAAAAGGCCGGAGATTTAGGATTTCCGGTCAAAGGTAGATATATTTAGGAGACAGAATTGTTTAAGCAGACAATGAGATGAGCAGACGAGTATATGACTAAGTGAACGACAATTAATGGTCTTGACAGGCAGATGATCTGAGTTAGATCTTAGCTGGTATCCTGGACTTAGGAGATGGGAGGCTGAGCTAAGAAGAGTTGACACCAACGACAAGGCCTCAATGACACACACGCACACATCAGTGTTGAGCGAGTCAAGTTTGTACAATGAACATTTGTCTCTGCGTTGTTATTTGCTTTGAATACAAATTGTAAACCAGTGCCTCCACCCTCGGCAGTTGCCAAAACTAGATTCGAAACGGCCAGGATAAGAAGCTGAAGACAGAGAGAAAACGATGGCACATGTGCGTTTCAGGGTCGACGGTCATCGAGGGGCCGGCATGGTTATACACTACCACCCTTTCCTGACATGCTTTTTTTTATTGCTTGCCAAATTTATTGAATTGAAGTGAGTACGTCTACGGAGATCTTTGTATAGTTGAGCATGAATAGTTTACGAATCCCAAACCTAACTCTAATCCAAACAACTACCACAAAAGATTGAACATAATGAATGGAGTTAATAAAATTATAATGACTATAAGAATTCCATTTGATAGAGTAGAGAAAGACTAGCAACGTCTCTTCTGTGAGAAAGGGGGACTGCAGAGAAGAGAAGAGATTTTGTACTCTGTCAAGGCAAGAAAGAGTGCTCTCAGCGGCACCTCCCCAGATGTGGGGGCAGTGCTCCATCTTAAGACATATTTGACTTTTATATAAATAGAGGATTATATTAGGAGTCAGGTATTTTCGAGAGCGGTAGAATGATCCAAATATTTTACAGTAACTTTAGCAGCACATTGGATATAAATCTTCCATTTCAGGTTTGGAGTGAAAGTCAGTCCTAGGAGCTTATCAAAACAAGAAGTTCCCTCGGGGAGAGAGGCATTCATTTTAACTGGAGCAAAACAAGGATCTAAACGTTGGTGGTAAAAGAAGAGAAGCCCCCCTCCTCCTCCGCCATTGCACGACATGCTCAGGAACAGGAGAGAGAGAGAGAGAGGGAGAGAGAGAGAAAGGGAGAGAGAAAATCAGCAAGATCTTGATCACCAAAGCTCTTCGAAGGGCAGCCATAGACAGTTGTATCATCTGCATAGATGTCAACAAATGATCTCAGAATATGATTTGGAAGATCATTAATAAAAATTAGCAGGTTGGTCCCAGAAAAGATCCTTGAGGTACGCCCGCATTCATACTGTGTTCTTCGGACTTCTATCCATCAACAACTACCTTCACAGACACATCAGAAAAGAATTGATGATTGGGAAAACATGGTCAGGTATTATATAGCTAGCAAAGTTTTGACGCAACCCTTTGCGTTAAACCCGAATAAAGGCACCTAAAACAAAGCTCCTATCGAGAGAATCGCTGGTCCTATACGATATTATCACAGTCAGCACGTCAGTAGTTGATCTTATAGTACAAAATCTTTATTGCTTGCCACTAAGTTGATTGTTTTTTTTAAAGATTACTGACGCTTTCTCAAATTATCCTCGATTCAAACAACTCACTAATGACACATAGTCTGATGAAGAAGACTACTCACAAGGAATTTTCTTATAGTGTCTAACAACTATTTCTTATTTAAGTGATAACTTGTAAGGATAGGAGCTAGTTCCGGCAGCAGATTCTTAAGGACAGTGACTAGAATGTTGCCAGGATGTTGTGGGCATCAAGATTTCTAAATTTGGCAACCCCCCAAGCAGATATACATATATCATTTAGAATATATGCAGTCATGTAGGGGTGAGGGGGGTCTGTAAGTGGGTAGCCCTGATAACACAAGGTATAATTTAAAAGAAAGTTTTTTGTAAAAAGATTATTTGGAGAAATCACTCCAGGTGAAGCGAGGACGGTAGCGCTTGATATATCCAAAGCCTTTGACAAGGTCTGGCATAAAAGGCTTCTCCTGAAAATACGCTCATATGTTATTGCTGGGCAAATACTTGATATAATTAGATCCTTCCTAACCAAAAGAAAGATCCAGGTTGTCCTCGATAGCCGTTCACCTAAGCAACATGACATAAATGCTGCTGTGCCCTAGGGCTCTATCCTTGGACTTTATTGTTCCTGATCTCCCTCTTAGACAAGGTCCCAAAAAAAAAAAAGTCGGCAACTTAAAAGGTCCCTCACTATCCAGCAAGCTCCAGCCCCTGTCCCATCGCCGCAATGTTGCATCCTTGTGCTTGTTTTACAAGTACTTCGATGGAATGTGCTCCGATGAACTTGCTGCTCTGGTGTCTCCTCGACATAAATACACTCGACCAACCCGACAATCAGCTAAGTCCCATCCATTCACTGTGGAGGTACCTAGATGTCAGAGAGCCTTCTACTTCAATAGCTTCTTTCCTCGTGTTGCCGGCCTTTGGAACTTGCTCCCTGCTCCCTGGTTCCTTGACTGTACCGACATGCAGAAATTTTAAACTAATGTGAACAAACATCTCACTGCACAGCTCCCAATTTAGGATGACCCCCTAAACTTTCACCCTAATTATCAGTAATCCCTAACGTCTATAATGGCAGCTTGCCTTGTTTGGGGTGAACTATGTTAAAAAAACAAAGGCATTTATCCAGAACATATAAAAATGAAGACAGACACTTTTTTTATACGATCATTTTGGTTTGTTTTAGTGAAAAAAAAAACTTTCAAAATATTTGTTGTATCGATGAATTTAAATGCAATGCTCATTTTTCAGAGTTTATTGACAAAGAAAAAAGTAGAGACAGTTAGATGTCAGCGAGAACGAGCGGGGAAAGAAATGGGGTGGAAAAATGATGGACCTGTTTATCATTTTCGTAACATCCAAGTATTCAAAATAATTAGATTTACATTGAATTTATAGTTGGAAATGAAAATACACACTAGTAAAGTGATATATATATATATATATATATATATATATATATATATATATATATATATATATATAAAGTGGTGTACTAAAAGCAAACTTTTAGGAAAGGTAAAACCTATTGTGAAGAGAATATTTTCCACCTCACTCTTTACTGAGCCTTGCCTGCATCCACGAGCGTACCTCTTATTGGACTTTTTACACTTTGGATTTTCTACTTTCGCCGCACCCGAAGTTGTGGCTTCTTGGAATTTAACTTTGAATCCTCTCTCACAACCTCTCGTGCCTTTTAACGACCCACCTATCTACATCTCATTCTCTCCACTGGACTTTTCGATACCGGACTTTTTAGCAATCGGACATTTGCTTGCATTCGGGCAGAATTTTGCCCTGTGTTTCTTTCCCTACAACTTTTATTTTATTTTTTCAAATTTTAAATCTTGGCCTTTGCCAACTTATCTATCCCAGCGATTTCCTCTGATGATAAGATTTTGATCTTTGAAAAGCCTGGCTTAAGGAAAATTTAACTTGAATAAATTGCCTTTTTGCGGAATATACCTAGCTCTGAGCAATTGAATTGAATTATGATTTGACTTTTGCTTCTCTAATTCCTTTCCATTCTGCTTCATATATATATATATATATATATATATATATATATATATATATATATATATATATATAAGGTTCCAAAAGATATAAGAGGCAACTAATATCTTTAATTATTAAACATCCGGATAAAAATGAAGCTCAATATACTGGATAGAGCATTAATAGCAATAGATAAAATGAAAGAATAAAATAAGGTGCATATCAAATTTTATTACAATTCAAAGTTCAAGCAAAGTAATTGAAAGTCCTTAACCCATGGGTTTTCAAAGAAAATTCTTCTCGTCAGATGATCATTACCGCAGTGGAATTACAGCGAGTAAATAAAACTTTACTTTGAAAACATAAAGATAAAAATATAAAAATATAATAATAATAAACAAAATTAATAATAAAATTAATAATAAAAAAAATAAATATATGCAACACAAATTGTATTGACAAAAAACATATATTTAAGTTGAAATACCCCATCAATGTACGGCTTTGAAAACCCATGGGTTAAGGACTTTCAATTACTTTGCTTGAACTTTGAATTGTAATAAAATTTGATTTGCACCTTATTTTATTCTTTCATTTTATCTAATGCTATATATATATATATATATATATATATATATATATATATGTCTTTCCTCCCAGTTTGCAACTTTTTACTCATTGTTAGAATTATGTACAGTCTCCATTCGATCCCTTCACCACTGGACGGAGCCTCTTATCCCCACCCATAAATATCGATTCTATTTATCTTCCTCCCCAAAAGGTAAGATGTGACACAAGGTCGGGAAAGTGGGAAAAAAACAGCACTCGAGAATTTTGAGCACTGTTTAAAAATTGCCTGAGCAGCCCCGTCGGCATTCCCCGGTAGATGCGCCTCAGGCGATTAGCAATAAACTAACCCCCTCTCAAAGGGTGAGAAGGCAAAGCCTGGGAGGGTGCACCTCCTAGAACTGCGCAAGACGGACAACCGATAGACCGGCGTAAATCCAGACCCGAAGGCCCGGACAATACTGGTTTATTGGGCGGGGTAAAAACATATCGATATTTTGAAGCAATAACCCTTGTTCATTAATAGGTTTTTACAAAGTAAACGATACACATCATCACCATCATCATCTTTGGTTTAACGTCTGTTTTACACGCTGGCATGTGTTGGACGGCTTCAAGAAATTGACTTCCAAACGAACCTATCTCTGACCAGGTCTTTATTTATCCCTCTTTCTCTCAAGTCCATTTTTATAACATCCGCCCATGTTTTCCTTGATGGACAGGTTTTGATCCTCGGGTCAATGTTGTTTGAGATACGAGAGAGAATAAAGAATCATCGTGTTTTTGTGTGTGTGTGTGTGTGGGGGGGGGGGGTAATATCAAATGAAAAAATGAGAAAATAATTAATTTTGATTCACAACTTTGTTAAGACAACGAAAAAGGAAGAGTTTGTGGAGAAATAGAGTTCAAAGGGTCTAAGAACTCAAGGGAGAGAACTCTCAAAAACTGAAAAGCGTATGTGGTAACAAAAAAAAGGTCTTAAACGGTCAAGGAATATGGAAAGTCTGAGGAGAGAGAACGCAAACCAGATCTCCACTGGAAGGGTACGGAGAGTACTGAAACTGAACAAAAATGATCCTTCTAAAAATCTCTACTTTATACATTGGGCGGCTTTAAGAAATTGACTTCAAAACTAACCTATCTTTGCCCAGGTCTTTATTTATCCCTTTCTCTCAAGTTCATTTTAATAACTTCTGCCCAAGTTTTCTTTTAACCCTTCCTCTGTGAACTGACCCTGCTACCTCAACTGTTCTACATCTACTAACCCACGAACTCTCATCCATTCTTTCAACGTGACCATACCATCAAAGTCTCCTGTTCTGTACACATCTCCCTATACTGTCTAGATTTTATCTTCCTCTGAGGTCATCAGAACTAAACCTGTCTTTAAGACTCACATCACGCATCTATCGTATCATTCTCATATCATTTCTCGCCATGCAACGCATGTCCTCAACCCCGAGGTTTCATTTCTATCCATTATCATGCTGCGTACACATGACTGATAGACTCTTTTCTTGGTCGACAATTGTAACACTTTCCTGGTTAGTAAAGACAGAAAAAGAAGAATTTTTTTTTACTTTGTTAAATACACACAAAGTAACAATGCACCCTTATCTATGGGCAGGCGCACCCCAGTTTACCCACTTAGTCATATTTCTGCTCCCCCCCCCCCCGACACCAATGCACCCCCCCCTCTTCCTCCATCGTGCAGTAGAGTAATACAATCATGTATTTACTTTTTCACAGCCTTTTAGACGTAAATATGCAGTCTGTCTAATGTCAGTAATATACAAAAGCCATGCGATGTGTATAAGTACACACGCACACATACGCACGCACACACATACACTTATACAGAGATAAATTATCCACACAAAAAAAAAACACTCATATAAAAAAATATTTTAAAAAATATAAAAGAGGATATAAAAAAAATATACTAACTAACCCTATCTCACGTGAACTGCGTTTCGACTGTTCCATGTATCTACCTATCTACCTATCTACCTATCTACCTATATACCTATCTACCTATATACCTATATACCTAGAAGAATACCCGTCCCAGGACAGGTAAAAGTAATTCCTCGAACAGAACAGTTTTGCACCACTTTTATGTCTCCTTACGAAGATTCAAATCAAGATGTGGAACTTATGTCTAGAATCCTTAATCTAATGTTGATCAAAATCCGTTACACGATTTTGATTCTAGAAAATGTCTTAAAATCTAAGGCTTAAGCTTCAGGGATCTTAAGAAGGAATTGAAATTCAGGGAATTTTGCTTCGTTGGTGTCGAATGAGTGAGGATAAAGTTTGATCCAAAATCTGAAATATTTACCTTTTCAAATGGAAGGCGCCTATACTATGCCCCGCTAAAAACCCTTGGGAGGTTGGCCACATATTAACCCTTTCAAATACCCCAAAGAAAGTGAAATTTAAAGAATATTGATCAATTGATGTCTAATATCTATTGTTAAAATGTCACAAAAATCGAAGGTATCTGCCTTTTCACAAAGGGCTTCCATCACTATTTTTACCTTCTTTGCATAAAGCTAAATTAAACTAAATATAGCCCACATTTGGCTACCTGTGTTTCAAAATTCAAAATGATTGGTTAATTAGTTTAGGAATGACTCCTGAACATACAAATATATAACCACATACACATCATAACCCTAACCCTAAACCTTACCCTAACCCTCACACATCACTTTATAGAAATAGAGATTATGCTCGTCTATGAAATATGGTTTTTCTCGATGAGATAGTTTCAGTCAACGGCTATTAACGCGGTTCACGCTAAAACAATTACATCTGAAACTAAAAAAGAAATTTTAAAAATAAAAATAAAAAGTTTCACGCAAAAAGAATCTTTTTAAATTGTGTTTACGCAAACCAAATCTGGGGAAAATTTTTATTAAAATCGATTCCCATAAAAGCGAGAAATCATAAATTTCCAACCAAACTATTAGCGTGGTTGTGGATGTGCAAATGATGCGGGGCCTGGTCGACATCTTTTGAGAGACACACGATAAATTCGGCAATAGTGAAGAGAGATGAGAAAACACAAGAAATTAAATTTGTAAATAAAATAACTGGTTGGTTTACTTCTGTAACAGGTTAAAAGGAAGTTGCCCTGAAAAGGACAGCTAACACATTTGTAGTTAGTAAGTGTGATGGTGCCGTACCTACATGACGAACAGTTGGACTCATCCATTCTTAATCAAATACTGGAAGCAATTAGGCTTCTCGTATTTGGAATCAACTCCAGTCTATCCTGGCAGTCAGGACTGATATACCACTTCTCTTGTTCTCTGTACATATCTTTTCTTCAATATATATTGTTCACCTAACCCCATGTTCCGTGTCTTCATTTCGGCCCCTAAAAAGGGTCACAACAGTAAGTAACCCTGAAAAGGAGAGTGTTTGTCTTGTGATGGACGAATATAATGGTCAGGAATGAAGGATCTCACTTGCTATGCTCAGTTAATGGGTTGGTCAGATTAACGGCTGGACAAGCGTAGGTTGTCGACAACCAGACAAAGTCGTCAGAACATCAGTATCAGTAGCGGGTTGAAGTAACTGAGATGTCAGTTGCAGGTGTGCGCAGTGGCCGGAAATATCACCAAAAGCAGCTGACCAAGTCGATGGCTAGATCGAAATGGCCAAATAAACCGGCCGTTTCATTCACAATTTTTATTTGGATACTTTTGTCTACCTCAAACAAGGCATATTGCCACAGAGACATAAAGGTCTACTGTAAATAGGGGCCAAATTTATAGGGGAAATTGTGTAGAAAGATATTTGTTCACATTACATTTAAATTTTTACATGTTGGTACATGCGTTTAAAGATGACAGTTAAGATATCCACAGTAGAATGAGATTGTCTAAATCCATACTGTTGGTCAGATCGAAGTTTAGCATTTTGGAGATGGTGGACTATCGTTAGATTGATTAATGATTCAATGATTTTAGCAAAAAACGAAAGGAGACTTATGGGTCGAGAATCTTTTCGGTCAGTGGTTTCACCAGAGATTTTGAAAATTGGTACCAGCTATCAGGGAAGCAAGATTCGGCAAGGCATTTGTTTTAGAGTTTGGAGAGGACAGGGGCCAGCTCAGCAGAGCATTTATTTATTAATATAGCAGGAATAAGATCTGACCCACATGCTTTGGAGGTGTCAAGGTTTTTTATGATAT
This sequence comes from Sepiola atlantica, assembly GCA_963556195.1. NCBI lineage: Eukaryota > Metazoa > Mollusca > Cephalopoda > Sepiida > Sepiolidae > Sepiola > Sepiola atlantica. The sequence goes on along the minus strand of OY744525.1, from coordinate 6,828,490 downwards.
TCTGGACTTGATAAGGGGTGATAATCAGATGCTTTTGTGCGGTTTCTGTTTGTGGTGGGAAATTAGGGAGGGAGTGGTTTGTGGAGTTCAATATATATATATATAATAGTGTATATATTATATATATACTATTATTTATATGTATATATATATATATACTATTATATATATACTATTACATATATACTATTACATATATACTATTATTTATATATATATACTATTATATATATATATACTATTATATATATATACTATTATTTATATATATATATATATATATATATACTATTACATATATACTATTATTTATATACTATTATATATACTATATTTATATATATATATATACTATTATATATATATACTATTATATATATATACTATTATATATATATACTATTATATATATATACTATTATATATATATACTATTATATATATATACTATTATTTATATATATATATTATATATATATAATAGTATATATATATATTATTATATATATACTATTATATACATATATATATACTAATATATATATATGCTATTATATATATATATATATACTAATATATATATACTATTATATATATATACACTATTATTGACATATATATATACTATTATATATATATATATATATACTATTTTATATATATATATATATACTATTTTATATATATATATATATATATATATATATATATATATATATATATATATATATATATATATATATATATATACTATTATATATATATTAGGTACGTGCAAAAATGGCGCCTTCTTGTGCGGACTATGCTTATTAAAAAGCGCTTATCATTAATTATTTAATTAGTTTCCGTGTAAACTTTGATTGTGTTTGAAAGATAAAAGCCTAAATTTAATCTCTAAACGAAAAAAACTGCATATTTACGTGTGAAAAATAAATTATAATAAAATATGTAATTACGACGGTCAAACCCCCCAAAAATTCAATGAATTTTGAACTTTGAAAAAATTACTTGTAAAAATCCCTTAAAAGATAAATATAAGTTTTTGGGAACTATTTCAAAGATAATTATTAAATTAAAGTCATAAGACACTGAATTAAAAATAAATAAATCCCACGTTTGACTAAAAATTAGCAAAATTATCCCTTCAAATGTGATAAATGAGTAAAATCCGCCATAACTTCATCGGAAAATGACGTTGTTTACAAATTGACTATTGCTATGCAAAATATATGGAAGACAAAAATGTCATAATTTATCATTTTTAACTTTATATATAAAAATTTAATAATAGTTTATAGAAGTTGAAAAATTATTATCCATTAATTTCTTTATTCTTTTTAAGGTTATAAACAAATTTAAGTACCCTTATTTTGTTATAATAAAAAAGGAAATGCTTATTTAATTATTTGTGAGTGTACGCAATTATTTTTAACTGAAAAGGTTGTTTTTAATTTAGTAATACTCTGAAATTATTGATGACGTCTGTTTTTACCAATGTTTTTCCTTAGAATTTGAAATAAAACTATTTTTTAAATGTTAAAAATATTTTTACGTTACGAACTGCGTCAATTTTATCAATTTTTTTTACATGATTTAAAACTTTAGTTACTCGATTTATTCTAAACATGTCGTAACGATAAATTACATTGATTCTTTTAAAAATAAAGTGTTTTTATTTTTTTTTTAAGTGTGAAAAAGTAAATTAAAGTCAATGACTACACTGACAATTTATTCATTGAAAAAAAAGTTAAAACAGTTATTTATTGATAAATAGAATTCAATTTTGAAAGAAAATGTCATGTTTGAATTCTCTTTATTTATTAATAAATAATTGTTTTTAACTTAAATATTTATTAATGAAAAAAAGACAAAACAAATACAAATCTTTCCAAATAATTGACGATGAATTGTGAAATGAACGAAATTGTTGAATCTCTAAAAAAAAAAAAATTTTGCTATGTAAAAGTGAGTGATTGTTGGAAGGCTAATCCCACCTGGTTATTACTAAACGGGGCTACCATACTAATGAAAGTTCATCGATAGTAGAAATTATTCAATTTTTTAAATTCTTTTTTTTGTTAAGTTCCTGGATCTCAAATTTGTCAATTTTTGGTTTATTTTCAAGATTATAAAAAAAATTTCTTGCGCTGATGATGCCACGTTCATCTATAAAAGAGAAATATAATTATGTCGCATTTTTTATTTTTCCAAAAACTCTAATCATTAAAATCACATGAAATATTTTTTGCAATTATATTATTTTTTTGGTAAAAATATTGATTAAACAATGCTTTATTCAATAATAATATCGCTAATTCAAAAAATTAATTTTTCTTCGAGTTATAATGATTTTATTAACACGGTATTTACTATACACTTGGCCTTTTGGCTAAGATCAAAGTGTAGTATCTGTTCCGATGGATACTGCACCCCATACTGGTGTTGTCTTGGCCTTCGGGTCTTGATTTACGCCGGTCAATGGGTCTGTCCTGTGCAGTTCTGGGAGGTCCACCTTCCCAGGCTTTGCCTCCCCTCTTTGCAGAGGAGTAAGTTTATTGCCTGAGGCGCCCCTACCGGGGAATGCCGACGGGGCTGCCCAGGCAATTTTTAAACCCCACTTTCCCGACCCGACCTTGGGTCACATCTTACTTGTGGGAGTAAGATAAAAACTGGCCTTGTGCCTAACTCCTGGCCCTTTTCGTAATATATACGAAATATTTTGAAAAAAAAATTTAATTGTTAACATCTACGATGCTTTATTTATTTACATAAGCAACAGTTAAAAAATCATGCATTTTTTTGTATTAATATATAAAAATATAACTTTAGTTAAGGTGTATTTTCTTTTTAAAAAATAATACATATTCACTAAGATTTTAAAAAAAATAATGGTTTCATTATATTCCGTGATTGTTGATTAATAAATATTGAAAATTTCTGTAAAATTGATTGATTTCCTGAATTTTAGTGTATTTTTAAGTAAAGGGGGGGGGGTCAAAATGTTTTTTCATTTTGGGAATCGGCCATTGATTTTGCACGTACCTAATATATATATATATATATATATATATATATATATATATATATATATATATATACTATTATTTATATATATATATACACTATTATCAGGACCGGCGACACAGTTATAAAAGTGTGGGGTGGCCCGGTTTAACACATGCATAACTTCATTATTGATGACCGTAAAGTAGGGGGGGGGGAAGTCCAAAAGTGGGGGGGCAGCCCCCCGCCCCTGGTGCCGCCGTCCATGATTATATATATATATATATATATATACACTTTTATTTATATGCCTGAATGTCAAATATGTTAAATATCAACTGAATTGTGTGTGTATGTGTGTGTGTGCATAAACACTCAACTTTTCTTATGTTTTAGACTTTTTTTGATCAACTTTTTGTTAAAATGTTTACTGAAGTTAATGAGGTCTGCCGAGAAACTAAAGAAAAAGAAGAGATTAAAATTCTCGAGAAAACCCGGAGATGTGCGCAAGTCACGTGCCCTTATTTATGTGTGTGTGTGTGTGTGTGTGTGTTTTACTTTTTTGTCAGTCGGAGAAAATCGTGGCTGACGCAATCCCCCCCCCTTCATGCCAAGTTAGCACACACGCATTTTCCACGCTTTTTCTGCATGTGACAAGGGAAGTAACTCTGACATTTTTATGCATTCATTTTGAAACATTCTTATCAAATATGGTAAAATAGGCAAAGATAAATCTCCATCAAAATTTTTGTACAATATTAAAATCCCCATATTAATAAAATTATGATACCACTGAACTGCGTATATGTCTTTCTCGCCTCCTTTACGTGAATTAGACGCTTTTTATTATTATTATTAATTATTTGACATCAAAAACGTAATATAGCCTATTAAAACGAACTTTAAAAAATCCTTTTTAAAAGCTACATAAAAATACTGTAAAAATTGTCTGGCGATATATTTTCAAACTTTAAATCACACTATCTGACTATTATTTATAGCCGACAAAAAAAACATTACGCCTAACATCGAAGAATTGATCCATTTATATTTTAAACACTGAACCTTTACTTTAAGACCTATCAAGAGTAAGGGAGACAATTATCTCTTTAAAGTAAAGAGTTATTTCCCTTACATTTAAACACAAGAAATTCAGTTTTTTTCTTTTAATAAAAAAAATGACTTTTTCATATTAAAATTTGTTACGTTACTTCACGGTTTAATTTGATTGTGAAAAAAAAATGGAAGTCAAGGCTACTCTTGAACTTTCTGGACTCAAGAAATTTCGTTCCGGTTCATTTTGGGTTTTCTATAGGTTGAAACTACAATGTGACCTGATTTTCTTTATCTTAAAAAATATGTCCGAGGCGTTTTTTTTTGTTTGTTTTTTTTTTTTGGGGGGGGGGGGGGTTTCTTTAGGTACATTTGTAATTAACACACCCCTCCTCCTTCCCATAAAAAGTGAAATTCTACTTTTTTAGACGATTGTTTTATTTTATTACTTTAGAATTTAGAGTGGGAAGCATTTTCGTATATGAATTTAACGTAAAATGATCCCCCATTTCTGGGTCATTCTAGAATTTTAAGACAATTGTTTTTACCACTAACCCTGAGTCTTAGTGGGTTAGGGTTAGGGTTAAATTAGGGTTAGGATTCGGGTTAGTTTTAAATTCTTTTGCATAATCAGCACGTTGATGGTGGCAACGTTACCCGTCTCTGTATGAATCCTAATAGTGCCATTTCTGCATCAGGCCTGCGTAGCGCCGGTCAATGTAGTTACCACCATCTTCTGCTTTGACCAAGACTGACATAGTTCTGCACTCAAGATAGAACGTGAGCACCCAGTATCAAGGAGAGCCCAGATGGTAATGACAGGTAGCGCCGAGTTCACATTCTGACTGGGGAATAGACTGGTGCTGATGTCTCATCCCCAACTTCGTTTCCCGGACAATCTTTTACCAGATGACCAATTTTGTTGCATCGATAATATCGTTGACGGGTAGTCTGCCTCCTTTGCATGATTAGGGCCGTTGCATTTGTAACATGTATAATCAGATTGCCCCATACCCACAGGTGGTTGAGTGATTCGGGTAGGCTGTGTCGCAGCCACAACTGGTTCCCCCACTTCAGCATTGTCTTTCATCAATGCTCGAGCAACAGCTCTTCTAAAGTCATATCGTCCACCCTAGAGGAGGACCGTAACAACCTTTTCACAAGGTTGGGAAGCCCTCGTAAAAACACACACACCAACACATTATCTGGTATTCTTCCAAATAGCACTGACAGCTTCCTCAGATCTGCCAAATACACGTCTACAGTCTCACCCAGACGCAATATACGTGCCTCGAACTTCCCATAAGCTGTAAATCTGTCATCGGTAAAGGCAGTGAATAGAGCTCCCTTAATTCGTGCTGCATAGGATTTTTCTTCTTGAAAATGATACCCAACAAAGTTAAATTCAGTAAATATTACAATGGAAGAATAACGTGATCTGCATTCGAATAACGTAAATTACCGGAAATTAACAATTGCATTATTGCAAGCAGAAGTCGGCTGAATGACAAAAAAAAAAAACTGAAAATATAGTTTCAGGACTAAACCATATGTCTAGAATCCTTATTCTAATTTTGGTCAAACTCCATTACATAATTTTGATTCTAGAAAATGTCTAAAATTTAAGGCTTAAGCTTATGGGGTTTTAGGAAGAAATTGAAATTCAGGGAATTTTGATTAATTGGTGTCGAATGAATATGGATCAAATTCAATGTTAATTTGAATTTTTAAATGGGATGTTTAACGCAGATGGCTTAGCAGGTCCGACATATTAAAAAGTCTTGCTGCAGGTATGACACAAGGCCACTGGTTTCCGTTTGTATGTAGTTATATTAAACTCCTGCCTGACACTTGTTTATTAGGCTCCTACCATGGTATCTCATGTGATTTAGTAGATGAGCTCTTGACAGACAGACTCTGCCACATAAACCACACACATGATAACGTTGAAATGTGTCTGGGACGTTTGGCACCGATTGCTTCCACAAAGTATGTTTAAAGATGGAGTACTCTACTCTATACGCTTTGCCTCAAATCTGCCACAGCCACGATAGATACACTTACACCAGACCGATCGCTCCAGACACATCCTCTCCCAGTTCTCCAAGTTCACACCAAGGGTTTACAGGTTGTTGTTTTTTATTACATCTTTAAAACGCAACTTGGGTTTGTGTCTCGGACGTTTTCCATGCAACACTTCCCCATAAAACAGTTGCTGAGGGAACCTGTAAGCTCCCATCCTAACCAAGTGCCCAGCGCATCTGACTACATATAATATGCACTTCTATGCTCGGCAAACCAGTTTGCTCTAGAAGATTGGTGTCTGGTGTATATGATTGCCACTTAATATTTAGGATCCTCCCGAGGCATGCTTGATGGAATCTCTCAAGAAATTTGATGTGTACTACTATATATATATATATATATATATATATATATATATATATAATACTTTTTTTCAGAGAAGTTATATATATATATATTGTGTGTATTTAGGCAGCATTTTTTCATTAATACAAATGTTGTTAAAAACAACAGAACTCTTCTGTTTTGTTAGTCCTTTTTTTTTTTTTTTCAATTCGTCGAATGATTTTTTTTATGTTGACATCGAATGAATAAATAAATGAACCGTATGTTACACGAACGTTTTCGACTTCTTCTGGAATCATCATCAGGTGTTTGATGGTATCAAATGGTAAAAAATGACTAAAAGCCGGTGAAAGAATGGAAGTTTTTAAAATACTACGGCGAACCATGAACGCAAAAACGAACGTCTACATTGTTGAAATGAGACGGATGAATTGAATCTTTAATTCATTTATGTATTTTTTATTTTGTTATTTTGAAAGTGATAGCTGATTTATTTTAGTTTGTTGGAATAATTATGGAGATGGGAAAAAGGGGAGATAGGTAATAATTAATTTAATAGAATGCCCCATTTTTCATAATTTTGGTGGTGTCGCTAAACTATGATAGGCATTTTAAAATGGTTTTGCTGGTCTCGTATGCTATATTATTAATTTTAGGTTGTTGTGCTTTAATATATAAGGCCTCGAGTATTTTTAATTTTTTAAAGTTTGTCTCAGAATGTATGATTTCGGTGTTACTTACTAAAATTTATCTTAATTCTGATTGATGGCAATTGTGCATTTGTAGGTGTTTGTGGATTGAGCTGGAATTGACGAGGTGCATGGTGAGACGACGGGATAGGGTGGTTGTTTTAAAACCAATGTAGCTATTATTATTTTGGGAGGTACATCCTCCGAAAGGGCATTTAAATTTATATACTACATTGGTTCTTTCTAGTGTTTTGGGAGTTGGAGTGGGGTTGTTTTTTACTAAGAAGTTTTGAGTTGTAAATCTTTTGTAATAAATAATTAGTTTAATTTTGTTTCTATTATCTGTTGGTGATATATATCTATGTATGATGTTCTTTATGCCTTTTTCCTCTATTCTAAAATTTGGCAACATTTGGTTGCAATATATATTGATGTAATTTGAGTTATTATGTTGTATGTTATTATTTGTATTAATGTTTGTCAAGTTTTTTTTATCATTGATTTTATTAGTTCGTCAACGATGTAGTTAGGAAATTCGTTATTAATTAATACTTGTTTTATATTTTTTAGTTCGTTGAATAGTGTTTTTTTGGAGGAGGAGATCAATTTAGCTCGGTTTAGTAGAAATCTACTAAACCGAGCTGAATTGTTCTGTTGTTTTTAACAACATTTGTATTAATATATATATATATATGTTTATTATTTTTGACAAAAGGAAGATTTTCCCGAAATATTAAATAAATGATTTTTAATAATCATCCGGAAAACACACAAACAGTCGACACAACACTTGCTGTTATGTAAGATTCTAAGAAAAAATAAATAGTAAGTTCCCCCTTTGATTGATTATTTTTGTTCCTTCCAGCTTACAACCTACCCGGCACTCTGCATTGCCCTCAGCCTACTACTATTCCCAGTAATGCTTCAAGCAAACTACCATTCTCTCTCTCATATATATATATATATATATATATATATATATATATATATATATATATATATATATATATAGGCACCATTTCATTATATTACAGATAACTTGTGTCAGTCCCTAAAAACCCTTCAAAATCCTCCATAAAAACTGAAATTTAGGGAATATTTATTAATTGATGTCTAACACTTATTGCACAAAAATCGATTCAGGTATCTGAATTCTCATGAATGCCTTCCACCCATTCGTTTCTCCTTTTGCATAAAAGTAGATTAAACTAAATATAGCCCACATTATACCCACTTATGCCTAGTAGCTGTGTCATAAAATTCATAATGATCGGTTAATTAGTTTAGGAGTAAATCCTATACATATAAATATATAAAATTCCTAACTTTATATATAGAGATATAGGCATCCATAGACAGACTTTGTCGCTGGGTCACAGCTCATTACTGTGGCTAGATACACAAGTTCGTTAAGCTGAGATTTGTCCTGTTGTTAGCAGTCCGAGCTTCGATCCACTGCGTTATCAGCACAAGTGAATAAGTGTGAATCTTACTGTTTATATTAAAAAATATCAGCTAACGAACAGTGCTCCATTCGCTTTTCCAAAGAGCTTTGATAGGTTGAGAGAGGATAGCCAATTTGTGTGCAAGAAGTGTAACACAATGGAGATGGACGAGAACTCAGATGTGGAGAAAGTAGATTTGGATGGCAAAGCTATTGAGAGTTTTTTTTACTTTGGTGATACCATTGGAGCACAGTGAGGAGCAGGCGTTAGTGTGATTGCAAGAATTAGGAGTGGATGGAGTAAGTACAGGGTACTTCTGCCATTACTAACCAGCAGAGAGTTACCATTGTCGATCCAAGAAAGAGTCTATCAGGCATGTGTATGGAAGTGAAACCTCGCCAGTAAGTTGAATGGAGAGAAATGATATGAGAATGATACGATGGATGTGTAATGTGAGTCTTAAAGACAGGCTTAGATCTGATGACCTCAGAGGAAGATTAAATCTGGACAGTATAGGGAAATGTGTGCAGAAGAGTAGACTTCGATGATACGGTCACATTGAAATAATGGATGAGAGTTCTTGGGTTAGTAGATGTAGAACAGTTGATGTAGCAGGTCTAGTTCACAGGGAAATACCAAGTAAAACATGGGAGGAAGTGATAAAAATTGATCTGAGAGAAAGAGGGATAAATAAAGACCTGGTCATAGATAGGTTAGTTTGGAAGTCAGTTTCTTAAAGCCGTCCATTGCATTCCAGCATGTAAAACGGACGTTAAACTGAATACGATGATGATGATGATGGACTGATTTGCATATGTGAATAACTAATTTGCATGTGTGGAGACTAATTTGCATGTGTGGAGACAAATTGACTAAAATAAAAGGATGGATTGAAAGCAGGCAGTGGACTTTTAAAGAGCAGAGAGAAAGTGTTGGTTAGGGTTGGGGTTGGGGTTAGGGTTAGGTTTATGGTTAGGGTTAGTGCTGGAAATTTGGTGCTTATATAGATCAGGGCATATATGAAAAACGCAGTTCCAAATAAATTAAGCGAAAAACTCTTTGATATACTTATGTATCAGACAAAAATAGGTATATATAGCAAAAATTAGCAAAATTTATTGAATAGAATTTTAATTAAAAACAAAAATCAGTTTTATCCTATTTTACTGATCCGCCATTGATTTGAGCAAAAAACATGTAATTCAGGGGGCCATAACTCAGTTGGTTATATAAACAAATACTAAATAAATGACAATGAGCAAAATCTTTGATTAAAATACTACTCGATAATTTTCCCTAATTTCTGGTGAGGAAACTTATTTTTTGCCTGATATGTAAGTGTAAACAATAGTTTTTATTTGCAAATGCGTTTTTCATACGTGCCCTCACTTGTATAAGAAAAGGAAATTTGATTAAGTGTCATTTCTGTGTCGGCACAGGTTCGACTGTTGTATCTAAGGACATCTAGAGTGAAGGGGTGGGATTTTGCTGCTAGTCAGGTCGTTTGTGGGTATTTACGCCCCATACAAAGAAGTTGAGAGGGTTGCATTCAAGGGAGCTGAGAGGCCAGATGTTAGGTGAAGTGTGATCGATAAAGTTCTGAAAGTCTGGGTCTTCCGGCTGGGATGGCAAGGTCGATCCAGGGTTGCAGACGTAGCCTTAGTGGTCAGCCACATACTCTTACTCGGTTCATTGTCGATGATCTTTTTAAAAAGATCATCGACAAACTCTGGGGTCCGATCTTCGATCATGCATTTTCTCTCTGATGTCACCTCATAATCAAATCCGGAATCTGACTTTTTTTACCATCTTCCTGCTGACAATGAGGAAGTCTGAAACGGCACAGATTCCAGGGAGAAAACTCTATCTCCCACAAATATGGAGGTTCAAAATTGGCCATAATCAATTTTTATTCTGCAGAAAAAGACAGAATGGAAATCTAGTGAGTGTTGACACGAAGACAAGGCTGACAACAAAAGTGAAACAAATACGCATCAAATTAACAAAAATTGGGACAAAAATCGTCCACACACACACATATATATATATATATATATAAATATATATATATAGTGTGCAGAGTTGACTGGTTTGGGAATCTGAGTAAGAGAGCTCAATATACTAATTAACAGAGCAGGAATAAATTTAAAGGAAATAAACTAAACACACATTAGGGCTGTCTGCATTATAAATTATTTCGACCTACATGGGTCTCATCAGACGTGTAGACAGACACATTTAGGAACTGAATATATATATATATATATATATATATATATATATATATATATATATATATATGGAAATTGACAACATCTTTGAAGCACACATGAAAATGTATTTAAGTGAAATTTTGAAAACCAACACATGGTGAAATTTAAATGATAAAATCATTTATTTAATTTTAAAAAAAAATTAAATAAATGATTTTATCATTTAAATTGTACCATGTGTTAGTTTTCAAAAGTTCACTTATAAGATCAGTGATGAGAATAAAAATGGGATAAAATGCAATAATTATTAAATCATCAATTGTTCAAACAAGGGTTCTATATAAAAATCTTTTTTATACAATCCTTGTTTAAATTGATTTAATAAATATTGCATTTTATCCAATTTTTATTCTCATCACTTATCTACTTATACCATAGCTCTATTTCGTATATCGAGCTTTGACTATTCAAGATAGAATTATAATTTAAAGACATGATTTTTATATTTATTTTCTCACTTTACAAATATATATAAACATTTTTTAAATAGATACAGACAGGATATTATGAACGAGATTTCCGTTTCATAGTCACCCTGCTAGTAGATTCTCAGCAATCCAAGTAGAAACCTGCGGCTAGTCTTCAGCATTCGACTAGAATTTAAGAGATGACAAAAAAACGGTGAACTTCCTGAAAATAACACTGATTTACAAACAAATTGAGGCAAGCACAAAAATACCCGTTTTTACCTAATTTCGGGGTGGCTGAATTCAAATTTGAAATCCGTTTTTACTCATCACCTCTAGTTTTTTAGATATGCATAGTGTGCATTTTGTGCATATACGGTACATAAAGGCGTATAACCATTCAGGGCTAATTCTAATATTGTGAGACATATGGCTTTTTTTAGTTATTATGCACTAAATGTAAGTGATAGCATTACATTATATATATATATATATATATATATATATATATATATATATATAGTTATATATGAAGATGGATTGTGGCAGTTAAGAAGTTGCTAAAGTCTTACGAGGATATGGGGTGTCGAATGTCACTCAAGATTCATTTTCTCCATTCCCACCTCAACTTCTTCCCGCCAAACCTTGGAGCAATGAGTGATGAGCATGGAGAAAGATTCCACCAAGACATTACGAAGATGGAGAGCAACCATCAAGGCAAATGGAACACCAGCATGACGGGAGACTTCTGCTGGATGCTCTTGCGTGACATCCCGGAGGCAAAAATACACCAGATCTTCTAAGAAAAAACAATTTTGACTGTCTGTGGTACTATGAATTGTGTAATTGTGTCATCCAAGTAGATTTATTCAATCAGTGTTCTTTATCTATCCTGTTTTATCTGTTATAAGCTGCTGCAACTCTTGAAATATGCACATTTATTCTCTGTTTATACGAAAATGAGACTATTTAAAAGCCAGAAAACTAGAGCAAAACTATTTATAAATTTGAATTCAGCAAACCCAAATTAGCAAAAAACATCTATCCCCATTCTTGCCTCAGAGCAAAATTTATTTTTTTGTAAACCAGTGTAATTAGTCCGAAACCATGTTGAAGGCAGTCCAAATGTCCTTCTTAGGTTCTAAATGAGAGGTGGCCTGTTTGTGTTTGTTTGTGTGTGTGTGTGTGTGGAGAGCCTATATTCTGTTGGGTTCAATGTCGAAAACCAGAGATCAGTTGCCTAGCACGCTAATTCAAAATAACCTCTGCTTGGTGTGTGTCACCATCAATATTATGAGCATCTATTAGCAGTGAAGCTATGAAACCAAACGTTCGTTCCGCGGATCCTGCCTGTATCTATTTGCGCTTGTACTTCGGTAATCAGGCCGGTTGCTAAATATTTTCTTAAAAAAAATAGAAAAAAGGAAGAACAATTAAAATTACACACAAAACAAATATCTATCTGAAAGTAATATTTAAATCATTTGACCATGAATAAAAATTTATTTACAGTTGAATCTCATGATAAACGATTTTTTGAAACATTTTAATCTTTGGCATCTATGTATATACAATGTTCTAGAAAAATATAGTTGCACTATTTTTATATAATCTTCAGTCTGCATGCACGGGTCACATTTGACAAAGTTTTGATGGAGAGAACCTCATATCTGTACGTGGATGTGCATATGTATGCATATGTATATATATATATATATATATATATATATATTCACTTATGTGTCACTAGTTTGTTCATACAAGTGGAATTCTTGTTTTATACTTCACCAACAACATCTTGATAAGCAACTCACTGGTAATGTATGACATTTGTACATGCTTAAGTGGAAACGACATCAGCCCTAGTTAGATGGGAACGGTGGAGGTCTTGGACTGCCGAAAGTGTTCAAGTTGGTAAAGGATAGGCATCCAGCCGTAAAATTGCCTTAAATACAATGTCTAGTCGAAATACAGCAGGAAAAAAGAAAGGCAGTGCCAGTAGCACTAATGCTGCTGGTAATGTCTTGGGCTTCGTAGATCCCAGGATGCGTGGATCTTCAGGGCCTATGGATTCCATCAAGCCTTGCCAAAGACAGGAGTGGAGAGGAAGACTTAGATTTCGAGACTAGACAATCAGGCCCCACCCTCATCAGAGGATTAATTGTGGCGTGATTCAACAAATAAACCGGTTGATGATGATGATGATATATATATATATATATATATATGGTAAAATGAAAAAGGAAAACCAAAAACTGGATGTTTTTTATGTGTACATCAACGTTTCGTCTTTATTTATAAGACTTCATCAGGATGATGATATAGGGAAAAGATGTCATGCAAGCACAGATACATGTAGGGTAGACATGTTGGGAAGAAAAATAAAAATAAAATAAAATGAAAAATAATGGCAGCGTCTTGCTGGACGTCCGTACTTGTTAGAGAATGAAAATGAGTGACGAAAGTGAGTGGGAGAGAAAAAACGCTCTCTAAGACCATAACTTTCGCCCATCCACCAAAATCACAGCTCCCCCCCTCCCTCTCTACCCATCCCCATTTTCCCTGCATACACCCCCCCCCACACACAAACATTCCAACTCACTCTTCCCCTTCAATCTCGACCACAGCCATCTGGTCAAACACCCCCTCCCCCTCTTCCTCCAATCTCTCTCTGCCATCCATTTTACCCCTGCTTATCCCCCACCTCTTTCTCTCAGCCACAGTAGTCCTTGCTCCCTCCACCCTTCCCCTTTCTCTCCCACTCACTTTCGTCACTCATTTTCATTCTCTAACAAGTACGGACGTCCAGCAAGACGCTGCCATTATTTTTCATTTTATTTTATTTTTATTTTTCTTCCCAACATGTCTACCCTACATGTATCTGTGCTTGCATGATATCTTTTCCCTATATCATCATCCTGATGAAGTCTTATAAATAAAGACGAAACGTTGATGTACACATAAAAAACATCCAGTTTTTGGTTTTCCTTTTTCATTTTACCATCACGTCGGATTACCTTCATCCTTCTCTTCCCATATATATATATATATATATATATATATATATATATATAGGTATAATATAGGTATAATATATGATTGTATATGCATACATATCTATGGATGGACGTACATTTTATATATTTAATCTATAAGATTAAGTATGAAATCTCTGATATGAAAATTTATATACAGATAATATTTAAACAAAAGTTTGGCGGTACAAAATTTATATCTGCTTTTGAAAATGATCTGCGGAAAACTCTCTCGAGCTCTTTCGACCATCATCTCGTCAGGAGAAACCGATAATATAAACAATCAATAATATTAGCGAAAATGAAGAGCTAAGTGGGGACATTGAAGTGACAGCGACTACTAAAACGCAACTAAAATTTAATAACTGTTTAAAACGGCACAGTGTGAGATAAAAAAAATTGAGGTGCTGTATAGAGCGGATTCTTAAAACCATAAAAATTTTGGAATCTGTCTCTATCGCTTTACGTAAACCTTCCTTGTGCCGGCAGGAGTTTGTAAAAGCGCTAACTCTCTTTGGGGAATTTTGACCCCACCCCCTGTTTTTTTTTTCATCGTACACTTAAACAACTATTCAATTAAATTCATTTTAATCGCGTGTTGTCAGCATTCCGTGATACTTCAATTTCCCACTTAGCTCCTTATTTTCCCTAATATTATCGATTGATTTATACTATCGGTTTCTCCTGACGAGATGATAGTCGAAAGAGCTCTAGAGAGTTTTCCGCGAATCATTTTCAAAAGCAGATATAGAAAATATTGTGTGCAGAAGTTCCCACCCCTTTTTTTTTTAATAACTTTTTTTATAACTTTTTTTTAATAACTTTTTTTCTATAACTTTTTTTTTCATAATTTGTGTTGGAAAACACAACCAATAACTTTCTTTTGTTAACAAAAACAGCTGGCGAATTTTTCGTGCCATATATAAGCATTATTTTGGCCCCTTTTTAGCGGTAAATAGTCATATGAAGGGAGATAATTTATCTAAACTTATTTTTAACAATTCTTCTTCTTTGCGCGTCTTTGAAGTGTCATGTGATCATACGACAGTTTCCCACATTTTTATGCCGTCCTTTGCAATGGTGTTGTACTCTGCAAGATCTTTCAAGCTACACCGGTTGGGCAGTCGGAGGCAGACCAAGCAATGTTGCACTGTATGGTTCTCCTCTCCGCATTCACGGATGGTTGGGTCAGTTTTGGAGTCCCATCTACTCATAGAAAATTTTGATCACCCATTCCTGTTCTCAGGCAGTTTAGCGTTTTTCACTGGAGCCAGGGTACTTCTGAACTGGGAGGGAGTTCCTCAGAAGCAGGGATTCCCATGTCGTCATGAGGGGGGGGGGGGACATCTTCTAGTTTCAACAATTGATTTTAATTTACAAAAACAACAAAGATTTTTTTATTGGAAGAAACGAAGAATTTCTTTGGCAATATTCTATGTTGGATACGCCATTATTATGATATTTAATTTGTAATATATTTTAATTTCATTTTAAAAAAAACATCGATTCTATTTTTTGTTTCTTACAAAACAAAACATACACGTTTATCTTATAATCTTTGTAAAAACAAAAAAACAAACGGAGATTTAAGTGGAAATCCGCTTTTAAATTGCAAAACTCTTTGTTAAAAATCAATTGTTGAAAAAAAACAATCTAAAAATAAGTTGAGGTGAGTTATCTCCCTTGATATAATAAGTTGCCACCCTAAAGTAAAAAAAGGGGTCGATTTTTTTTTTTTTTTTGCTAATTCATAATTATATAACAATTTTAAGACGGGTATTCTAATCAAACTCGCATTCCTAATTTCTGTTCATACAAATCGTAATATAATAGCGTTTACGAGTTCATAATTGCATCAAACTCACGTCAAACAGCAACGGAATTGTTTATAACAACATGAGATACTTATTAACATTTGACAAGTCCGTATCCTCTTTGGGGATTTCACTTGAAGTTTTTTCTTCCTCGTCTTGTCCTTCTTTGTTAATGCCAGCGCTGTCATCAGGCAGAGACACTTCAGCAGTTACCACCTGTGATGGGGCAGTCACGGTGGCCGGTTGAATGTGTGTCTTTCGATGACGCTCTAGTGTATCACGCCGGGCAAACCGCTGTATACAAATGTCGCATGGGAATGGCTTCTCGTGTGCATGTGTCAAAGAATGTTTATGCAGTTTATCCCGAACTGAAAACTGCTTGGAGCACACCCCACACATAAATGGCTTCTCGCCCGAATGGCACCGTAGGTGGACGAGGAGGGTATTCCGCTGTGAGAACCGTTTCTCGCAAATGTGGCAGCTGTACGGTTTTTCTCCGGTGTGCACGCGTCGATGGATCTGCAGCTTGTCCCGCTGCGCAAACTGTTTTGGGCAGAGGTCGCAGTGAAACGGTTTCTCTCCGGTGTGCGTCCGGTAATGAACTCTAAGCGTGTCGCGTCGAGCAAATCTTTGCTGGCAGATTTTGCATTCAAATGGTTTCTCCCCTGTGTGTGTCCGCCGATGAATCGCCAGGTAGTGTCTCTGTGCGAACTGCTTATAGCAGGTGTCACACTGGTATGTGGGTCTTTGCGCAGGGCCTTCAGATGATGTTGGCCGGGCTGACGACTGTGGGTACTTATTAATATTGGTGTCGGTCAAAGTCGTAACATAGTCCAAACTCGGTGTGATGGTCAGCGCAGGTGGTGCAATTTTTATAACTGTAGATCTTTGTTCTTTGTTTAACTCATGCACCGATCTTTCTTGTTCGACTTCTTCTTCTTCGTCCTCCTCATCTTCCTCCTCTTTTTTAAATTCTGATTTCCGTTGCTGCTTTCGAGCCTCCTCTTCCTGCAGATCTTCCAGCTGCTTTTGTTGCTGGAAGATATCATTATAGGAAACTTCATCGATCGTCTCAAGTTTCAATTTAAACGGGGCCTGTTTCATGTTTTGCATTGCAAGCCGTGTACGAGTGTGACATCTACTCAACGTGTTTCGTTACGAGACGTCGAATGAAATCTACATCAATTTGATTCTATTTAGTCCCCCCCCCTCTCGAGGAACGATGGAAACTTGAGAAATTTTATTTAATAATCGTAAATTGAAATAACGAAACATATTTGAAAGTATTACATAAAAACATGATCGCAAGGCGTCAGAAACAAAGATGTTTCGTCGATTTGTTTCGATACAAAAGTCATTCAACAATTTGACTTATTTATTGTTTCGATACAAAAGTCATTCAGCAATTTGACTTATTTATTGTTTCGATACAAAAGTCATTCAACAATTTGACTTATTTATTGTTTCGATACAAAAGTCATTCAACAATTTGACTTATTTATTGTTTCGATACAAAAGTCATTCAACAATTTGACTTATTTATTGTTTCGATACAAAAGTCATTCAACAATTTGACTTATTGATTGTTTCGATACAAAAGTCATTCAACAATTTGACTTATTGATTGTTTCGATACAAAAGTCATTCAACAATTTGACTTATTTATTGTTTCGATACAAAAGTCATTCAACAATTTGACTTATTTATTGTTTCGATACAAAAGTCATTCAACAATTTGACTTATTTATTGTTTCGATACAAAAGTCATTCAACAATTTGACTTATTTATTGTTTCGATACAAAAGTCATTCAACAATTTGACTTATTTATTGTTTCGATACAAAAGTCATTCAACAATTTGACTTATTTATTGTTTCGATACAAAAGTCATTCAACAATTTGACTTATTTATTGTTTCGATACAAAAGTCATTCAACAATTTGACTTATTTATTGTTTCGATACAAAAGTCATTCAACAATTTGACTTATTTATTGTTTCGATACAAAAGTCATTCAACAATTTGACTTATTTATTGTTTCGATACAAAAGTCATTCAACAATTTGACTTATTTATTGTTTCGATACAAAAGTCATTCAACAATTTGACTTATTTATTGTTTCGATACAAAAGTCATTCAACAATTTGACTTATTTATTGTTTCGATACAAAAGTCATTCAACAATTTGACTTATTTATTGTTTCGATACAAAAGTCATTCAACAATTTGACTTATTTATTGTTTCGATACAAAAGTCATTCAACAATTTGACTTATTTATTGTTTCGATACAAAAGTCATTCAACAATTTGACTTATTTAGGATAAAATAAAAGATTTGTCGTCAAGTGTATAAATGTGATATTTTGTTAATTATTTCATATTATTGTCAGCTATTTTTTCATTAAATATTATCACATTAATATTATTGAATTATTTTAAGTTAATTATAAGTAATTATAATCGATCCGAAATTCGATAATTGGATCAATGAAAAACCTATTTATGTCAACAACCGCATCATCAAATATATACGCTACGATATTCCTTAGACGATAGCAAAGAAGTGCAGCAGCATTTTTATTATTATATATTAATGTATTAATATCACTTTTTCTTTGGAGCATTGGCAGCCTTCACGTGGTCCCTCTTGTGAGTATCTGATTCTAGAAAGAATCGGGGAATCAATGCTAACAACAGAATTGAGCCAGTCAGAAAAGTCGTACCTGATGCTGATGCATACGAATTTACTATTTTTATTATTTTTATTATTATAACTATTATTATTATTATTATATTATTACTATTATTATTATAACTATTATTATTATTACTATTATTATTACTTACTATTGGTATTACTATTTTAATTATTATTACTATTATTATTATTATTATTATTATTATATTATTACTATTATTATTACTTACTATTGGTATTACTATTTTAATTATTATTACTATTATTATTATTACTATTATTATTATTACTTATTATATTATTACTATTATTATTATTTTAATTATTATTACTATTATTATTATTATTACTTTTATTATTACTATTATGATTATTACTATTATGATTATTATTATTTTAATTATTATTACTATTATTATTATTACTATGGGAGGTGACTGTGGCTAAGTGGTTAACGACAGGACTCACAACCTGGGTGTGCCAAATTCGAATCCAGTTCGTTCCACAGAAACACTTTCACTTAGGATGTTGGCAACCTTCACGTGGTCCCTCCTGTAAGTACCCGATGCATTTCTAGAAAGAATTTTAACTGGAAAAATATCGGGGAAATCAATGCCAACAGCAGAATCATCCGATTCACACGAAAGGAATGAATAGATGAATACTTAGTATCATATATTCGTATACGACTGCATCGTAATGGATTGGATTTCGTTTTTAATATACAAAAATAATTATAATTGATCCGTAATTCAGGAATTGGATCAATGTCAAACCCGTTTATGTCGACGACCGCACGATCAGATATATACGCTACGATATTCCTTAGAAGATTGGAAAGGAGTGCCGCATCATTTCTAGAGTTGTTTCGAGCTGTTAAAGTATTTAGATCGTGTTTTCATAATTTTGTCAAACTGTTGCGCGGTTTTTTGTCACAGAAGTGACAAAAAACTGCTTTCAAAAAATGTCTCACAATTTTTAAGACGTGAGCATTTACGTTGCGGTTTGTCTTGAGGAAAAATGGACACTCTTTGACAGGTTTCCAGTTCAATGAGCGTTTATCGTGGAGCAAGGGTGCACAATCCCCAACCACACTTAATCTAACCGAGCATTGTTCGAGTTCAGTGGCAGAGAGAAATCTAAGTCAACCGAAAACAAAAGTGAAATAAGCAGAGAGAAGAAGACGTACAATCAGAGATTTTTTTCACTAAGACCAGCTTCTCTAGCAAGGCTTGAGAGTCCAGTCTGCTCTACTATTTCACTCATATCCGTGAGTTAGGGTTCCGGTCGTATTAGAGAAAGTGATTTTACAACCCTAACAGAACTTGAACACAGTACGCCAAGTCCAAAGTCCGTGCCAGGAACCGTTTCACTGTTTTCACTTCCAAAAGTTGTTTTTAGAAAGTTCCATTTTTATTAGAAGTGACGTATCCCAAAATGTGAGTAATAACATTTTTCTTCTTCAGTCAATTTCTTCTTCCGTTTGAAGCGCATCGGAAAACAAGACGCCATCTTTAATCCCAGCATCCGTTGCAAATCAACTTCATAATGGACTGTCAATTATAACCTGAAAAATAAAATAACATTTATTATTTAACTAGTATACTATATTAGTATTTAACTAGTATTTTTTTTATGGAAATCGCTTCAGACAAGGCATGAAGCCACTTGATGTAAGGAGCTAAAAAAAAATATTACTTCAAGGTCAAAAACTAGCCAACGATAAGCGTTAGGTGTACCTAGAAAACAGCAATTCTTCCCCCTTTGTCAGAAAAATCGCTCACGGAATGTAAGGACTAAAAGACAAAATAAGGGAAGCGAGAGTTATGAGGCTGCCGAAAGTAAACCCAAAGTCTACTTTCTACTTTAACTAGTATACAATATTATGATTAAACTAGCATACTATATTATGATTTAACTAGTATACAATATTATTATTTAACTAGTATACTATATTATGATTTAACTAGTATACAATATTATGATTTAACTAGCATACTATATTATGATTTAACTAGTATACTATATTATTATGTAACTAGTATACAATATTATGATTAACAAGTATACAATATTATGATTAACAAGTATACAATATTATGATTAACAAGTATACTACTACAGTCCATTAAAAATGATGTTTTTACCAGAAGTCATCATCATCGTCATCATCATCATCGTCATCATCATCGTCGTCGTCATCATCATCGTCATCATCATCATATTCGATTTAACGTCCGTTTTACATACTGGCAGATGATGGATGATATTTAGAAATTGACTTCCAAACAAACCTATCTCTGACCAGGTCTTTATTTATTCCCCTTTCTTTCAAATCCAGTCTTATAACTTCCTCCCATGTTTTCCTTGGCCTTCCCCTGTTACCACAATTTCGCTAGATCTACTAACCCAAGTTAGATAAAGTTCAATACAGACAGGATACTGCCCCGTCTGCTGCAAAGAAGGTGGGCTCCCTCTACCGGTCGAGAAAAGTTCTCACGTCTGCCAGTATCCTATGGATGGAGTATTGTTGTCACATCTGGGCTGGTGCTCCAACCACTAGTCTCTTCCTCTTGGACAGGGTTCAAAAAAGAGTCTCTAATCTAATAGGTCCCACACTGTCTACCAAGCTCCAGCCCCTGTCCCATCGCCGCAATGTTGCATCCTTGTGCTTTTTTTATAATTACTTCAATGGAATGTGCTCCAATGAACTTGCTGCCCTTGTGTCCCCTCAACGTAAATACCCCTGACTAATCCAACAAGTAGCAAAATCCCACCCCTCTACTGTAGAGGCCCCCAGATGACAAAAAGCTTTCTACTCTTAATAGTTTTTTTTCTTCGAACCGTTTGCCTTTGGAATGCCCTCCCTGCTCCCTGTTTCTCCGACTGTACCAACGTGCAGAGATTTAAATCGAATGTGAACAAACATCTTGCTGCACAACTCCCTACCTAGGATGCCCCTATAAATCTGGCCGCCTAATTCACAGTAGCCCCTTACGTCTCAGTGGCAACGTGGCCCCTTGTTTGGGGTGAATATTTTTAAAGTATCTGCGTCCATTCTTTCATTGTGACCATACCAACATCTCCCTATTCTCTCCAGATTCAATCGTCCACTGAGGTCATCAGATCTAAGCTTGTCTTTAAGACTCACATTACACATCCATCATATCATTCTCATATCATTTCTATCCATGCAACGCATGTCCTCAACCCTCACTGGCCAGGTTTCACTTCCATACATCATCACGTTAAAACAAAACAAACATTTCTTTAAAATAAACATGATCTGTTACTTTTTTGCCACAAAAAAATCTCGTAAATTAAATAAGCAATTTTTTCCACATGATCATTTAAAAGTGAGGCTATGTGTGTTTCTCGCCTCTACATAACTTATGCATTATTTGGTACTTTGTTAGATTGGGACCCGGGCTAAAAGTCCCTCAGCGTCGGTGCTTAGCGTCCAGTGTTTTACGTAAAACTTTGGAAAACCCCGAAGCGGTTAGTCAATTAAACTGTGAGAAAATGAATAAGTGATTGAAATGAATAAGCAGACGACATCTAAACTTGATAAGTGAATTTTTGACGGCTGCAAACGAGTCTGCCCAAACTCCTAACCCTGCCCAAACCCTAACCCGCCTTTACCCTAATTCCTAACCCTGCCCAAACCCTAACGAAAGCAACAATAATAATCAGTAAAAAAAATAATAATTTTCATGAAATTAAAAAAAAATAATAATTTTCGTAAAAATTATAAAAAAAAAAATAATTTTCGTAAAAATTAAAAAAAAAAAAAATTTTTGTAAAAATTAAAAAAAAAAAATAATTTTCATATAATTTAAGCAAAAAAAAAAACACTTGATTAACTTTTTAATTTAAACACTTATTTGCATCACTTATTTGTTCGTTAAAAAATAAAATAAATATTTATTTCATACAAAATGTTTTTTTTTGCCATTTTTTGCTTGTTTTTTTCCCGCTTGTAAATCCTACCTCGGTTTTGCTTTTTTGAACGTAGGTAAGTCAACGGATTTTTCATTTGGCACTGTCCGCCGTTTTACGTAAACATCCGGAAAGTACCGACGCCGAGGCACTTTTAGCGCGGGTCCTAATGTGAAAAAGCACCCATTATTTTTTTATTTACCGTTACTTACTGATTATTGCAATTAATTAATTATTGAAATACAAAGTACTAACACAAACTTTTTAAAAATCCTACTTAAAAAAATTAATTTAATTATGAAATTAAATCGACCAGAATGCATTTTCGTTTCTTTGTGAACAAGTCAGCCATTTTAATCTTTTGTTAATAATTGAAAAATAAAAAGAACGACAAACTTTGTGAACTTTCACTGTTTGAAAAGAATTTGGAAGTCTTTAAACTAAACTAAAAAGTCATTTAAACTGGCTTTAAAATTCTTAACAAATTATCATTTAATTAAAAGATCGGAACGTGTTGGCAACTTTTTGTATCGAAAATCATTTTTTAAATCGAAAAGATTAACAAGATTGGTTATAGTTTCATAAGAATTCGATTTTTGAAAAGAAATTGAAACAAAAATGAAATCAGTCAGATTTAGAGAGAAAATCTCGTTAGCCATCGTGGAATTAAGGTTGTTGGATGTCGGCTGGATGCGTTTACTACTGAACTGGACATTTTTGTTCGTCTTCACAATTGTTTGAGGTGAAATAAACTAAAAATAAAAAAAGTTTTACAAAATTATTGGATGTAAAAAGCAGGCATTTTTAACGACAGTTAACAGAACGAAAAAGGGGTAAAAAAAAATAAATAGGCAACAAATAAATGTTACCAAAGGCAAGATAAGTTACTCTTCGACTGACCTGGATCAGTTTATTTTTATTTTAACTTATTTTAAAGCGCTTTTTTGTTCAAAACAAACCTGGTGTCTACCTCTTCAGTTAGCCCAGCACAGGGATCTTTGATAATTGGTGAAAAATCGAAAAATAAACAAAATAATGTTAGAAACACATCCAATAAATGTCACCAATTATGCAATGTTCTACTAGTATGTTGGTTAATTTTCGTTTTTTGAGCGATTATCGAAACTCTGTAATTTCAGCCATTCTTCTTCTTTTTTTCGTTCTAACTGAACAGGTGGACACCAGGTTTGTTTTGAACAAAAAAAAAACGCTTTAAAATAAGTTAAACCACAAATAAACTTATCCAGGTTAGTAGAAAAGTAACTTATCTTGCCTTTGGTAACATTTATTTGTTGCCTATTTATTTTTTTGACTCCTTTTTCGTTCTGTTAGCTGTCGTACTAAATGCCCTTTTCTAAAACTTTCAATCTTTTAATACATGAGGATTTGCTAAGAATTTTAAAGCCAGCTTAAATGACTTTCTATTCGACAGTTTAAATGCTTTCAAATTCATTTTAAATTTAGAAGGATCCTGAAATAATTCATTCTTTTTTTTTTTTTCCAAATATTAACAAGATTAAAATTACTGAATTGTTTACGTAGAAATCCAAATGCATTCTGGTCGATTTAAATTTTTTTTTTTTTTTAAATACGATTTTTAAATTTTGTTTTGCATTTTTGATGTCAATAAATATTCGATTATTATTATTATTGGTTCTATTGTAGATGTTAACTGTGTTATGGCGGCCAAATGTGACGTCACACATTTCGACCGGTGTTAGGGCAGAAAAATATGCTGTATTATTTTGGCCTGTTTTGGGTTTTTTTTTTTTTTTTTGAAAATAACAATTATCAATTATTAACAAATAATAAAATCAAACTACTTTTCATAAATATAATTGTTTTTTAATTTTTATTTTGAAAATATTATTTAATTATTAACAAAATTTTAATATATTACAAATTTACAAATAAACAAACAATCAAATTAAACGAATGGAAATAAATTAGAATTTTTTTCATTTTTATATGACAAATAAAAAAAACATTATAATAATGACGTATCCAATACAGAATATTATCTTTAATCCGATGGGGCCAGAGAAATTCCTACAAGTGACTGCAGAAATTTTGTAGGTACTTCCTCTCACGCACGGAATTTGACTTCACATAAACTCACGGTAAAAATATAATGAGGCATTATTTTTGCCCTAGCACCGGTCGAAATGTGTGACGTCACACTTGGCCGCCATAACACAGTTAACATCTTCAATATAACCTTATTATTATTATTATTATTATTATTATTATTATTATTATCAATAATAATAAGTTCACAGACACTGAACAAAGAATAAACCACCTCATGTATATGGACGACCTGAAACTATTTGTGAAAACCAAAACGGAACTGGAAAAGCTGATAAACACAACCATAATCTTCAGCCAGAACATTCGAATGGAAAAGTGTGCACTGCTAGAGATGAAAAAGGGAAAACTAGAGACAGCAGAGAGTATAGAACTGCCCAACCAAGAGGAGATGAGTGCGCTTGGCGAACATGATACCTATAAATATTTGGGATTTCTGGAAGCAGACACCATCAAATCAACAGAAATGAAAGAGAAGATTGGAAAAGAATACATGAGAAAAACAATAAAACTCTTAGAAACTAAATTATATAGCAATAATCTAGTAAAAGGAATACACACCTGGGCAGTATTACTAGTAAGATATTCTGGACCATTCATAGACTGAACCAAAGAAGAACTGAGGCATCTCGATCAGAAGACTAGGAAATTAATGATCATGCACATTGCACTACACCTGAAAGAAGATATTGATCGACTCTATGTAAAAAGGAAAGACGGGGAAGAGTACCGGTGAGTACAGAAGACTGTGTGAAAGTACACAAAAAAGAATTAGAAAAATATATATCCCAGAACACAAAAAGGCTAATCGCCGCAGCAAGAGATACCGCCAAAATGAACAGAAACGTGGGAAGAGAAACAGCTACACAGACGATTCATAAGAATGACAAGAGAAGAGACTCAAGAAAACCCCTGGACATGGCTAAGAAAAAGACACTTAGACAAAGAAACGAAATCACTACGAACAGCCGCACAAAACAATGCAATTAAAACTAACCATATCAAAACTAAAATAGAGAAAACCCAGGAAAACAGCAAATGTAGATGCTGTGGACAAAACGACTTAATGGTAAACCACATAATAAATGAATGCAGCAAAGTTACCCCAAAAGAATGCAAGAACAGCCATAACTGTGTGGGGAAAGCAGTACACTGGGAACTATGCAAACAACTACATTTTGAACATGCAGACAAAAGGTACAAATATAAACCAGAGACAGTACTGGAAAACGAAAATCACAAAATTCTCTGCGACATGGAAGTACAAACAGATAAAGTCATCCAAACAAGAAGACCGGACGTCATAATAGTCAACAGGAAGGAAAAATCCTGCCAAATAAATAATGCACTAAACCTGAAAGATAATAATGACCGGAGGAACTAGAAAAGCTGATAAACACAACCAGAATTTTAAGCTACTGTTTATAATAGCCAGGTTGCCATTCAACTACATACTAAGGAAATGTTATGCTGGATACAAATTTACAGACACAGAACAAAGAATAAACCACCTCATGTATATGGACGACCTAAAGCTATTTACAAAAAGCAAAACGGAACTAAAAAAGCTGATAAACACAACCATAATCTTATGGCAGGACATCTGAATGGAATTTGGAATAGAAAAGTGTGCATTCCTAAGGAGATGGAGACAGCGGAGTGCATGGAACTGCCGAAGAGGAGATGAGAGCGCTTGGCGACCACGATAGCTATAAATATTCGGGAGTTTTCATAGCAGACAGCATCAAATCTACAGAAATGAAGCAGAAGATTGGAAAAGAATATATGAGAAGAACAAGGAAACTCTTAGAAACAAAAACTATATAGATGAAATTTAGTTAAAGGAATAAACATCTGGGCAGTATCACTAATAAGATACTCTGGACCCTTCATAGGCTGGACAAAAAAAGAACTTAGGCATCTTTACCAGAAGACTAGGAAATTAATAACAATGACTAATGCACTACACCTGAAAGATAATAATGAGCGGAGGAAGGGGGAAGAAGACTGGTAAGTATAGAAGACTCTGTTATACACAAAAAAAGAGAAATGGAATCTCTACTGACAGCTGCACAAAACAATGCAATAAGAATTAACTACATTAAAACTAAAATAGAAAAACAGTAAACATAGACTCTGTGGACAAAGAGACGAAATGATAAATCACATAATAAGTGGATGCCGCAAACTAGCCCAAACAGAATGCAAGAACAGACACGATTGTATGGAAAAGCAGTACATTGGAAACTATGCAAACGACATGCATACAAATGGTAGAGATATAAACTGGAGACAATACTGGAAAGCGAAAATCACAAAATTCTCTGCGACATGGAGGTACAAACAGATAAACTCATCCAAGTCAACAAGAAGGAAAAATGCTGCCAAATCGTAGATTTTGCCATCCCAGCAGTTCACAGGGTGAAGATGAAGGGGACAGAAAAACAAAGCAAATACAGAGAACTGAAAGGAATGTGGAACATGAAGAAAGTCAATATAATACCAATAATCGTAGGAGCACTAGGAACAGTCTCGATAAACCTGGAAAAAAGACTGGGAGAAATTGGAATCAAAGGGAAGACTGAGACTATACAACGGACAGCAATGATGAAGGCAGCTGAAATATTATGGAAAATCCTTGAATGCGGAAACCACATAAACCGCAAACGCTAACCAGTCCCATGGAAGTTGCAATAGAAAGAAAAAAAGCATAAAAAGAACACCACTACATGAAACCAAGGAAACTGAAACTGCAAGGAATCTCATAAACTGCCACCTCCTCCAAAAAGAATAAAAAATATTAAAAAATTAAAAAATAATTAAAAATAAAGTGATGGAACCAGCCTCGGCTGATACCCCACCAAATAGTCATGAAGGGTCAAGGAGAATGGAAAGACCGAGGAGGGATAGCACAACCCAGACCTCCACTGGAAGAGTGCGGAGAGTGCTGGGACCTTGGGGAGGCTTATTGCCACCTAAATCTCAGAAAAGACCAATGGTCGTAACCAACAAGGAAGAAATGGTAAACGGCTGTTCCAATAACACATAGTCATTAGCAATGGTCCTCAAAAGAGGTGGAGAGTACTGGAAATCTGGGGAAACTTGTCACTCAGACTCCGGGGAACACCACCGGTTATTAACAGTAAGCAATCACTGATGATGACCAGTGTGAGAACTTCTAGTGAGTACATAATAATGATAATAATTCAATGTGTAATTATCAGTCACACAATCGTGAGGAAAACACACACAGACACACGCGAAGTTGTTTCACTAATTTTTATTAAAACATACAATAATGTCTAAAAATTTGTCATATCAGATTCGACAAATTGAAAAATATAATATTTTAATGTTTTTTTTTGCACTGACTGACTTCTTTTACTTCGAAAATCACAGACTACTCTTTTCTTTTATAGTAAATAAATAAATAATCAAATAAATGGCATTTATAACGACAGTTAACAGAACAAAAAAGGGGTGAAAAAAACAAAAAACAAATAGGCAGCAAATAAATGTTACCAAAGGCAAGATAAGTTACTCTTCTACTAACCTGTATAAGTTTATTTGTGTTTTAACTTATTTTAAACCTGATGTCTGGACGTCACGTGATCAAATGGGTCCATTTTTGTTTTTTCTTTCAATTTTAACATGACGTCTCGACACTAGTTTTAAATCGAACTAAACACGCTTAAAAATAAGTTAAAACACAAATGAACTTATCCAGGTTAGTAGAAGAGTAACTTACTTTGCCTTTGGTCACATTTATTTGTTGCCTATTTGTTTTTGTTTTTGTTTTTTTGACCACTTTTTCGTTGTTAGCTGTCGTTAAAAATGCCCGAAATATTTATTAAATTCCCTTCACACGCGACAACACGTGTTTTTGTTTATTATTTATTCGTCAAAAATCGAAGCTTCTTATGATTCTGTAATAGTTAAGTTATATTTTGATTGTTAATAGTTAAGTTATAGTTTGATTGTGTAATAGTTAAGTAATATTTTGATTGTGTAATAGTTAAGTTATATTTTGATTGTGTAATAGTTAAGTTATATTTTGATTGTGTAATAGTTAAGTAATATTTTGATTGTGTAATAGTTAAGTTATATCTTGATTGTGTAATAGTTAAGTTATCTTTTCATTGTGTAATAGTTAAGTTATCTTTTCATTGTGTAATAGTTAAGTTATATTTTGATTGTGTAATAGTTAAGTTATATTTTGATTGTGTAATAGTTAAGTTATATTTTGATTGTGTAATAGTTAAGTTATATCTTGATTGTGTAATAGTTAAGTTATACCTTGATTGTGTAATAGTTAAGTTATATCTTGATTGTGTAATAGTTAAGTTATATTTTCATTGTGTAATAGTTAAGTTATCTTTTGATTGTGTAATAGTTAAGTTATATCTTGATTGTGTAATAGTTAAGTTATCTTTTCATTGTGTAATAGTTAAGTTATATTTTGATTGTGTAATAGTTAAGTTATATTTTGATTGTGTAATAGTTAAGTTATCTTTTGATTGTGTAATAGTTAAGTTATCTTTTGATTCTGTAATAGTTAAGTTATATTTTGATTGTGTAATAGTTAAGTTATATTTTGATTGTGTAATAGTTAAGTTATCTTTTCATTGTGTAATAGTTAAGTTATCTTTTCATTGTGTAATAGTTAAGTTATATTTTCATTGTGTAATAGTTAAGTTATCTTTTCATTGTGTAATAGTTAAGTTATATTTTGATTGTGTAATAGTTAAGTTATATTTTGATTGTGTAATAGTTAAGTTATATTTTGATTGTGTAATAGTTAAGTTATATCTTGATTGTGTAATAGTTAAGTTATACCTTGATTGTGTAATAGTTAAGTTATATCTTGATTGTGTAATAGTTAAGTTATCTTTTCATTGTGTAATAGTTAAGTTATATTTTGATTGTGTAATAGTTAAGTTATATTTTGATTGTGTAATAGTTAAGTTATCTTTTGATTGTGTAATAGTTAAGTTATATTTTGATTGTGTAATAGTTAAGTTATATTTTGATTGTGTAATAGTTAAGTTATCTTTTGATTCTGTAATAGTTAAGTTATATTTTGATTGTGTAATAGTTAAGTTATATTTTGATTGTGTAATAGTTAAGTTATATTTTGATTGTGTAATAGTTAAGTAATATTTTGATTGTGTAATAGTTAAGTTATATCTTGATTGTGTAATAGTTAAGTTATCTTTTCATTGTGTAATAGTTAAGTTATCTTTTCATTGTGTAATAGTTAAGTTATCTTTTCATTGTGTAATAGTTAAGTTATATTTTGATTGTGTAATAGTTAAGTTATATTTTGATTGTGTAATAGTTAAGTTATATTTTGATTGTGTAATAGTTAAGTTATATCTTGATTGTGTAATAGTTAAGTTATATCTTGATTGTGTAATAGTTAAGTTATATCTTGATTGTGTAATAGTTAAGTTATATTTTCATTGTGTAATAGTTAAGTTATCTTTTGATTGTGTAATAGTTAAGTTATATCTTGATTGTGTAATAGTTAAGTTATCTTTTCATTGTATAATAGTTAAGTTATATTTTGATTGTGTAATAGTTAAGTTATATTTTGATTGTGTAATAGTTAAGTTATCTTTTGATTGTGTAATAGTTAAGTTATATTTTGATTGTGTAATAGTAAAGTTATCTTTTGATTCTGTAATAGTTAAGTTATATTTTGATTGTGTAATAGTTAAGTTATATTTTGATTGTGTAATAGTTAAGTTATATTTTGATTGTGTAATAGTTAAGTTATATTTTGATTGTTAATAGTTAAGTTATATATTGATTGTGTAATAGTTAAGTTATATTTTGATTGTTAATAGTTAAGTTATCTTTTGATTGTGTAATAGTTAAGTTATATTTTGATTGTGTAATAGTTAAGTTATATTTTGATTGTGTAATAGTTAAGTTATATTTTGATTGTTAATAGTCAAGTTATCTTTTGATTGTGTAATAGTTAAGTTATATTTTGATTGTGTAATAGTTAAGTTATATTTTGATTGTGTAATAGTTAAGTTATATCTTGATTGTGTAATAGTTAAGTTATATTTTGATTGTTAATAGTTAAGTTATATTTTGATTGTGTAATAGTTAAGTTATATCTTGATTGTGTAATAGTTAAGTTATATTTTGATTGTTAATAGTTAAGTTATATTTTGATTGTGTAATAGTTAAGTTATATTTTGATTGTGTAATAGTTAAGTTATATTTTGATTGTGTAATAGTTAAGTTATATTTTGATTGTGTAATAGTTAAGTTATATCTTGATTGTGTAATAGTTAAGTTATATTTTGATTGTGTAATAGTTAAGTTATATTTGATTGTTAATAGTTAAGTTATATTTTGATTGTGTAATAGTTAAGTTATATTTTGATTGTGTAATAGTTAAGTTATATTTTGATTGTGTAATAGTTAAGTTATCTTTTGATTGTGTAATAGTTAAGTTATCTTTTGATTGTGTAATAGTTAAGTTATATTTTGATTGTGTAATAGTTAAGTTATATCTTGATTGTGTAATAGTTAAGTTATATCTTGATTGTGTAATAGTTAAGTTATATCTTGATTGTGTAATAGTTAAGTTATATCTTGATTGTGTAATAGTTAAGTTATATTTTGATTGTGTAATAGTTAAGTTATATTTTGATTGTGTAATAGTTAAGTTATATTTTGATTGTGTAATAGTTAAGTTATATTTTGATTGTGTAATAGTTAAGTTATATTTTGATTGTGTAATCGTTAAGTTATATCTTGATTGTGTAATAGTTAAGTTATATTTTGATTGTGTAATAGTTAAGTTATATTTTTTTAATGAAATCTTCAGCTCGGAAATTTAAATTGAAAACTAAAGAAATCGGTACTTCTACACAATTTGAACCGAAGTGTATTTTTAACCCTAACTTTTTTTCTTCTGTTTTAATTCCCCCTAAACCAAACACATTGCCACTGAGACATAAGGGGCTACTACTGTAAATTAGGGGCCATACCTACAGGGGCTTTATAAGTTAAGATGTGCAACGAGATGTTTGTTCACATTATATTTAAATGTCTGCATGTTGGTACAGCCAGGGGGCAGGGATGGAATTCCAAAGGCTAGCAGTTCGAGGATAGAAAGGATCTTTATAATGAAGGGGTGGGATTTTGCTGATTGTCGGGTTGGTCGGGGGGGTATTTACGTCGAGGGGGCACCAAAGCAGCAAGTTCATTGGAACACAATACTTGTAAAACAAGCACAGGGATGCAACATTGCGGCGATGGGGCAGGGGCTGGAGCTTGGTAGACAGTGCGGGACCTATTACATTAAAAGCTCATTTTTTGTACCTTACCTAAGAGGGAGAGACTAGTGGTAGGTGCACCAGCCCAGATGTGGCAACAATACTCCATGCATGGACGGATGGTGGCATTGTAGAGATATATAGAATACTGTTAGGTGTGAAAAGTTTTCTAGTACGGTAAAGGGCAGCAGCCTTGGCAATATCTTCTATGTATTTGTTGCAATTAATGTTATCTGTGAATGTTAGGAAGAGGAGTTTGAATGATGGACTGACTCTCAGGTAGGGTGTTATTTGCCATGGCAATCGGTGGTTTAAAAAAGCTTTTTATAATTGTTATAGTTCGGCCAAAGTCGGTTTGGTTCGGTTTTAGAACGAAATATTCAAGCAATTAGCAGATTTAATTACGATGTAAAAAGTAATTTGAAAAAAAACTTTCGGTAAATTTGTGGACATCCTCAGCTATACCTCCCCAAAATTGAGATTCTACTTTTTTTTAGTCGATTACGTGTAAAAACCCTGAAAAACTTGGCGGTAAAAAGAAAAAAAAACTATAGAATTTATAGTGGGGGATCAGTTTCGTAACGTAAAATGATATTCCATTTCCGGACTATTCTAACTTTTTAAGGCAGTTAACCATGTTTGTTTTTTTTACCACTGGCACTAAACCTAAATCTGAGTGGTACGGTCGTAAAACACACGTAATCGCCTAAAAAAGTAGATCCCCACCTCCAAAAAAAAAAAAACGCAGTTTTTAACTTCCCTAAAACGCTAGAATGACTCGGAAATGGGGATCATTTTATATAGGAATATCATTTTCTATACAAAACTGATCCCCCACTATAAATTCGAAACTAATTGTTTTTTTTTCAGACTGTTCACACGTAATCGCTTAAAAAAGTAAAATCTCATTTTTTTTTGGGGGGGGGGACTATCTACAATAATAAAACATTGTTTTTTTGTTGTTTTTTTTTAAATTTAACTTTTGTTATTTTTTACGACTTTTTAAACGAAAAGATTTCAATTCTTGTCTAAACTAAAAATGGCTTTTCTCGACGAGAAAATTGACATTTAAACTTGAAACTGAAGAACTTTTTTAAAGTGGGAGGAAACGAACGATTTCGTTTTCAAGAGAAAAAAAAACAGAACGATTTATTCTTCGAAGATTTTTTTATATTATTATTATTCATCTGATTTGTTAGCACGAATTTTTATTAATTAAAGTTTTTTAAATTAGATGTTTTAAAACCATTTTCGTTTTTTAGTTAGAATTTCAAGTTTGTTCTTTTCTAAGTTTTCTAAAAAAATATGGGTTGTGTGTGTACGGTTTTAGCGTCCAAAATCCCCTTTTTTTATTCAATTTTCAAATCCGTTCGCAATTTAAAATGTCGAACAAAAATAGTAAATAATATTCATAAAGATTCGAGTTTTTTTAAGAAAAAATAGTATTTTGTTATAATTATAATATATATATATATATATATATATATATATATATATAAACAAGTTTTAAATTTGGATCAATCGTCCTTCCCCGAATTGTTTTGTTTTTTCTAATATTAAAGTTAAAAACGCAAAATAAAATACTAAATTCTTTTTAACAAAAAATAACAATGTAAAAATCGACATTAAATAACATTTTTATGAATATTTTTTTACTTTTTCGACATTTGAAATTGCAAAGGAATTTGAAAATCGAAAAAAAAAGAAAAGAATTTGGGACGCTAAAATCGTACATAACCGAAAATCTCAAATTGGAAAACGAAAAAGTCGAAAAATATAAATTGAAGTTTCTTTTAATTTTTTTTATCAAAGTTTTTATTTAGTTGTTATTTTTTAAATGTTTTTTTTTTTACAAAAAAAAATCTAAATAAACACGTGCTTTTTATATAGAAAAATATTATTTTAATTTAAAATAATTTGAATTTTTTCTTTTAATTTAATATTTTTACGTCATATAAATTTTGACCCAAAACTTAAAAAATAAAAATGCAAAAATGTTTATTTATTTGATAATTTTCAAATTTTTCACTATCATTTTTTAAAATTCTCAAAAATTGTTAGAAATAAATATTTTTCGAAAAAGTGTTTATTTGATTTTTTATTTATTTATTAATTTTGTTTTTACAAAAATACGTGAACATAAATTGAGTTTGAGATAATAAAATTGAAACTAATGACAGTTTTTAAATTCTGGAATATTTTTAATTTACTTATTTTTTAGGTTTCATGAAATAAACAAAAATAAAAATTAATTTAAAATATTTGTTTCGTTTTTTATCAAAGTTTTCGTATCATTTCGTCCCGTCCGAAGTTTGTTTTGACTTTTGGGCGATTTTCGTTTTCAGACCTATTTAAAAAAACAAACAAAAACAGAAATTACCGTGCAATTTTTTTTTTAAATAAAAAAAGATCTTACATTCAGTAGCAAAAAAATATTTTTCTGTTTGTTTGTGTTTGTTTTTTCTTCCCTCTTTTTTCTTTTTTGAATTATTTGAAAAAAAGTGAAATCCTGTAATGGCAGAGAAAAAGAAAAGAGAATTTTACGTCAACAAATTGACTTTTCGCATCGGATTGGATAAACACGCAAGGGGAGATAACCGAGGAGACACAAGGGGAGATAACCCGGCATGAAAGACGAAAAAAATAGTTTTTTCTATTTCTCTTCTTTTTTTTTGTTTTAACATAGTTCATCCCAAACAAGACAGGTCGCCACTGTAGACGTAAGGGGCTACTGAGAATTAGGGTGGAAGTTTTGGGTGTCATCTTAAGTTGGGAGCTGTGCAACAATATGTCTGTTTACATTAGCTTTAAACTTCTGCATGTCGGTACAGTCGGGGAAACAGGGAGCAGGGAGGAAGTTCCAGAGGCCGGCAGCACGAGGAAAGAAGCTATTGGAGTAGAAGGCTCTCCGGCATCTGAGGACCTCCACAGTGAATGGATGGGACTTAGCTGATTGTCGGGTTGATTTAGTGTATTTACGTTGAGGGGGCACTAGAGCAGCTAGTTCATCGGAGCACAATCCATTGAAGTATTTGTAAAACAGACACAAGAATGCAACATTGTGGCGATGGGACAATGGCCGGAGCTTGGTGGATAGTGAGAGACCTATTAAGTTGGCGACTCTTTTTTTTAACCTTGTCTAAGAGGGAGAGACTAGTGGATGATGCACCAGCCAAGATGTGGCAACAATACTCCATGCATGGGCGGATGGTGGATTTGTAGAGACACAGGATAATTTCAGGTGTGAGAAGTTTACTAGCACGGTAGAGGGAGCCCAATTTCTTTGCAGCAGCCTTGGCAATGTCTTCAATATATTTGTTCCAATTCATGTTACCTGTGAATGTTAGGCCGAGGAGTTTGAATGTTGAACTCTCAGGTTGGGTGTTATTTGCCATGGCAATCGGAGGTTGAGGAGGTTTTTTGTAGTTATTGAAGGAAAGGAGCTTTGTCTTTGCGGCATTAAATGATACCATCTATTTATGACCCTATTCCACTACGGACTGGAGGTCACTTTCTAAGGATTCAGCCATTTCCTCGAATATGTACGCGTCTGTTTTCCCACATGACGAGAGTAGAGCGTGGCGTCGTCAATAAATATCTCAAACTCAATGTCATCAGGGAGGTCATTTATGAAAATCAGGAACAATAAAGGTCCAAGGATAGATCCCTTGGGTACATCAGCATTTATGTCATGTTGCTTAGATGAACGGCCATCGAGGACAACCTGGATCTTTCTTTTGGTTAGGAAGGATCTAACTATATTAAATATTTGTATTTATTTATAATATTATATTAAATACTTATTGAAAGGGATGGGAGTTTGAATTACCTACTGGACACCATCCTCGAGTGTCTTCGGTCTCTCTGTACAAGGGTTTGTCAGGACAACCTGACATGAGGATACTTCATCCTACAAGTAAACCCTGACCAAATATTCAAAATGACATAGTATTCGAAGCCCAAATAAGATACCCTCGACATTGGTTCATACGAGGAATAGGGCACCTTCTCCAAGTAATGTCACCTCAAGTCCCAACACTTACCTGGATATTCAACCAGACAAGATGAATTCTTTTCCTGGAATCCGGTAAGACCAAGAGACCACAAGAAAGATATACTATAACATAGTGAACTGGTTAATTGGGGAGAAGAAAATTAATATTCTTAACTTCTTTACTAACTCAACGTTTGAGAAATAAAGGAGAATTTTAATAGAATATTCGAATATCTATGTATTTCATATAGAAATCAAGTATTAGCCCTAGGTAGGGGGCCCCTTGATTTCTGAGAACTTCGACTGAAGTAAAATGACACAAAAAGAAACATAAGGGGAGATAACCCGGCACGAAAGCCAGAAACATAGTTTCTTCTAGTTATTTGAACTCTATTAACTTGACCCTTGACCTTTTGATTAGGAACAAATCCTTACATTTTTGATGGCCTTGTGCCTAATTTGTATGGAATGTAAAATTTTATATTTTTTGCAAATAAATATTGCAAAGTGTAGTATCTGTTCTAATACTATACTTCATCTTTTTTTGTCTTCAAGTCAATAAAGAAGAGATCCTTCTAGACTGAGACAATTTTAATTTTTGTTCCTATCCAGAGTGCCTCTTTTTGGGGAGATGGAATCCCCCCACAATAAAAACCGACCTTTTATCTAACTCTGCCCTCGTGAGGAAGCAAGTAATAAATCAGGAACTTGACCCACTCAAGTTTTTTAAAAAACTTTTATTCACCCCAAACAAGGGGTCACATTTCCACTGAGACGTAAGGGGCTACTATGATTAAGGGCCAGATTTATAGGGCATCAAAAGTGGGGAGTTGGGCAGCAGGATTTTTTTGTTTTTTTCTGATGTGTCACCATTTATCAAGGCGTGCGGACCACTCGAGGATACGGGGTTGAAGAGATCGTCAGTTGGACTATAATCGCTTTTACTCGCTTCCACGAGGGGATCGAAAACAAATGGATGGGATGGGCAGAAGATTACCTGAATACAGACTTGTGGTACCTTTTTCCGCAGATGAGATGTTCAATGTAAGAAACTTTGTTCATGGAAGTTTCGTTTGGTTTTTGGTAAAGAGAGAGAGACGGGAAAGATCTTTGCTGTGGTTGTAGCTAGACGAGTTCTTGCTGTGAATGTTTTACAGGGGGGGGGGACCAGGGATTGGAGCTCAGTCGAGCACTTACCATGAAAATAACGATAGAGTAGAGAGAGACTGCAACATCTCTGCTATGTGAAAGAGATTGTTGGAACGAGAAGAAATCATCCCCCATTAGATTGCGATGTCGATTTTATACTCTGTCAAGGCAGAAGAGGGTGCTCTGAGCGGCACCTCCCCAGATGTGACAACAGTACCTCCCCATCTTAGGACGTATCCGACTCTTATACAAGTAGAGGATTGCGTCAGGAGTGAGGTATTTTCTGGAGCGGTGGAATGATCTAACCATTTTTCCAGCAACCTTAGCAATAGATTTGATGTAAGTCTTCCATTTCAGGTCTAGAGTGAAAGTCCATCCTAGGAGCTTATCAGATAGATTCACTGATCCTGTGCAAAATCACAGTCAGCTGTAGATCTTAAGGTTTTAATTTCAAAAAGTCATTCATTTCAAATATTAACCTTATTAAATTTCCAGTGTTTGTTAATTAATTTAATTACTATCTCTGTACTTGTGTTGTGTTTTTTGTTGTTTTTTTTAAATAAATAAAATAAATAAAATATAAAATAAATAAATAAATTAAAAAAAATAATCAAAATTAAAAAAAGACTTCCATATATATATATATATATATATATATAGAATAAGTTCACTGTATATTGCAGCGGGAACAGAAAGTTGAAGATAGATTTCCCTGTCGCAAGTAAGTACAAATAAAAGAAATAAGAAAGAGAGCCAAAACTTCAGGCCAGCATGGGATTTCAAGAATTTCTTCAGTGGGAAATCAATAGACAGGCAATAAGACAGTATATATCAATAATTTCATATAGTACACATTGGAATTTGGAGATAATAGTATGTGAGTGGCCAAAGAGTAAGGGAATAAAAAAATAAAAAATAAATAAAAAAGTGCTTATCTTTTCGCCGGATTACATTGGGAAATATTTTTTTACCCTAACCCTAACCCTAACGGAGATGATTATTGGGCTACAGTGTCACAATTCCATCACCAGGTATTACTTTCACACTTTCACATCACTCAAGAGCAACTTGTCCTTTTTCCTAACCAACAGATAATCTACTTGAGTCTTTGTTGTTCCACATTCATAAATAACAAGATCGCTTTTTCTTTTCTTGAAAACAATATTCGCAACTAACATTTCTATGGCAAAACTAAATGCTAAAATTCTTTCTCCTTCTGTATTCCTATCCCCATATCTATTTCCTTAATGAACACCTTTAAAATGACCTCCTACCACAGCAAGTACTTCCTTGTCAACCTCTCAAGTTATTGCAATAAGCCTGTCATAAAACTCATCTGTCGCATCTTCACTATAGATGTTGTGAATATTTTCTCACCAACCATCAACTTCATCAGTATGATTCACTCACTTACACGATTAACCTCAATCATTTAATCTACCCATCTTTCTGCATTAAAAATACCAACACTACCTGTTCTCTTTTCATTTCCAATCCAAACAAGCATATATGTTGCATTCTTTCTCTCACAGACGTGATGTTGCTAGTCTCAGTCTTTTCTATGAATACTATTATGGCATGTGTTCTTCAGAATTATGAGATCTATTCCCCGCTTCTTTTGTTCCAGCTCGTTTGACTCGTTGGTCTAGTGGTCTCCATCAATTCGCTGTTTTGAAACCTCATTGTAATACAGCTTCCTATTCTAATAGCTTCTTTCCAAAAACTGCAGGCTTGTGGAACTCTCATCCTGCTGATTGTTTTCCTCCTACCAATAATCTTGGTCTTTTCAAGACTAAGGCCAACAGGCATCTCCTGTCTTATCATATTTGTTCTTGTTAGCTCCTTACATCAAGTGGCTTCATGCCTTGTCTGGAGCGATTTCCATTAAAAAAATCATTCTAGCAGATCTACCTTTCCAACGATTTTCTTGGACACAACACAAGTCTTCTCTCAAGAAACTCAACAACTTCACAAGACTTTCATGCAAGCTTCACAATATTCAAACAGAACAGCCCGAAGACATTTCCTTTATTGAGGCAAAATTTTTATATGCCGGATGCCCTTCCTGACACCAACCCACTTCACTACGCCTTGTTTGTTTTTGTTTTTGTTTTTTTTTGTTTTTTTCATAAAAGAAAGTAGAAATATTCACTGGTTATCTGCTCTTGCCGTGGAGTTCAACTTCTATTGGGAATATACCAAGAGAGAATTCCAATCACCTTGCTTGAGACGACGATACACAACCAGTAGTTTTGAGTAGCTTCTAGTGTCAGAATTAGTACCGAAAAACTAATATTTATTAGTACCGAAAAACTAATATTTATTAACATGAAGCCGTAATTAAGCCTTCTGTTTCCTTGGCATGATTGACCCTCAGCCACCGCCTTCTCACATTTAAAAGTTACAGGCGGATAAGTGTCTGATTGAAGAAAGATCAGGTTTACTAGTACAATCGGGATTAGCTTTCTTTTTTGCTAGGGCATGTTGTAACCACCAGCTTGGTCGGATCGGGGATCCCCCATTTCTCATCTAGCTCAAGTTATGCCGAAAGTGGAGCGTTGCAAATCACGTGATCAATTAGGCAATCAGGACACTGACTGTTCAGCCACCAGGATCCTGTCTTTAGACTTATCAGTTCTCTCCCATGTCTTACCCCCTCTGCAAAGGTGTAGTCGGCATATTCTGTCAAATCCCATCCATACACTGTGGAGATCCCCAGATGCCGAAGAGCTTTCTACTCCAAAAGCTTCTTTCCTCATGCTGCTGGACTCTGGAACTCCCTCCCTGCTCCCTGTTTTCCTGACGTTACTGACATGCAGAAATTTAAAACTAACGTAAACAGGCATCTCGCTGCGCAGCTTCTAACTTAGGTTGACCCCCCCCCCCCCCAAAAAAAAACCTTCACCTTTTTTTCTCAGTAGCCCCTTACGTCTATAGTGTCGGCCTGCTTTGTTTGGGGTGAACTATGATAAAAAAAATTTTTATTCTGATATAGCTGACAAGGCATTAACAGTTTAGTTATAACTTAAGACATTGTAAAGTCATGTACCTATTTAGAATGTAAAACGAATGTCTAAACAAATAAGAAATAGAAATTTAGTAACATTTTTTCAAATATGAAAGTTATTTATATTTTTTTTGCTCCAACTAATTAATATGATTAATTTAATATTTTAATTTTGAGTAACAATTTGTAATTACAAAATACATCATTTTTTTTTTACTTGTTTTTTTTTTGCTTGAGGTTTTCAAACGTTTCTCTCAAATCCATCCTTATCACTTCTCTCCCATGTTTTCCTAGGCAGTAAAAGAATTGAGACAGAAATGGTATGGGAAGCTGTGAGTAAGATGAAGAACGGTAAGGCTGCAGGACCAACAGACATTGTCGCAGAAATGTTAGAGGCTGCAGGTGAAGCAACCATTGAGATGATCACAGACTTGACAAATCTGATCATAAAAGAAGAGGTTAGTACAATTGTCAACTGTAACAAGGGGAAAGGGGAAACACTAGATACAGGTAATTACAGAGGCTTAAAGTTGATGGATCAGATCCTGAAAGTGATTGAGAGAATAATTGAGCAACAAATAAGGACTCAGATAAACATAGATTAAATGCAGTTTGGGTTTATACCAAGCCAAAGTACCATCAATGCTATATTTATCCTGAAATAATTGCAAGAGACGAAGAAGAACCTGTATTTTTCTTTTGTGGATCTGGAGAAAGCTTTGAACAGAATACCAACAGATGTTGTCTGGTGGGCTTTGCGTACACTAGGGGCACACAAGTAGTTGGTGAAGGTTGTTCAAACAATGTTGAGAAATTCAGGGTTCTGTATAGAGTCTGTTGTTTTTCATTTGTATCATAGAAGCTTTGTCCAGGGAGTTTTGTACGGATTGTCCAGAAGAGATGCTGATGATTTAGTACTTGACTGTGAAACAATGGAAGGTTCACATGTTAAGTTAAAGATTTGGAGGAATGCTATGGAAAGTAATGAGAGTGAATGCTATGGAAAGTAATGAGAGTGAATGCTATGGAAAGTAATGAGAGTGAATTCTATGGAAAGTAATGAGAGTGAATGCTATGGAAAGTAATGAGAGTGAATGCTATGGAAAGTAATGAGAGTGAATGCTATGGAAAGTAATGAGAGTGAATGCTACCAGTGGCTGTAGTGTTAGTAAGACCCCAGAAAGAGGAAAGTTCCCGTGCTTAGTTTGCAGAAAGGAAGTCGGGTGCAATCTTTTGTGGTACTTGTAAGCATTGGGTATACAAGAAGTGCAGTAGAATTATTGATAGGTTAAGAGAGGATAACAAATTTATATGCAATAAGTGTGACACAATGGAGACGGACGAAAACTCAGATGTGGACAAAGTATATTTGGATGGTGAAGCTATTGAGATTGTTCAGAACTGTTGTTGCTATACAGTGCTATATTTATCCTGAAACAATT
The DNA here is from genome assembly GCA_963556195.1 of Sepiola atlantica. Classification (NCBI taxonomy): domain Eukaryota; kingdom Metazoa; phylum Mollusca; class Cephalopoda; order Sepiida; family Sepiolidae; genus Sepiola; species Sepiola atlantica. The sequence continues at coordinate 6,786,784 of OY744525.1, read as the reverse complement.
GCAAGAGAAGTACCTTGGTTAGAAGAACAACCTGTATTTTGCTTATGTGGATCTGAAGAAAGCTTTTGATCGAATGTCAAGAGATGTTGTCTGGTGGGTTTTGCATACACTAAGGGAAAACGAATAGTTGGTGGAGGTTCTTAGAATTAAAAGTACATTTAATGACAGCTTTAATGTTAAAGTAGGAGTACACCAGGGTGCTGTATTGTGTATGTTGTTTTTGATTTGTGTTGTAGAAGCATTGTCCAGGGAGTTTTGTATGGGTTGTCCGAAAGAGATACTGTATGCCGTTGATTTAGTACTTGTCTGTGAAACGATGGAATATCTACTTATTAAGTTAAAGACTCAGAGGAATCCTATGAAAAGTAATGAGATTGAATGCTGGTAATAATCAGTTTGCAGAGTTGGAAATCCCTCAGAAGTCTGGAAGAGATGCTGTATGCTGATGATTTAGTACTTGTCTGTGAAACAATGGATAACCTACTTTTTAAGTTAAAGACTTGGGACAATGTTATGCAAAGTAAAGGTTTGAGAATGAATGTTGCCAAGACCAAAGTGATGATCAGTTGTTGTAGCGTTGGAAAGCTCCCCAAAAAGGGGAAAGTTCTCTTGCTCAGTTTGTGGAAAGGGAGTTGGGTGCAACTCAATTTTTTGTGGTACTTGTAAGCATCGTGTACACCAGAAATGCAGTGGAATTATTGATAGGTTGAGAAAGAATAACCGGTTTATACGCAAGAAGTGTAAGACGATGAAAGCTGGATAAGAACTCAGATGTGGACAAAGTATTTGGAAGGCAAAGTTGTACAGAAGTGTTGTTACCTTGGTGATACCATTGAACCACAGGGAGAATCAGATGCTAATATGATTGCATCAGTTAGGAGTTCATGTTCATCACAGCATTACCACTGTCGACCAAGAGAATAGTCTATCAGGCATGCGTACACAGTGTAATAATGTATAGAAGTAAAATCTGGCCAGTGAGGATTAAAGGGATGCGTTGCATGAAGACAAATGATATAAGAATGATAGGATGGATGTGTAATGAGAGTATTAAAGGCTTAGATCTGATGACCTCAGAGGAAGATTAAATCTGGACTGTATAGGTAGATGTGTGCAGAACAGGAGACTTTAATGATATGGTCACGTTGAAAGAATGGATGAGAGTTCTTGGGTTAGTAGATGTACAACAGTTGAGGCAGCAGGTCCAGTTCACAGGGAAGGGTCAAGGAAAACATGGGCGGAAGTGATAAAAATGGACTTGAGAGAAAGAGGGATAAATAAAGACCTGGACAGAGATAGGTTAGTTTAGAAGTCAATTTCTAAAAGCTGTCCAACACATGCCAGTATGTAACACAAACGTTACACTGATGATGATGATGATGATGATGATGATGATGATGATTCCCCTGCCAACTAACTCTGCTACCTCAACTGTTCTACTAACCCAAGCATTCTTATTCATTCTTTCAATGTGATCAAACTAACAAAGTTTACGTTTCTGCAAACAGTAAAAGTATTTGCTGTTTATCGACGTTTATAAACGCAGATATTCTTTCTAGCAGAGATATGTAAAAAGCCGTCATTTCGTTTTTTTGTTTATATTGATTACAGACTTTATGTATACGGTCGAGAATTCTTTGTGTTTATACCCGAATAAATATCTCTTGTAGCAGAATCTTGTGTTGAGGTTCTCAGAAGAAATTATAAGTTCAAGGATTTTCTTTATTTTAGTTTAAATAGCTCAAGACAACACATGAAGCCATTTAATGTGAGGCGCCAACAAGAACGAAATATGACTATTGCAAAGCCAGGAGATGCCTATTGATCTTAGTCTTAAAAATACCAAAGTTATAGGTAGGAGGAAAACAGTCAACAGGAAGAGAGTTCCACAAGCCTATAGTTATTAGAAAGATCTACTGGAATAGGAAGCTGTATGAGGTATCAAAACAGTGATTTGATGAAGACCACTAGACCAACGAGTATAACGAGCTGGAACAAAGGAAGCCGAGAATAGATCAGATAATTCTGAAGAAATCATCCATTAATAGTATTTATAGAAAAGACTGAGACTAGCAACATCTAATCCGTGTGAGAGAGGGGTGCAGAGAAGAAGAAAGGGTGTGCCCAATCAAATTACAGATACGTTTCTGCACCAAATTCAAAGTGTAAATACGAGAAATGTTAACAAAAACTTTTTTGATTAAAAATAATATATAATATTTTTTTTAATTTAACAAATCTCGGTAACCTTACTATATATATATATATATATGTATATATATATATATATATATATATATAGATACGAACATATACATATATACATACATACATACATACATACATACATACTAACATATACGTATATATGTATATATATACATACATACATACGAATATATACATATATAAATACATACATACATATGAACATATACATGTCTTACCAGCTTGGTTGCTTCCATCCGTACTCCTTGCAATTTCATGCTCTCAATCAATCATCTGACGTAACTTATGCTGAAATTGTTATTCCCATGTAAGGCCTGCTTTTTTTTATGGAAATCGTTCCAGACAAGGCATGAAGCCACTTGATGTAAGGAGCTAACAAGAATGAAAGATGATTATCGCAAAGACAGGAGATGCCTATTGGCCTTAATCTTCAAAATACCAATAAATAGCGAATTGATGGAGACCACTAGACTAACAAGTCAAACGAGCTGGAACAAAGGAAGCAGGGAATAAATCAAACAATTCTGAAAAACACATGCCATAATAGAAATATGATTATCGCAAAGACAGGAGTTGCCTATTGGCCTTAGTCTTGAAAAGACCAAGACTATAGATAGGAGGAAAACAGTCAGCAGGAAGAGAGTTCCACAAGCCTGCAGTTCTTGGAAAGAAGCTACTGGAATAGGAAGCTGTATTACAATGAGGTATCAAAACAGTGAATTGATAGAAGACCACTAGACCAACTAGTCAAACGAGCTGGAACAAAGGAAGCAGGGAATAGATCACACAATTCTGAAGAACACATGCCATAATAGTATTTATAGAAAAGACTGAGACTAGCAACATCACGTCTGTGAGAGAGAGAGAGTGTGTAGAGAAGAAGAAAGGGTGAGGCCAATCAAATTACAGATACGTTTTTGCACCTTATCAAGAACCTTCAAATGAGACAGAGATTCACCAGCCCAAATACGACAACAGTAATGGGATGGTAATTGCTACAAATTGTGAAATGAGGTCGAAACGACAACGTAAATTTATTGATTTTATGTTGGGGCCAGAAGTTACGACTGTGAATTTGTCCTTTAGTTAGAGGGAATTAATTAAAATTGGTATGTGTCAGCTGTCGATATTTCTATCTAGAGAGCTGTATATCTTCAAGTGAGGATAGCCTTGCTTCAGAGAAATAACCTAATTTCAAATAACAGAACAATAATAAATGATAAGAATGTCTTATATTTACAGAAATTACGATATCTGTTTGATTATGAAGTTGAGCCATTTGTCGCACTGATACTGAGATTAAAACACCAACTTCATATTTACAATAGAAGAAGAACAGTGTTTTAATATACTCAGTCATGTCTATGCGATTGACGTCCGAAAGTTAATTAATTTGCATATGCTTTGCAAAAGGATATCTTATTAATTAACGATTCATTTTCATTGTTTTCTATTCAGTGATTATCATTATTATATTATAACCCACAGATCTATTTATAAAAATATTTTCTATATCGTTGATAAATGCTTAATATTTCGGGTGAAAGGGAGTCTTTTACTGCTGGGGGTCATGATTTTTGGTTTTCTTTAACTTTCCTGGGCAGTGTCGGGACATAGGACCTGCTAGTAGACTTTAAAAACTGTTTTAATTTTTATATTTACTTAGAAAACTACAGCCTATTATATGAATTTTCTCCTAAGTGTATTGAGAATAAAGTTATGTGGTGTGGAGCAACTATCTCCCATCCATAGGGTCCTCAGGTGGCGGATAAGGGAACGGCATTCAGATATGGAGGGTAGCTGCAAATACCCAATAAGCAGTTCCGGACCAACTGGCAGTCTACTCAGAGGGTGTATGTGAGATATGCTCTAGTCAGGAATATCTCGATGAAATGCACACAGATGTCTGATGTAAAGTTTAGACTTGGCGGGTGTCGGCCGTCATAAAAGCTTACGTCTTGGCAGCAACCCGTTGAAGCAGAGAGGCAATAAAACCTTGCTACCTACGCCGTGGCAATAAACCGTTGGGGAGGGAGGCCTCCTTAGTCCTGATCGACAACCTTCCTAGAGATGGAGTCTCGAACAAAATATCCGGTTTGCAAACCTAAAACTGCTTAAGTCGTAGATGGGATCTGCCTATCGCCCGGCCTTTGCATCCCTTCTTTGTCTATTAGCAAGGTGCAGAGGTACTAGTGCAGGGACACCTCAAAGACACACAGTGCTTGACCTTGTTTCCTGACGAGGACAATGAGCATTGTCTTTCCTTCTCTCTATCTGGGCAACTTGGGGAAAAATTTTTGTCACTAAGTCTCACATGACTAGTTTGGATCGCTCTTGCTCCGACAGGTTGAGAGTTCCGGTTAGACAGCTTGTTTGGCTGCTATTTCCGACCGGTAGTGCAGGATCCCTAACACTTAAGTAGCGCTAAGAGCAGCTGCTCCATCAACAGTTGTATAATATCGTGGGTAACTGTATGTGCTATGTTGCGTATGGAAAGGGACCCTACAGTTATCCCCGGTGGGCTTTCCCAAGGCCACAATGCCCATGGATCAAGTCTCGACTAAGGGTCTGGTTGTGTGAGCTTATTGGCACCAAACAAGCACCCACTTTTCCCTCCCCACTCTATCTAAAACCAAAATGACAATACAAAGAAAAAGAAACAAACCTAAACCAGACACCCACCAAAAAACAAAAACATCTTCGCCTCCGCCCTTGAGGCTAGCATTAACAAATATCCGTGGGCTTAGAACCAACATCAATGACATAGAAAGATTTCTCTTAGTAAAATACCCGGATATCCTAGCACTAAGTGAAACAAACCTACAATCCTCAATCACCTCACACCATTTTGACATGACTGAATACCTCCCACTCAACCGTAAAGACTTTGACAAACATGTGCCTTGACTAGAGAACATAGGCCAGAATCAGATGACCAAGTCTACATGTGCTTTAGATTAGCCTTACTGCACAGCGTTAGTTACTTATATTTCTTATACGGTTCTCCTTCGACCCAAGACTGTACTCTGTCTCTGAAAGCATAGAAACAGTATTTTCATTTGACTCGAGTACCCAAAGACATGTATTTGGGGATTTTAATGTACATCACCGTGACTGGCTTGGATTCTCCAGCTATACAGACGTAGCTGGTAACTCTACGTATTGTTTCTCCATACCATACTCCCTCTCACAGGCTGTTACTTTCCCAACCTACCTCCCTGATCTTGTGGACCAGCAAACCTCACTTCTCAAAAAAGTGTTCTTGACTTGTTCAGGGCTTGTGTGACGAATGCCCATAGACCGTTCAGGAATGCTGATCACCTTGTGGTAATGATTAATATCACCATAAAATGTGATAATGATTAATATCACTATAAAATGTGATAATGATTAATATCACCATAAAATGTGGTAATGATTAATATCACCATAAAATCTCATCCCAAAGTTGATGAGCTGTTGACTCGAAACGACGAGATACTACAAGCTGGCTGATTGGGAATTCATCAGAGATCACATCCGAGATTCCCCATGGAGTGAAATTTTTTCTTTCCTTGCTGATCAGTGCGTAAACGAGTTAACTAAATGGGTCAAAGTAGGCACTGAAGCACATGTCCCCATGTGTAAATTCTACAGCAAACCCCACTCTCCACAATGGTTCACCTCGAACTGTGCAGCTGCTATTGCTCAGAAGCAGCAAGCATTCCGACAATTCAACTGCCATAAGTCAACTACAAATAGTCTTGTTGAAGTGGAGTCCGATGTTGTGTGGACTTACGGTGTCCCCCCTAACCCCCCGGAGAAACCTATATTCAAAATACAGCTAAATACGAAACTACCATTGTTCTAAAAACAATTCAGCACAAAACGTCATGTCAAGGCTTTTTGCGGTGCTTGTTTACTGTAGGGCTGAAAAAAAAACTTTTTTTTCTTTAATTTTAGGAGAGTCAAATAAGGGGGAGAGAACTCTAGTTTCAAGTTTCAACAACGATGTATCATAAAATGAATTTTACTATTGTAATTATTCTAAAATAAAGTTTAAACAATGTATACATAAAAGGATAATTCAGGAATGAAACAATCACAACGCATTCGGCACCAATGAAAAATAAAATGATTTATTCAAATAAATTAATTATCAAAGAAGAAGGAAAAAAAAAGAAAGAAAAATACGTAAATGGAAGGGGAAAAAACATGAAACAAGGGAAATAAAGTTTTTGAAATAAATGACAGTTTTCCACTGGGTAAAATTCGGCAATTTGTTGGAAAATAGTTCCTAGTGTCCTTTCGGAATTTTTTGTTCCTACATGAATGCAGCTAGATACAATTCCACCATTTGCGTGTGGGTGCCACATCCAACTTTGTTGATTTTCTTCGCCTCATTCCACATTCGTTCGACGTGGTTGGTTGTGACACCTGTTAGTGGATCAGCAAAATTGTATTTGTGATTCACATGTAAATGATGGAATCCTTCGGCACATCAGCGATTGTATGCTCGTCAACAATCAGACATATGGTCTCACATATTTTTTTATTAAAGGAATTAACGCCGGCACGGTTACCAAAAAACGCACCTGAAATTAATCTGTGCGTTTGCAAGAAGTCTATTAGTTTGGCATTATCTCTGGTTAAATATGAAATATCTTCCAAGTTCAGAGCGTTAAAATCCATGTTTAGATAAATCCTGTGGGAAAACTTTGAATTATCTCCCCTTGTCATTTGACTCTTCAAAATTAAAGTTAAAATTTTTTTTTTCGCCCCTACACTAAACAAGCACCCTTTTTAGTTCTCCACTATCTGATTCATCGGTCGAGAACATCTGTAGCGATATGTGTCGGCATGTGTAAAAACAGCGTTAAACAGTATTTTTTCGATAAGGTTAAATTAAGGAGAAACACAAAAAAATAATAATTCTCGAACCTCTTCTTTTCTGTATTTTAGTTACGAGAAAAACTGCTGATTTTTTTTTTCAAAATGTTCTTTTGGTTTACCTGATTTCCTTTTTGTTTTTCATTGAAGTGTTGAAAATGCTACAATTGGGCAAAAGAATACATTACTGTGGGACTGCTTCTTTGCTGACTACAACTTGGCTGTCTTCAAATCCAATATTTATAAATTTTTGTCATAAACCGCCCCCCCCCCCATGAGTTGTAGCAGTCATAAACGATGTTTGCTTCTTAGTGTCCCTGTGAGGTGGTTTGGTCAAATGTTGACCAATCAGCTCACAGGGCGCATTGATATCATTAGTTCCCTAAAGGAACTACTTCAGCCCCGTTAGGAGATTGCAGACGATCGCTAGACGGTTCCCTGACACCAGCCAAGACGGATCGCCTCAGAGAGACTCCTGCAAGAAACGACGAAAACACCTCCGGCCTCCTTGTCCACTGGACGCTCACAGCACGTACTATCTTCGGCTGAAGATATTTGCTGATAGACCTCCGACAGTTTTAAGACTTCCTAGTTTCCTCTTCCTCTCTCGGACGCTGTCCAACTTTCTTCCACCTATATCAAACGGTATAGGTAACCTTTGTGAATAAACACTTTTCGTTGTTGTAAGCAGAGGTTTTTGTTATTTCATTTCGTGACTGAAGCATAGATAAACGGACAACATCGCTTCCTTTTTACAGTTTGACCAATCAGCTCGCAGGGTGCATTGATACCATTAGTTGGCTAAAGGAATACTTACGCTCCTTTAGAAATTGCAGACGATCAACAGACGATTCCCTGGCACCAACCAAAACAGATTGTGTCATCTTCTCCTCTGCCTTCGTCACCAGCATCCCGTGATGCTATCTTTATCGAAGATATATTCATCAACTAAGCGTCAACAGACTTTTTATTTCTCCCTATTTCAATGAACCTTTCGTTGTTGTTGTTGGTATAAAAGAATTGTTGGTATAAAAGAATTGTTGTTATAAAAGAATTGTTGTTATAAAAGAATTGTTGTTATAAAAGAATTGTTGGTATAAAAGAATTGTTGTTATAAAAGAATTGTTGGTATAAAAGAATTGTTGTTATAAAAGAATTGTTGTTATAAAAGAATTGTTGGTATAAAAGAATTGTTGGTATAAAAGAATTGTTGTTATAAAAGAATTGTTGTTATAAAAGAATTGTTGTTATAAAAGAATTGTTGGTATAAAAGAATTGTTGTTATAAAAGAATTGTTGGTATAAAAGAATTGTTGTTATAAAAGAATTGTTGGTATAAAAGAATTGTTGTTATAAAAGAATTGTTGTTATAAAAGAATTGTTGGTATAAAAGAATTGTTGGTATAAAAGAATTGTTGTTATAAAAGAATTGTTGTTATAAAAGAATTGTTGTTATAAAAGAATTGTTGGTATAAAAGAATTGTTGGTATAAAAGAATTGTTGTTATAAAAGAATTGTTGGTATAAAAGAATTGTTGTTATAAAAGAATTGTTGGTATAAAAGAATTGTTGTTATAAAAGAATTGTTGTTATAAAAGAATTGTTGGTATAAAAGAATTGTTGTTATAAAAGAATTGTTGTTATAAAAGAATTGTTGGTATAAAAGAATTGTTGGTATAAAAGAATTGTTGTTATAAAAGAATTGTTGTTATAAAAGAATTGTTGGTATAAAAGAATTGTTGGTATAAAAGAATTGTTGTTATAAAAGAATTGTTGTTATAAAAGAATTGTTGGTATAAAAGAATTGTTGTTATAAAAGAATTGTTGTTATAAAAGAATTGTTGGTATAAAAGAATTGTTGGTATAAAAGAATTGTTGTTATAAAAGAATTGTTGTTATAAAAGAATTGTTGGTATAAAAGAATTGTTGTTATAAAAGAATTGTTGGTATAAAAGAATTGTTGTTATAAAAGAATTGTTGGTATAAAAGAATTGTTGTTATAAAAGAATTGTTGTTATAAAAGAATTGTTGGTATAAAAGAATTGTTGGTATAAAAGAATTGTTGTTATAAAAGAATTGTTGGTATAAAAGAATTGTTGGTATAAAAGAATTGTTGGTATAAAAGAATTGTTGTTATAAAAGAATTGTTGGTATAAAAGAATTGTTGTTATAAAAGAATTGTTGGTATAAAAGAATTGTTGTTATAAAAGAATTGTTGTTATAAAAGAATTGTTGGTATAAAAGAATTGTTGGTATAAAAGAATTGTTGTTATAAAAGAATTGTTGTTATAAAAGAATTGTTGTTATAAAAGAATTGTTGTTATAAAAGAATTGTTGGTATAAAACAAGTGTTGTTATAAAAGAATTGTTGTTATAAAAGAATTGTTGTTATAAAACAAGTGTTGTTATAAAAGAATTGTTGTTATAAAAGAATTGTTGTTATAAAAGAATTGTTGGTATAAAAGAATTGTTGTTATAAAAGAATTGTTGTTATAAAAGAATTGTTGTTATAAAAGAATTGTTGGTATAAAACAAGTGTTGTTATAAAAGAATTGTTGTTATAAAAGAATTGTTGTTATAAAACAAGTGTTGTTATAAAAGAATTGTTGTTATAAAAGAATTGTTGGTATAAAACAAGTGTTGTTATAAAAGAATTGTTGTTATAAAAGAATTGTTGTTATAAAACAAGTGTTGTTATAAAAGAATTGTTGTTATAAAAGAATTGTTGTTATAAAAGAATTGTTGGTATAAAACAAGTGTTGTTATAAAAGAATTGTTGTTATAAAAGAAGTGTTGCTTTCCTTTCGTGGAACGTTTTCGTTTTTCTCCATATTAATAAAATATAGAAATTGATCTAAGCATTTCTATATTTATTTCTGTAAAGTAATTAAACACAACTCATCTCGTTGATCAATGCGAGTACTCCCATAGTGTTCTTCATCTTCCAGCTGACAATAATTCCATATCATCCTCGAGTGGCTCTTGGCCTCGATAAGTGGCTACCCAAAAATCAGAAAGCAAAATTAAAAATAAATTGTTTTCCAATATCAAAATGTTTGCCATAGTTTAAAAAAACCTTTACCATGCAAACCCAATACGAGTTACGTCCCTTGAACCACATTCACAACTTTCAAAGGGAAATAAATCAAAACAAGTTGAAACTGTATTTTTGAAAACGCATTTTTAAATCCGTATAAATTAAAGAAATAAATTTGATATTCTCAAATTATAATAAAAACATCATTATATATATATATATATATATATATATATATATATATATATATATATATATATATATATATATTATTGGCACTTGTGCACTTGACGAAACAGCCGAATTTATTTGTTTTCAATTTTGAAGAGTTACCATCAAAACAGCGGCGATAATCCACATTCAAGAAAGCGGAAGACAAATAATCAACCGGAAGTAACGAAACGATGAATAGATTAAAACATTTTAATAAATTTATTTATTTAATAAAATATACTTTCTGAAAGAAAAACATTGTAATAAAGTTTATGTTCAATAAAGTAACAGTTTGGCCAAAACATTGTAATAAAATATAGTGTTTTTTTATACAACCCGGATATAAGAGCCCCTGATATAAGAGAAATTTTCTCTGGTCCCAAATTAGAGCCTGTGTTAATGTATATAAATTAGACCCGGATATAAGAGAGATTTTCTCTGGTCCCGTCCTCTCCGATATAAGAGAGTTCGTTTTGAGTGACAGTGTGATGTCGTAAATCAGACACCCTCTACCTTATGATTTTACTTTGTGTGTCTAAGGGTAGCGCCACCCGCTTTTTTGCCGACTTTGCTTGTCGTTGCATTTATCTGGACAGCTCTTTCACTTTACCCACTGTTCTGTTGAGTCAGAAGTTTGTTAACTTTGCCATTGAAAACCGTTTGCTTTCGATTAGTGATGTCGGCATCTCAACGAAAAACTGAGCATTTCTGAACAGTTGGAGCTCATCGACGATGCCAAAGTGAAGAAACACAAACTGGCCGCTGCGGCAAAAAGTACGAAATCGGTTATTCAACACCAGCAAAAATTCTCAAGAAAGAAGACGATCTCAGATCTTGCATGCAAATGAACGAAAACACTAATTGCAAACGAAAGCACCAATCCGTGCACAATGACGTTAACGAAGTGCTTACACAATGGTTTACGCAAGCATGTGCTCATGGAGCTACCGTCACCGATCACGTCATTAAGCAGAAAGCATCATAACTGGCCGCAAATCTGGAAGTTGATTTTGAACCGAGCAATGACTGACTCATGCGCTGGAAGCAGACCAATAACGTTTCGTTCAAAAAATTTCACCGCGAATCAACGTCAGCAGATCACGTTTCTGCCAACGAATGGGTGGTAAACGTTTTGCCGCAACTTTTTCATGGATATGATCCAAAAGATGTTTGGAACTGTAGTGAAACGGGACTTTTCTACAAAGCCATGCCGTTTGGATCTTTGCGATTTGTTCCCAAAGACAGACTCACAATGCTTCAGTTCACAAACATGGACGGCAGTGAAAAGCAAGCTGTAGTTGTTGGTAAGTCGGCAAAACCATGCTGCTTTAAAAATGTCAAAACTCTGCCGTTTTCTTACTTCGCTAATCGTAAAGCCTGGATGACTAGTCAGCTGTTTACTGACGTTATGAAAATGCTTGATCGAAAAATGATTGCTCAAAATCGAAAAATTATTCTGTTTTTGGACAATGCAACTTGTCATAACTTACTGCCGGGTACAAATCTGTCAAACATCAAATTATCGCTCATGCCACCAAACACCATCAGTCACATTCAACCTTTGGATCAAGGCATCATTCGTTCATTCAAAGCGTATTATCGTCGGGAACTTGTTCGAATACAAATCGTAGCGATCGATGCTACACCGCCAGTGCCGCTGTCCGAAGTGGCCAAGCAGATCACTGTTTTGAAAACCATGCACATGATGAAACGAGCACTTTTCATGGTCAAACCGTCAACAATTCAAAATTGTTTTAAAAAGGCCGGCTTTGTCATTGAATGAAGTGGAAGAAATACTCGGTGAAAATGATCAAGTTTCTCCACCATCCGGCATTGAGCAAACAGATTTTGACGAATTTATCAGCTTCGATGACAGTACACAATATTATGAAGAACTGAGTGACACGGACATCACACGTGGTATAAAATCGGATGATCAAGATTTTGACGAAGATGATGATGCTGAAAGCGTAAGTTCTGAAGTTTCTGAAAGTGACAAACCATTGCCAAATTCTCTGACTGCATTAAATGCGCTTGAAACTCTGACAGCCTACTTTGAAGCCAAAAGCGGTAATCCTGATGGCGCATTGAAAATCATTTACGGACTGTATGAAAGTGTTCATGATATTAACAAAGAGATTTGTGTACAATCAAAAATAACTGACTTTTTTAAGAAAAAAATAATTTTTGACTGAATTATTTGTGAAAACTGATTGAAATTGTATTTTTGTGTGTTTTTGTGTTTTTTTATGTCTATAACTGTTAAATAAACTAGTGTTATGTACGTAAAAAGCGTTATATGAAGTGTTCCCATACTTAACTAAACAAAATAGACCAAACCCAGATATAAGAAAAACCCGGATATAAGAGACTTCTTCTCCAGTCCCGACAGCTATCTTATATCCGGGTTACACTGTAATTTAAAATGTGATTTTTTTTTAATTCAAAATGTTCAGTGATTTTTTTGACATTGTAATAAAATAGTTTCTAAATTTTTTAAATAATTAAAAATGTTTTAAAACGATTTTTTTTATAATTCAAAATGTTCTAAAACGAACGGGCATTTATAACGACAGCTAACACCGAAAAAGAGGTGAAAAAACAAATAGGCAACAAATAAATATTACGAAAAGCAAGATAAGTTACTCTTCTACTAACCTGGATAATATTATTTCAAATACGTGACGGGTTGGGACCCTACTCCCCTTCAAAGTAGGTCCTTTGTGCTTGCACACACTTAGCCCACCGATCCATCCACTGCCAAAAACACCTCTAGAAGTCTTCTTTTGGAATGGGGTTCATCTCTGCCGTCGCGTTCCGCATTATCTATTTTTTCGCACCCTCTCAACAACAGCTGCACTCCGAGCAGTTTGGGGTCTGCCAGAATGCTGGTCACTCTCCGCTGATGTGCGCCCATTTTTGAATCGGTTGAACCACTCCTTAATTTGTGTTACACCCATCGCATCTTCTCCAAACACCTGCTGAATCTAACGCGACGAGAATATATATATATATATATATATATATACATATATATATATATATATATATATATATATATATTTGTGTAATTAAGGCAGCATTCCTTCTCTAATACATGTTTTGTTAAACAGTAGCGCCAGCTTCTGTTTATTTATTTTTTGATTCGTTTTTTCGATTCGTCGCACGACCGATTTGGTATTGTCGGCTATGTTGCATAAAAAACCGCCATATTTTCGCGAACGTTTTCGAACGACGTCGGTCATCTTCGGGCGGATGAATGAGTATGCAAAATAAAAGATTGGTGAATTTATTAAGAAGACGTTTTAAAAAACATTTCAATACCACTTCAACAACACTTCAACATACCTTCGCACCCTCATAACGAGTTGATACTAGGTTTATTTACTTGAATAAACAACGCTTCCATTATGGGGAGACGAGTACTGCAATATGAGATCCCAAGAATGGCTGTGTTCTTGGTTAAAATATTCCTGAATTCATTTTTGGGGATGATATGTGTTATCAAGTTCCATCTACCAACATGACTTTAAAAGCGTCTTCTTAATAAATTCACCAATTTTTTATTTTGCATACTCATTCATCCGCCTGAAGATGACGGACGTCGGTCGAAAACGTTCGCGAAAATATGACAATACCAAATCGGTCGTGCGAATCAAAAAATAAACAGAAGCTGGCGCTACTGTTTAACCAAACATGCATATATATATATATATATATATACATATATATATATATATATATATATATTCATTTTCCATTTATAATATAAAATGAAGTAATAAAATAAGGTGTCAATCAAATTTTATTAGAATTCAAAGTTCAAGCAAAGTATTCTTAAGTCCTTAGCTCATGAGTTTTCAAAGATAATTCTTCTCTTCAGAGGACCATTACCGCAGTTATACTACTACAGGTAATAAAATTACGCTTTGAAAATATATAAAATTATATACACAAATACACAAAAATACATAACATCAAAACATATCAACCCAAAAACATACTTTTGTTGAATCCATATAGTCCATCCAGGTCATACATATTGAGAAGCATAATCAGGAAAGACAATTACTCCAAGTTACAAACAGCAGTCCAAATATGTGTAATTGAAGGTGCCAACAAATGTTTCACTAATTATAAGATATTAGTTGACGCTTATATCTTTTGTTGGATTACTTATATATATATATATATATATATATATATATATATATATATATATATATATATATTTAAATGTTGAATTATAACGATAATTGAATTATCGTTTAATAATAATAATCTATCGTGATAGTGTAAAGCTCAATATATTTAATAGAGCAATTTATTTTAGAGGCAAAAGATGAGAATAAAGAATTGTAAAGATACAATATTTATTAAAAACATCAAAAGTTCAGAGCCTCATATCCTTAATCCATGGAATGAGGCTCCTTGCTCTGAACTTTTGATGTTTTTAATAAATATTGTATCTTTACAATTCTTTATTCTCATCTTTTACCTCTAAAATATATATATATATATATATATATATATATATATGCACATACATACATATATATAAATATTTGGAGACCAACTAACTAATATACATATATTAATAATTATTTATAAATAATATTTTCAAATTCACCCATATACACATGTGTTTCATGCCAAACCTGCAATCATCAGTATGGGAGGAAACAATCCGAGCCGGTCAGATGGTTTGAACCCCGACACGAAAGTCATATTTAACTCAGTAGTCGCGTACCGATGTGTCCACCACGCATTGCCGTAGAAATGGGAGAGTGAATTAACGTCTAAATAACAAATTCAGCGGCCATATTAGCAAGCCGTCAAGAGAACTCAATAGGTGGCGCCTAGAGTATCACATTATGCTATGAATAAAGGATTGTTGTTAACTTACTTACCGTGCTCAATCTAGCGAGAGCTTCGAATAATTATTTATAAATAAGATTTTTAAATTTAACCCATATACACATGTGTTTCATGCCAAACTTGCAATCATCAGTATGGGAGGAGACAATCCCTGCCGGTCACACAGTTCGAACCCCGATACGAAAGTCATGTTCTAATATATATATTGTTACAAATACAGGGTAGTTGAATTGAAATTATCAAAGAAATAAAATATATTTCATGAATATTAAACCAAAGCTTATCCTGTGTCTTTTCTATTTTTCCTTTGAACCCCGACAAAATCACAAAGGGAAGACACACCAGTTCTTGTCAGTTAAAAAGTGAGCTGTCGCCGGTTGAGGAAACAGTTACCACCAGTGTATGCACTGTGAGCTATGAAAAAGAAGAAAAAGAAAAAAAGAACGAAGCAGAGAACAAATCTGACTCTACAACCGGGCGGATTGCCCTGAGATTTTCTTCTATGCCGAAAGTTAATTTGACAAAAACAAAGGCTTTCCTAGACTGCATCACCAAATCTACCATTCATTATAAATATATTACATTACCGTCGAGATGACAAATACGTACCCTATGTAAGGATTGAGACTTCCATAATTACACCTATATATATATATGGTTTCTGAACACATATCTTGACATCAGCCGATGACTTTTCCATCCAAAGATCAGTGTGGATCTTGAATGAGTGTGACTTGTAACATTCGTGGATAATTGAACTTTTCAACTCCAGTGGGGTGTCTTGTAAAAACCCTCCACATTCTGTGAGTGAGTAATCCTTTTTCTTCCGTGATTTGTTTGGGATACTATTTTTTTGTTCAAAGATTTTGCTTAGTTAATGTTAAACATTACCCCTCCCCCCTAAAATATTACTTTGTGTTTCTTGTTTTTTTCTATACATGTTTATCTCTTTTCTTACTTTTCTCTAAATAAATATTTGTTTGGATCTTAACTTGGTGTTCGAGTTGTCTATTATTTGCTCGTTATTCTTCCTTATTTTCTACGTGATGTCTTGAACTGGGGAATTCCCTTCCCCCTGTATTCTGTTGATAATATTGGGCCCTAGGGACCTACGAGCCACTTCAAGACACTTTTACCCTTTTTTTTATATTTATCATTGTCACGTGCTCGCCACCGTTGTCTTGACACGCAGCGTGTGACAATATATGTTTTCATTTTTTTATGTTTTCATTTTTTTGTTTTCACTTTTTTCATATCCTCACTTTCGTATATAATATAAATTACATTTTACCATGCTCTGTATACTCTTTATGTTGGACTTTGTGCAGACTGTAGGCTCACCACCCGTTGTTCTGTGCGTTCTGCATCTGGTCTTGAGAAGAATAAGGGCATCCCCAGTTCGACTGATCAACGAGAATCGATGTATCAACGTGATTGTGGATTTTCAAGTTATTTATAATATAAGAGATGTAATTTGGGAGATTATAATAGTTATAAACTTATGATTTATTATCGTATTTCAGCTAGTATTATAGGGTAGTCATAATATTAAGATAATAGGGTAGTCATAATATTAAGATGATAGGGTAGTCATAATATTAAGATAATAGGGTAGTCCTAATATTAAGATGATAGGGTAGTCCTAAATTTAAGATGATAGGGTAGTCCTAATATTAAGATGATAGGGTAGTCCTAAATTTAAGATGATAGGGTAGTCCTAATATTAAGATGATAGGGTAGTCATAATATCAAGATGATAGAATAGTCATAATATTAAGATGATAGGGTAGTTATAATATCAAGATGTGTAATAAGTTTTAGTTGAAAGTAAATGAAAATAATTTTTATAGATATAAATATTTGATTATATGATAATCCGGCATCAAAATCGAGACCTCCAAAAATAGAATTTGTATATTAAGCTTTTCTAAGTATAGACGTCCAAAACGCCAGTAATCCAAATGTTGATGAATCTCGGTAAAAATCTAAATCTATAAATCTAAATATTTAATAGTAAAAATAACTTTTTATTTACAGAATTATTTAACAGTGAAAATAACTCTTTTTTAAGTAATATAAAATAAATACATAACTTAAAGTTTACATCATGGACTTAATATATTAAAAAAATTAAATAAAATTAACGTCATGGAATTTTTTCATTACAGACATATTTCTTGAGGAAACCGTGTATGTGTTCAAAAATATGAATTTAGTAAACTCAAATGACTGTTTTTTTACATACAATTTTCTTTTTATTAATATTAAAAAAAGTTGATAACATTAACGTGATAGAATTTTAAAATTTTGTAAAACCACCGATTGCCATGGTAAATAACACCCTACCTGAGAGTTCATCATTCAAAGTCCTTGGTAACATGAATTGGAACAAATACATAGAAGACATTGCCAAGGCTCCTGCAAAGAAGGTGGGCTCCCTCTACTGTGCTAGAAAATTCCTCACGTGTGACATTATCCTATATCTCTACAAAGCCACCATCTGCCCATGCATGGAGTATTGTTGCCACATCTGGGCTGCTGCACCATCCACTAGTCTCTCCCTCTTAGACAAGGTCCAAAAAAGAGTATCGAATCTGATAAGTCCCTCACTATCCAACAAGCTCCAGCCCCTGTCCTATTGCCGCAATGTTGCATCCTTGTGCTTGTTTTATAAGTACTTTAATAGAATGTGCTCCGATGAACTTGCTACTCTGGTGCCCCCTCGATCAACACGACAATCAGCTAAATCCCATCCATTCACTGTGTAGGTCCCCAGATGCCGGAGAGCCTTCTACTCCAATAGCTTCTTTCCTCGAGCTGCCGGCTTTTGGAACTCCTTCCCTGCTCTCTGCTCCCCCGACTATACTGACATGCAGAAATTTAAAACTAATGGGAACAAGCATCTCGCTTCAGAGCTCCCAATGTAGGATGAACCCTAAAACTTTCACCCTAATTCTCAGTAGCCCCTTACGTCTACAGTGGTGGCCTGCCTTGTTTGGGTTAACAAAGCTAAAAAAATAGAAGTTTAGTAATCTCTCAAGAAAAAAGTCTTGGAATTTTTTCTTATGTTTACGTAACAAACATATTTCTTAAAGGAAATTTGTTTTTTCCCAAATTTATGTATTTCTTCTGTGTTTACAAATAATTTATTTATTTAAACTTCATAAAACAAACGATATTTGGACGTAATCTAGGGTGGAAAATAAAAAACACGGGAAAGTTATGTAGCACATTCTAAAATAATTGTTATTTGTTCTTTCCGCGAAAGATACAAAAATTTTTAAAAGAATGCAGGATTCACAAAGTACAGGAAAAATGTTTCAAAATGAAAAAAAAATTACAGACAAAAAGTTATTGATAATTATAAAAAAAAATTAAATATAAATTTTTTTATAAAATTAATTTATTTTTATGTTGGTGGTCTTTTGAATTATTTTGGTGGTCTTTTGAATTATTTTGGTGGGCTTTTGAATTATTTTGGTGGGCTTTTGAATTATGTTGGTGGGCTTTTGAATTATGTTGGTGGGCTTTTGAATTATATTGGTGGTCTTTTGAATTATTTTGGTGGTCTTTTGAATTATTTTGGTGGGCTTTTGAATTATGTTGGTGGGCTTTTGAATTATGTTGGTGGGCTTTTGAATTATGTTGGTGGGCTTTTGAATTATATTGGTGGTCTTTTGAATTATTTTGGTGGTCTTTTGAATTATTTTGGTGGGCTTTTGAATTATGTTGGTGGGCTTTTGAATTATGTTGGTGGGCTTTTGAATTATGTTGGTGGGCTTTTGAATTATATTGGTGGTCTTTTGAATTATTTTGGTGGTCTTTTGAATTATTTTGGTGGGCTTTTGAATTATGTTGGTGGTCTTTTAAATTATTTTGGTGGGCTTTTGAATTATTTTGGTGGTCTTTTGAATTATTTTGGTGGGCTTTTGAATTATTTTGGTGGGTTTTTGAATTATGTTGGTGGTCTTTTGAATTATGTTGGTGGTCTTTTGAATTATTTTGGTGTGCTTTTGAATTATTTTGGTGGGCTTTTGAATTATTTTGGTGGTCTTTTGAATTATTTTGGTGGGCTTTTGAATTATTTTGGTGGTCTTTTGAATTATTTTGGTGGGCTTTTGAATTATGTTGGTGGTCTTTTGAATTATTTTGGTGGGCTTTTGAATTATGTTGGTGGTCTTTTAAATTATTTTGGTGGGCTTTTGAATTATTTTGGTGGGCTTTTGAATTATTTTGGTGGGCTTTTGTCCAGCGGGCTTTTGTCCTACCACCCGGGCAGATTCAGTGACCCGCGTGCTGTTTTTTTGTTTCTGGTTATTCTCTTTTCGGACATCCATACTTACAAAAGCTAAACGTACAAATTCTATTTTTCGATGTCTCGGTTTTGATGCCGGATTACTGATTATATTATACTAGTACTAGCTGTTCCTATCCGGCGCTGCCCGGGAGCCTTTTTATTTGTTTCTTTTTATTTAAACTGAATTATTTTTTTAATAAGTAAATTTAATTATTATCGTTTGGTCATTAAATTATTAATTGCACCAAATTAAAAATTTTTTTTTTAACGTATTTCACCCCAAACAAGGCAGGCTGCCACTGTAGACATAAAGAGTTACTGTAAATTAGGGTGTAGGTTTTGGGTGTCACTCCAAGTTGGGAGCTGTGTAGCGAGATGTCTGTTTACATTAGTTTTAAACCTCTGCATTTCGGTAGTCGGGGAAACAGTGAGCAGGGAAGGAGTTCCAGAGGCCGGCAGCACAAGAAAAGAAGCTTTTGGAGTAGAAGGCTCTCAACAGTGAATGGATGGGATTTGGCAGATTGTCGGGTTGGTCGAGTGTATTTACGTTGAGGGGCACCAGAGCAGCAAGTTCATCAGAGCACAATCCATTGAACTACTTGTAAAACAGGCACAAGGATGCAACATTGCGGCAATGGGACAGGGGCTGGAGCTTGGTGAGGGACCTATTAAGTTGGTGACTCTTTTTGGGACCTTTTTTAAGAGGGAGAGACTAGTAGATGATGCACCAGCCCAAATGTGGCAACAATGCTCCATGCATGGGCGGATGGTGGTTTTATAGAGATACAGGATAATGTCAGGTGTGAGGAGTTTACTAGCACGGTAGAGGGAGCCCACCTTTTTTGCAGCAGCCTTCAATGTATTTGTTCAAATTCATGTTATCTGTGAAAGTTAGGCCCAGGAGTTTGAATGTTGAACTCTCAGGTAGGGTGTTATTTGCCATGACAATCGGTGGTTGAAAAGGTTTTTTGTAGTTGTTGAAGGAAAGGAGCTTTGTCTTTGCGGCATTAAAAGTTACCAACCATTTATGACCCCAATCCATTACAGCCTGGGGGTCATTT
Organism: Sepiola atlantica; assembly: GCA_963556195.1. Taxonomy (NCBI): domain Eukaryota; kingdom Metazoa; phylum Mollusca; class Cephalopoda; order Sepiida; family Sepiolidae; genus Sepiola; species Sepiola atlantica. Next base: position 6,766,202 of record OY744525.1, on the reverse strand, counting down.
TCTAGGGACTCAGCCATTGCCTCGGATATAGTTGTGTCTGTTTTGCCCACATGACGAGAGTAAAGCGTGGTGCCGTCAACAAATGTACCTATTTCAGACTCAATGTTATCAGGGAGGTCGTTTATAATTAATTGTTGTTAAAATAATTCTCCATTTATAAAATTATTGGATGTAAATGGCTTTTGAAACTTGTTAAATTAATTTTTAATTAAATGAAAATTTGCTAAAAAAAATTAAGCAATTTAAATATTTCGGGCATTTTTAACGACAACCAACAGAACGAAAAATGGGTGAAAAAAATAAAAAAACAAATAGGTAACAAATAAATGTTACCAAAGGCAAGATAAGTTACTCTTCTACCTACATGGATAAGTTTATTTGTGTTTTAACTTATTTAGTTCGATTTAAAAGTAGAGTCGAGACGTCACATTAGAATGGAAAAAATGTCCGCAGGTGACAACGTGACGTCTCGACACTACTTTTAAATCGAACTAAAAAAAAAAAACGATCTAAAATAAGTTAAACCACAAATAAACTTATCCGGGTTAGTAGAAGAGTAACTTATCTTGCCTTTGGTAACAGTTATTTGTTGCCTATTTGTTTGTTTTTGTGCTTTTTCTCGTTCTGTTAAAATGCCCTGACTTTCTATTCAACAGTTTAGATGCTTCCAAATTCCTTTCAAACATCAAAGAGTCACAAAACGATTTTTCCAGCTATTAAGAAAGTATTAAAATGGCTGACTTGTTTACGAAGAAATGCATTCTGGTTGATTTAATTTGGTGGTTAAATTATTATTTTTTAATGACTGCATTTTTTGTTTCAATATAGAGGCGAGAAACACACGAGAAGTGATTACACAATTTTATGAATATACGAGGAGCGTTCAATAAGTAATGCACCTGACCCACTTCCAGTTGTCTGATCTAGATGACATTTTGCATGTGTAATGATTTATATCTGTATGGGTTATGTTGCGAAAAACAGCTCTGAACTAATTGTGGTTTCTGATTTACAGGTGTTGTAACTGAGTCAGGTGTGAAATCGAGCCAGTTGAGTGTCGCGCAGTGATCCGGTTTTTGTATTTGAAAAGACGCACACCAAAGGAGACTTTTGATGAAATGAAACAAACTCATGGTGATGATGCCCCATCATATGACCTTGTAAAACACTGGCATCGTGAATTAAAACATGGTCGGAAGTCTGTGGAAACAGCTCCCAGACCTGGTCGTCTCTCTTCTGCCATTGATGAGGCATCTGTCCGTCAAGTTGAGGCTGCCATTTTGGAAGATCGATGCATTACTATTCGGCAAATAGGCCAAGAGGTCAAGATTAGTACAGGGTCTGTGGAAACTATCATTCATGACCATTTGCATATGCATAAGGTGTCTGCCAGATGGATTCCCATGTTGTTCACACCTTTTCAGAAGCAAGAACGCGTTGAGTCCTCAAGGATGAATTTGGAGATGCCAAGAAGATGAGTCAAAGTTTTTCAAAAGACTGATTACACAGGATGAAACTTGGGTCCATCACTATGATCCAGTGACCAAAGCCCAGTCAATGCAGTGGAAGCACTTGGACTCACCACGTCCAAAGAAGGCAAGGGTGCAGCCCTCCGCTGGCAAGGTCATGCTCACAGTCTTCTGGGACCAGGACGGAGTAGTGATGACAGATTTCCTGGCAAAGGGTATCACAATTACAGGAGCCTATTACACTTTACTTTTGATGAAATTAAGAGAAGCTATCAAAATCAAGAGGCGGGGCAAGATCAGCAAAGGTATCCTCCTCCTGCAGGACAACGCTCCGGTCCACAACTCGCATGTTGCCAAATCAGATGCACGGGCGTGTGACTATGAAATCCTCCCTCATCCCCCTTATTCTCCTGACCTTGCACCCTCTGACTTTCATCTCTTCCCAGCCATGAAGTTGTTTTTGAAAGGAAAGCGTTTCCCAGATGATGCAGCCTTGATTTCTGAAGTTACGACGTGGTTGGAGGACCAACCTGGGGTGTTCTACAAAAACGGTGTCCAGAGCTGCATCAAACGATGGGAGAAATGCATAACTCTGGGTGGTTCCTATGTAGAGAAAGACTCATTAATCTACTGCTATGGGAAATGGGTCAGAGGCATTACTTATTGACTTCCCCTCGTATGTTTTATTTTTTAGAACTATAATAAAATAAACATTCCTGCGTGTTTTAAAATATCAACACTAAGACATTTGGGCATTTATAACGACAGCTAACAGAACGAAAAAGGAGTGAAAAAAAAATGTTACCAAAGGCAAGATAAGTTACTTTTCTACTAACCTGGATCAGTTTGTGTTTTAAATTATTTTAAAGCGTTTTTCTTCTTCAAAACAAACCTGGTGTCCACCTGTTCAGTTAGAACGGGGGAAAATAGCTGTTCATGAGCCCAGCACGGGGATCCTTGATAATTGGTGAAAAATAAAAAAAAAATAGGGTGCTTGTAGAGATAAGCGTGCGGATTAAATTATCAATACCACAAAAAAAAACAGTATTATTATAAACTTACGCAGCAGATTTAAACTAGTATCCTCACCAAAAAGTAGGACAAATTATCGAGTAGAAATTTAATTAAAAATAATAATCAGTTTCATCGTATTTTGATTACTGCCATTGATTTATTACGTGTTAATATGACAGACTGAGTTACCTCCCCCGAAATTTCGTGTTTTTCGCTCGAATTAATGGCCGAACCTGATTAAACGATATAACGGATTTTTTTTTTTTTAATTACAATTTTACTCGATAATTTTTGCTAATTTTTGGTGTACAACACTATTTTGGCTTGATACATAAGTATTTCAAAGAGTTTTCGGTTAATTTAATTGGAACTGCGATTTTCAGCATTTTTTCATATGTACGCTAATCCGTACAAGCACCCAAAATAGTGTTAGAAACACATCAAATAAATGTCATCAATCGTGGGAAATTGTAATGTTTTACCAGTATTTTGCTCAATTTTCGTTTTTTGAGCGATTATCGAAATTATAATTTCAGACATTTTTTTCTCGTTCTAACTGAACAGGTGGACACCAGGTTTGTTTTGAACAAAAAGACGCTTTAAAATAAGTTAAAACCCAAATAAACTTAACCAGGTTAGTAGAAGTGTAACTTATCTTGCCTTTGGTAACATTTATTTGTTGTCTATTTGGGTTTTTTTAACCCCTTTTTTCGTTCTGTTAGCTGTCGTTATAAATGCCCACACCTTTCTTAAGCAAAATCAGAAAAATGTTAATGGGTGAAGTGGACACAGGTCACATCTAATTTGTTGGACCTAGGGTGGAAAGGTTTCTTGTTTCACATTGAATTGTTGATAATATCAACGTGTAATTCTTCCACATTCTAAAACTTGACATTAGAAATGATTGAAAGCAGAGAATTCGCCATATTTATTGCAACTACAAAAATAGAACTTGAAAGAAAAAGTACTTTTCATCAAGACTAATGATCATTTTTAGTAAAACACTTCAACTACAATTCTAAATAAACACAGAAAATAAGTCTATTTTTTAAATAACGATTTAATTACATTTTTTTACTATTAAAATAAAATAATTAAAAAAGATATTAAATACGAAAATAATAATATTTAATACGAAAATAATAATATTTATTTATAAATTATATTTCCTTTAATGTTTATTGAGGAGAATTAAATAAGAGAGGGAGGAGGAGGAGTTAGTTCCTACTTTCGGCAGTGAAGTAAAAAATAGTATATACATCTATATACATCTATATATTTTAAATATAGACTATTTGTAAATGATATTTGTTAAAGGAGACGAATAAATAATGAATTAAACATTTTTCTTTTCTAAAAGTAAAATCTATTTTTTAAAAATCGCTAATTAAGATTATTGTGTATATTTATTTTACGACTTTTTGTCGTAAATCGACGCAATGACCTCGTAAAATTTCTTTGTCTGGACTTTTCGACATAAAAGTCGAAAAAAAACAATAGTTTCCGGTGATTAATACCCCGTGAAATTATATCCGATTTTTCTCACCTCGCCATTCGCCCGAACAGGGAAAGTATGTATTTATTGCAATATTATTTAAAATGAGAGAAATATATAATTTATTATCGCTAAATTAGTTGAATATGAGCCGTTTTTCGTTTAACGATTCTTGTGTTATTCCGCCTGTTTGGGTGGTTAATTAGGTCACGCGAATGTGATTACCCGGTTTTGTGTCCCCTTTAAATTAAAACCCGGTTTTGATGAAATTCGTTTTAAAATTAAAACCCTTTATTTCTGTTTTAAACCCCGAATTTAGATTTTAAGATCGATTTTTATGTTCGATCGTCTGTTTTCTACAGATGTTGTGAGTATTTGGGTCGGTTTGTTTGTTTCTGTGAAACTATCCGGGTGAATTGTTGTTAAGGGCCGTTTGTTGGGGTCAACCGGCATCAAAGAAAAAAAAGAAGAAGGGGGGGAAACCGAAAGAGAAGGAGAGACAATCATCCGCATCCGTCGTCAACTCCTCCGTCTGCTTCCCTTTCTCTTTATTATTTGGGGTCCGTTTTCGCTTCGTCTTCCAACACTTACAAGGTAAGAAGAAGAACCGAACTTCTGTAACGACAAACACGCACACACAATCCGAGTTTTGGACGATGTCCCGATGTTAAGTGGTGCAAAGTACCCGGGATGCTTTCAACTATTTAGAAGTGCAACCGATTGTCGGGAGAGGAGGAGGAGGAGGAGGAGCAGCATCATCATCCCGTCAACAAATCTTCAGCCTCTTTTTTTAAATTTTTAACAACATCAAGAAGAGAGAGAAGAAGAGGTGGTACGTCTGTTTTGATCCAACTATTACACAAGCGACATGACACTTTGTCTACAACTTTATTCTTAAAACTATCTTTCTTTCTCTCTCTCTCACTTTAGAGAGAAAAAGAAATGAGAGACCCACGTTTCTCTTTCTTGATCTCTTAACACTTCTTTTGTAAGATGGTAGGAAAAATCCCAGCAGAGTGTTTAATTAATCGAGGAAATCAAATTTAAAAGCATAATATTTATTTATTATTCGGTACAGAAAATCGGTACCATTGGTTTCAAGCTTAGAAGGTGTTAACTCCCGGCTATCTTGAAATCAATGTTACTGAGCTTGAAACCGATGGTACTGATGTTGTACTTATAATATATATAAGTCTTATATATATATTCGTGTATTCTTGATGTACTTTCCTTTATAGGGGTTGGATAAACAATCTTACGAATCTTACTGTTTTTATGTAATAGTGCTCAATAACAAGTAGAGGTGTATATTTATTTAGTATATTTTTTTAGTTATGCGAACATATTTGGCTACATAAGTGCATACATGTTTCGATTATAGTTTAGAAACGGCTCAGCAGGCCGAGAATTTATTCGGAAATGATTACCAAACCCAAGAAAAACATATTTTCAATCGTACATCTCTCTCTCTCTTTCTTTCTCTAATTTATATATAATTAGTTTTCTCTCTTCTACAACTAGTTCTTTTTATATATATATATATATATATATATATATATATATATATATATATATATGGGGAGGTTTCCTCCCGATTTGTTTGTTCGGGTTAGGATTTAAACTTGTTTATAATATATTCGTAGTTAAAAAAAAAGGTTTCTCGGTTTTTATCATCCATTTTCTGATACCCCCCCCCCCCTTCGCTATCGCGACAACCTGAAGCAAAAGCACTTGAATTTCGTTTTCTTTTTTTTATCCAGTTTGAAAACTGGCGGAGTTTTTATTTATTTATTTATTTCTCCATTTTTTTTTTGTCATCTTTAGTTAATGATAATCTTGTCTTGTTTCCCCTTCTTTTATCCCCCCTCTCTCTGTCTCTTTATCTCTCCCCCTCTCTCTCTGTCTCTCTCTCTGCCCCTCTTTCTCTCTCTCTCTCTTATTATTGTGTATATTTATATATATAAAAAAAAAGCCCACTCTAGTGTAAATATTACTTAATTTCTGTTTTACGTTTCAATATAAAAACAACAAAAAATCACAATTTATTAAAAGATCCAAAATTTATTAAAAGATCCAAAATTTGTTAAAATACTATTTACGTCTTCTAAATTTCTAGACAACCCTTTTATTAATATCTAAATTAATAAGGCAATCAGACAGGGTCTCGTGTGTATATGATTCTCGCCTATACGTAACTTTCATAAATACACATCGTTTTCTTTGTTATTAATCGAATATTTATTAAAATAAAATAATTAAACAACTAAAACGAATGTTTAAAACAAAAATTCCATAAAAAAATTGTAAACATGACCATTTTGAATTATTTTATAACGCCGGATAAATACAGTTCGTCTTAATATAATTTAGTTAAAGAGAAACTTTATTTTTTAAATTTCTTTGTAACAAACATATGTATTTTATTTTATTTTACAAAAAAGAAAGAAAAGCGATCTCCATCGTTGCTGTTTTTAGAGGTGGTTAAGATAATGTTTATTATTTTTTCCTTGATCAGCAAAACTAACTGAAATCTATTTTACTAATCGATTTCAATTCGATTAAACTTAACGAATTCGCTTTATGTTTTTAAAATGTCGAAACAAAAATTAATATTTCAATTAAACAACAAAAAAGAAAAAAAAACGTTCAAAAAGATTGCCCTAATTTTTTAAGTGCATTTGTTGAAATCGTAGGAAAAAAAAAATGTCTGGCCATTTTAACTGGAATCTTTTTTTTTTTTTAAACGTTTTTAAAAAAAAAAAAATCGTTTTTTTAGAAGGAAATAAATAAAGCACAGGTTTTGATGTTTTTCATTTAAATGTGCCGCAAAAATTATTCGTTCTGGTGCCTGTACAGATCAGCCCCCATGGCTATTGGATCCGTAAAATTCAGTAACAATTTACAACAGCCGAAAGGCGACCACACAAAATGAAACTTTGATCCTAAAACGAAAAAAAAACAAGGGGGGGGGGGATTACTGATTTATTTATAGTGTATTTATTTCTTTACTGATATATTTGAATAGTCATATATATATATATATATATATATATATATATTTGTAAATTATTTCTTTTTATTTTGTCATTACTATTTTTTACATTTTAATCATGGTTTATTTTATTTATTTTTTAATTGTAAATTTAAATGCAACACTAATTCCAAAATAGGCAGCCATGGGGGTTGATCTGTATAAGCACCTTTTATTTATTTCGTAATTTAAAAAAACATCCTACTATTTCCACCAATGTTTATATAAATAAACATTGCTTGAAATAGTTGCCTACTTGACTGAAAAGGTTGTTCGGTTCGGAGATCTCGTCATCGTCTTGACAATTTCAAATGTTACGTTTATTTTACTTAAAAGGATTTAAGGTAAACGTTACTATTAGCGACATAAATTATTTTAAAGGCAACACAGTTGGGAAATTATTTTTTTTTTTTAATTATTTGGGTTTACCTACTCATTCGTCATCTATTTGCGTTAAAAGAAAAATCTAATATTTAATAGAAGTTATAAGCCTTTAAAGTTCGCATAAATACCGATTCTGAGCAAAGCAGCCATTTTTTTCTTACGTTACTGACTAAACAAAAATGGTTACTATACTCAGAATCGGTTCTATTTATCTTCCTCCCACAAGGTAAGATGTGACACAAGGTCGGGAAAGTGGGAAAGAACCAGCGCTCGAGAATTTGAGCACTCTGGCTGTTTAAAAATTGCCTGGACAGCCCTGTCGGCATTCCCCGGTAGGGGCGCCTCAGACAGTAAGCAATAACCTTACCACTCCCCAAAGAGGGGAGGTAAAGCCTGGGAGGGTGGACCTCCTAGAACTGCACAGGACCAGCAACCCCCAATAGACCGGCGTAAATCCAGACCCAAAGGCCCGGACGATACCGGTTTATTAGACGGGGTAAAAACCCCTGAATCGGTATTTACGCGAACATGATAACTTCTATTAAATATAACATTCAAAACAGATGTATCCTGCAGCGTATCCAATATATCTGAGTGGTTGACCGTTGGTATTGAAAGCTTTATACCTTTCAAAGATTTCCAACCAAGACCTAACGGCTAGACATGGTACACCTTTGAGTATACGACCGCTATTGCCCACAGCAACCGCTATTTCAATTGCTTTCAAAGAAACAGATACTTTAAAACCAAAGTCAGAGAAGTATGGAGGAATGTGTTGAGTAGTTTGGGAGTATTCACCAGTCGCAAGTCTAAGGTCTGGAAGAAGCGATCTTCTGATGGACAAAGAAAAACCTCGCTGATGACAGTTAAACCTGGAACGTGACCCGAGTCCTTGAATCTACGGAGTTTTGCCGTTGGAACAGCGAGTGGTGAGAGATCATTCAATCGTTGACTTCACAGCTTCCGATGTGACGTTCCATGGTGTTCTATCTTTGGTATGTCTGCAAATGCTGCTAGGCAGGTTACTGACTGGCTTCTTGTTGGAATTGACATCTTCATTCCTCATCGTAAGTTTCAAACCAAACCTCATTCTCTTCCATGGTTTTCATCTGTTTGTGCTTCTGCCATTGCCCATCGTAACCATTACTTTAATCAGTATCGTCAGGATGATTCTTAGACTTCTAGAAAATCTTACAGAAGAGCTTGCAATGCCTGCAAGAGAGAAATCTCTAAGGCTAAGTCTTGTTATTCTCAAAGGATTTGTGACTATCTCATCTCAAAGGGTTGGCTTTCATGATTTTTGGAGAATCTACAATAGTTGCAAGTCTGCTATTCCTTCTCTTTTTAATAGCCTTCAGGTTATTTCATCTTCTAAGGATAAGGCTGATCTCTTTGCTCGTCTTTTTGCTGACAATTCTTCTCTTGATGATGCGAGTGCTGTTCTTCCTGATTTTCCTTTGAAAACTGATCAGTCTCTTGATTCTGTCACTATTACTCCAAAGATGGTTGCTAGGGTTCTTTCTGATCTTGACCAGTCTAAGGCTTCCGGTACTGATTCAATTCCTGTTGTCGTGCTCCTGAAGTTCTTCTATCCTCTCTAAATTATTCAATCTCTGTTTGTCTCAGTCCTGTTTCCATTCTTGTTGGAAAGAGTCCTCTGTTGTCCCTATCTTTCAAAATACTGGAACAGTTAAATTATGCAAAAATCTGTTAATTCTGAAAATACGAAAACCTAACACTATTTCTCATATTTGTTAGCAAATTGGTCTAATTCTACCGAGTTTATTACTTAATCAAAGCGTGGAGCATCAAAGTAAATAACATTTCAAGTCACTTTGTTTCATGGTGGACAGAGAAAAAAAGTAGGGAAGAAATAAACTTCGAAATGAAAAATGGATACCTCCCACCCCTACATGCCCCCATTAAAAACATCACCCCGCGGGGAGGAGCAAGACTTAACCAAAATGGCAGAAACAATCGGAGACCTACTTGTTAAGTTAAAGACTTGGAAGAATGATATGCAAAGTAAATGTCTGAGAGTGAATGTTACCAAAACCAAAATGATGATCAGTGGTTGTAGTGTTGGAAAGATCCCAGAAATAGGAAAGTTCCCCTGCTCAGTTTGTGGAAAGAGAGTCATGTGCAACTCAATATTTTGTGCTACTTCTGCCATTACTAACCAGCAGAGAGTTACCACTGTCGACCAAGAGAAAAGTCTATCAAGCCAACATTTGCGCAAAGAACCTTGCAGCAAATTCCACCCTTTGCAGTCAGGAATTGCACAGCTATTAAGGTTGTCAACAACGAAATGGCTTGTTCTATTTAATCCACTTAAGACTCAGCTCATGTCTTTCAATCGTAGGCGTGTCCCTTTTCTTACTGAGATTCTCATGGATGGCCCTGCTCTCGACGAGAAATCGACTCTGAAACTTCTTTGTCTTTCTCTCTCATCAAATCTTTCTTGGAGTTCATACATTAGATCCATTGCTCTTTCTGCTTCTCGTAAAGTCGGTTCTCTTTTGAGGGTTCTTGATAAGGTGCAGAAACGTATCTGTAATTTGATTGGCCCTACCCTTTCTTCTTCTCTAGACCCTCTCTCACACAGACCTGATGTTGCTAGTCTCAGTCTTTTCTATAAATACTATTATCGCATGTGTTCTTCAGAATTATGTGATCTATTCCCTGATTCCTTTGTTCCAGCTCGTTTGACTCGTTCGTCTAGTGGTCTCCATCAATTTGCTGTTTTGATACCTCATTGTAATACAGCTTCCTATTCCAGTAGCTTCTTTCCAAGAACTGCAGGCTTGTGGAACTCTCTTCCTGCTGACTGTTTTCCTCCTACCTATAATCTTCGTCTTTTTAAGACTAAGGCCAATAATAATTATATTTGTTCTTGTTAGCTCCTTACATCAAGTGGCTTTATGCCTTGTCTGGAGCGATTTCCATAAAAAAAGTATACGGACGTTGTAGATGTATATAACGTTGGACATTGTGTCGCAACCCAGATACGGATAATCAATATTATTTCTTTCAAAAGTCTTGGCCGTTTGTGATAAATACATTTTTATTTAGGTCCGAAAAATTGCTTTGTCAATCAAGGCAATGAAGGCTTATTAGATTAGACGTCTGTAAGATGGGAACTGATAAAAACCACGATGCCAATGAATGTAGCACAGTCGAGGATATAAAACTAGCCAAGGTATTATTTCACGGAAGAATCCACGTAGAAAAATGGCGAAAGGAGAAAGACATGTTATTGGAAAGTCAGGTGCGATGACAAAAAGAGTTTGATGTGTTTTGAGAGAGTTGGCAGAAAGACGCCTTCACTTATCTTTGGCAGATTGTCGGGTTGGTCTAATGAATTTACGTCGTGGGGGCACCAGAGCAGCAAGCTCATCAGAGCACAATCCATTGAAGTACTTGTAAAACAGGCACAAGAAAGCAACATTGCGGCAGTGGGACAGAGGCTGGAGTTTGGTGGATAGTGAGGGACCTATTAAGTTGGCGACTCTTTGTCGAACCGTGTCTAAGACTAGCGGATGATGCACCAGCCCAGATGTGGCAACAATACTCCATGCATGGACGAACGGTGGCTTTGTAGAGATACAGGATAATGTCAGGTGTGAGAAGTTTACTGGCGCGGTAGAGGGAGCCCACCTGCTTTGCAGCAGCCCTGGCAATGTCTTCAATGTATTTGTTCCAATTCATGTTATTTGTGAAAGTTAGGCCGAGGAGTTTGAATGATGAACTCTCAGGCAGACGCCTTCACTTATCTTTGTAGTAATTCATCAAATAATCTTGATTCAACTACCGGTATAAGTTTAAATATTTATTGATAATAAAGCAAAGAAAGCTTCATCGGCCTCAGATTTCAATAGCAAAGTTGATCTCGCGCGTTTACTTAATTGCCAACTGCCATTTTTTATTTTTTTACTTAAAAAAAATTTTATTTTTTAATTTTTAGCCCTTTTAAAAACGCGCACGTGTTCTGGCCAGGAATGTGAATTATTTGAGCGTGGGCTTCTCATGCTTTTCTCTTATTGTCTTACAATATTCATTTCCGGGGCCCACATTCGATTGAGGTAGGGGAAGAGCCAGAAATGAAATCGACATCAGCTGTCTGTGCGTCTCGGCTCAAGAGAATGAGGGGAAGGAAAGAAAGAAACGCGCTGTAGTCATTGTCTATCCACCTACGCCTTTCGTCTTTGCTTAATGGCGATAACACAAATACGATAGAGATTTAGCTCGATCGAAACTGCTGCCATGGATGTTGAGCCGCTGGCATAAGACCTAATTTCCTAGCCGCAATGTTTTTCATACTTTTGTGGCTTCTGTCGATTATAACGTTTCGTAGGCATACCAGAATCGGAGCCGTACACTCCAGTCTTGCAGAAACTGCTGAAAATATTGTCTGGTAAATATGATGCCATCATCAGTTAGGCTCTCAACTGGTGGGTTGCGCTCACAAAATATGGACTCCTGTTGTCTTATTACGCTCGGTGAGTCTTGCCGATGTAGAGGCTGCCATATTGCAAATTGTGACGGACCACAATCAATTAGTGTATGATAGTTGTCACCGTCGTAACGAGTGATGTCCATTCTTAACCTTCTGCTAAAATTGTCCTCCACATCCGTGTCAGATCAATAAACGGACACACGTTTTTACGCAGTCAGTTTTTGAAACAATCGGGTCCTTCTATTTTTATTCCAGGGTGTCCACTCTGTTGAAGGATATGTACGTACAATTTTCTGAATGTTTGGCCGCAGAAGCAGTGACTGTTGTCATTTGACTTGATTACAGAGACATCTACTAAAACCCCAACTCGTGAACCAGTTCCACAAGCATGCTCAGCTGTTCTTGTAGCGACATTTCGCTGGTTGCCCCCCCCCCGCCCCTTTTTTTAAAACTCCAGCTGAATCTGTTCTAATATGTAATGCCTGTCGCTGGAGCAGCAGATTAACTCCTTTTACCTGGTGTCGTATTAGCCCTGGTGTGTGAATGGGCGTGAATGTACAGTCTGGGTAGACACAAGCTCACTTACCCCTGGGGCTGTGTAAATATCTTCACTGGATTATATGTAAAAAGTTGAATATCCAGTGTAGCATCAAGTCCTGTGAGCATATACCAGGAAGAACAGTTGGAAATAAGTTATACACCATTCACTATGACTATGCAATCCCTACAGGTACATATCTAGAAAACGGAGCTGTTAAACCTGACATCGTAATATGGGACAGAAGGGAGAAAGTAGCAACCCTAGTTGAAGTCAGTGTCCCTAATGATGCAGGATTAAACAGAGCTGAAAGGGAAAAGATTACGAAATACCAAGGTCTTATGTACGACATGAAAAGAAACTGGAATCTTATGAAAATATCCATCATACCAGTAATTATAGGAGCAACAGGACTAATGAAAAAGAATTTCAAGAGCTATCTGACGAATATACCCGGTGAACCGAGTGCAAGAGAAATACAAACAATTGCACTTAAACGGACAGTTAGAATCTTAAAAAGATCTCTAGGCTGGAGTGTCTGAAATAGCCGGTGAATGTCTGGCATCCGGTAGGATCCCCCATCTCCAGCAAAAACGGAAAGAAGAGAAAAAGAAAAAAAAAAGGGCTGCGTGAGAAGTTGGTGAATCAGTCATCAAAAATGCTGATAAAACGCAACGCATTAAAATGGTGGTAGAAGCACACACGGACGGAATTACGACTTTCGATTGTAAAATAGAAGAAAGCATAATTAAACTTCACACAAATAAATGACGCACAAAATTTAGTCCAGCCATAACGAAACTGAAACTGGAAATATTTGAATAATTCCTATTCTTGGCTGGCTATGCTGGCTTCCGTGGAACGAGGAAGTTTCTAGGGAATATCAAATTCAGAAGCGGTCCCCAGTTGTGCGTATATCCCGGTCATGGGAAGATGACATACAGCACCTAGCATTCCCAAATGGTCACCCATCTGGTACTGGCCAGGCTCAATGTTGCTTCGGTGATCTAACGAGAACCGGTGTGTCAACGTGATTATGTCGAAACAATACTATGACTTCTTTTGTTAATCTTACCTTATCTATTACCAATGGAGATTTGGTATCTGTCTGTCAAGCCAAAACTATACTATTACTTCTATTAAATGTACTATGTACTTCTATTACCAATGGAGATTTGGTATCTGTCTGTCTGAAGCCAAAACTATACTATTACTTCTATTAAATGTACTATGTACTTCTATTACTAATGGAGATTTGGTATCTGTCTGAAGCTAAAACTTCTATTACCAATGGAGATTTGATATCTGTCTGTCAAGCCAAAACCATACTATTACTTCTATTAAATGTACTATGTACTTCTATTACTAATGGAGATTTGGTATCTGTCTGTCTGAAGCTAAAACTATACTATTACTTCTATTAAATGTACTGTGTACTTCTATTACTAATGGAGATTTGGTATCTGTCCGTCACTTTGGAAGGGCTTTATTGAATCATCCCGGACATTTTGTGTGTTGCCCTTCTTTCAAGCTATTTCGGCCAGCTATTTATTTTCTAGACTTGCGATTTTCGATGAAGTCTAACCGAGTAGTACAGTACAGACACTTGGTAGACAAACGCTTATTTAAATATTTTCTATACGTCACACTGCAGTTTCTTGTTTGCATCTGCTGTTGCACAATTCGATGTTGAGATTCCAGGCGTTTAATGCAATCATGCATATGCAATTTGCATTATAATCAACATCCTAGCACTTCAAACCTTCATCCACAAAAATCACTTTATCCGCAAAAACATCGTCACCTGTTAATTCAAGGCTTGGAATCCAATTATACGGAAATCGGGCATGCATATGCTCACACGCGATGCATCTTGCCATGCAAATTCTTTTAGCAGCTGCGATTTTAGCTGCACTCTCTTCTGATGGAGTTTAAAAATAAGTAGCAGACAAAAATAATTTGAAAGAAATGTAATATACAAAACATCCGTGACGATTTTCTAACGAGGTACAGACACTTGGTAGACGCAGTTTATTCGAATATTTGCTTTACTTCACGCTACAGTTTCTCGTTCATCATGCACGTGCTGCTGCTGCTTTTTTTTGTTAGTAATCGTGTTTTTCCTTCTGCTGTTGACACAATTCGATGTGTTCATATAGTCGACCAAAGTCGTGGATAAAGGCGCTTAATGCAAATTACATCAATTGCAACAATGTTAAATCTTTGTCAACAAAAATTGCTTATTCGTCGAAATCACCGCTAATTTAAGGCTCGGGATCCAATCACGCCGAAGTTGGATTTGCCCACACCCGTCATGCGATGTATGTTTTTTACTAGTTTGTCTTTGAAGTAACTTTTTAAAAGGTTAGGTTAAAATAATTTCAAATAATCATATAAAAACGTAGTTTAAGCAAATAGGTTAGAGCTTTCGGAGAAGACTGAGTTTTTAGCTTATTATTCTTACTGCAACTTTATTGTTATCAAAACTTCTTTAAGATGGTCAGCATTATCATTTTCGGTTGAACATTTGTTTTATATGTTGGCATGTGGTGGACGGCTTTTCGAAATTGTCTTCTAAACTTATCTCTGGTCAGGTTTTATTTATAGGACTTATGTTTGGAGGCATGTCCGTTTGTCCCGTCTGTCCGGATTTTTCTCCGCAACCATCCATTGAATTTCTCTGAAATTTTGCATGAAGTTATAACTTTGGTCAGGTTAGTAAGTGACATTCTCCGATTTTTGAAAAAAAATTGGTTAGGCCCCCCCAGGGGGTCAAAAGACCCCGAAATGGCAAAAAATGACATTTTTTTGCCCCCATAACTTTTCATCCATCCATTCAATTTCTCTGAAACTTGGCCAAAATGTGGAGGCAATTCTTCCTAATAGAAAATAAGTATCGCTGACCTTGGAAAAAATCTGGTTCGCACCCCCAGGGGTCAAAAGCCCCAAAAATGGTAAAGAATGACCCTTTTCTCCCATAACGTTTGATCCATCCATTCAATTGTTCTGGATATAAAATGAGCATCCTTGACCTCAGAAAAATTCTGGTTCACGTCTCCAGGGGGTCAAAGGGGGGGGGGGGTCAAAAATGCCCCAAATTGCCCAAATTTATTGCATTTTACACTCGCCACATCGAGTCACATACAGAGGGGGGACCACGCACGCACGGCTTGTTACTTTCTGAGAAGACTGACTTTTGGGCTTATTATTTCTATTGCAACTTTATTGTTATCAAAACTTCTTCAAGATGGTCATCATTATCATATGCGGTTTAACATCCGTTTTACATGCTGGCATGTGGTGGACGGCTTTTAGAAATTGTCTTCGAAACTTTGGTCAAGTTTTTTTCTGTTTTTCTCTCTCAATCTTATCTTTCTTTTCCCTTTTATGATCGTTGTCTTTGTAAACTGAAAATGTTCATTTTGCCGTGAAGGCTAAAACTTCAAGCAATTCATGACTGGAGTAGGGGAGTTAGATGACTTGTTTCATCAAAGAATGACTTCCTGTTTCCTTCCCTCCACATGTGCACTCTGTGTCCTCTTAATCTTTGACTTTCTTAGTTGAAACTGATTGCAGTTATTTAGGAAACACACGATGAACATTTGCATTGTTATATGCACTCGCAGAAGGAGACAAAATTGGCACACGCAAAAGTCAGTCTTGCGAGAATTGCGTTTTTCTTGAAGTTCATGTGCCAAAAGCAGCCATGTCTTTTTTTTTTTTTTTTCAAGAATATTTAGCATGCGAAACGTGTTTGGTCCAGGTGGTACGTCAACTCTTTGGCTATTCTCAAGATCACGAAAGTAGTAGAATTGTGATGCCCATTTTTGGGGAGTGCTCCTTTGTAGTAAAGGTGGACGGTTCTCATTTATTTGTTATTCCACAGAGCGGGGACACAAAATTTTTATAGGTCGGATGCCCTTCCTGAATCCAACCCAGTGAGGTGATGGGGACCAGTGTTTTTATCAAGACACAGTCTCGAGAATGTTTCATCTGCCTTTATCGAAGAAAAATATATATTTCTCCCTTTTTTTTGTTTTGTTTGTTTTTAAAGACGGGCGATGCTAGCTAAAAAATGACTTGCTCATTGTTGCAATTACTTTAAAATGAAAGATCAAATGTTATTTACTGTTGGTTTATCAGAAGAAAAATATATATTTCCCCCTTTTTTTGTTTTTAAAGACGGACATGTTAGCTAACCAATTACTTTAAAGTGATTTATTCTTTATCAAAGAAAAATATATAATTCTTTTGTTTTTGTTTGTCAATGCAAATATTTATGTTTTAGAATTTTTGAGATGAGTATTCATAATTTGTATTATCTGGACTAACATTCTCATCTTGGTTGTGATTTTCATAACGTTTCGGATGATGTAACCTCTGACCTACTTCACGTGTAACTTTTCGAACTTGTGAATGTCAAATTTGAGGAATTTCTAAATCGAACCCTTTTACGTAACAAGTAAAACGTTGGTTAACAATCAATTCTAACTAACAAACCTCTGGAGGTTGAAGGTTCAATCCTCACTACAGGCGGTAATAATTAGGAATAAAATAAAAATTAGTGCTTCTACCGAGCTAATGAAATGAGAACAATCGTGGATTAAATAAAGGGGTCGGTTTGAAATTCCTTATTGGTTTGCAGGTTCGAAAAGATGCACCTAAAAGGTTGGAGGTTACATCGGCCGAAATGAGGGGAAAATAACGCGATGTAAGTATTTATGCTTCATAATATGTAAAGTTCACGTTGTAAAACTGAGAGAGAATTGCATTGGTTCCGCTTCTGTATAAATCGGAACGTCGGAAGCGAAGAAATTTGATTTTCTAATTGATTTCATAGCCGCAGGTTTCTTGGTACTGTTCTAGATGACGCGCCTGATTTCCGTGACTTCGCGTCGGCAACGATCGGGCAGGTCGCGGGAGCGCCCGAAAGTTGGCGAGACGAAAACGCCAAGCGTTAATGGAAGACTTGCAGGCATAAGACAAATAAATTCAAAGAAAAAATACATAGATAAAAAGATAAAAACCGAACAAACTGTAGGGTGGGTCAAATAGAACCATTTTCTATAAAATGTGTAGAAAGAAATGGGGGGGGGGGATTTTGTCAATGGTTTTTTTTTCATTTGTTTCGCTGGTTTTCTTTTTTTTTTCTTGCTAACATGAAAGAAAGAAAGAAAGAAAAATGGGTTAGGGCTCCCGTTCTTAGCGATAGCCAAGCCCTGCATTTAAACTGCCAAGCTCTAACTGGAAGACTGGCAGACGCTAATATGAGACGAATAAATTCAAAGAAAAAATATGTAGATTAAAATCATTTTTTTTGTGTGTGGGGCGGGCGGATAAAATTTTGTCAATGTTTTGATAAGATAAAAGAAAGAAAAAATGATATTATTCCGTCAGCGCTCGGGCATTTCCGCGACCTGCCCGATCGTTGTAGACGCAAAGTCACAGAAATCAAGTGCGTCATCTATAACAGTACCACGTTCTTAAAGTGTCTCCTCCCTTTGTATAAAGTAAAGAAATATGTTTGTATATTTTTATCTACAAGATTCACTTCTAAACTAATGAACCGATCATTATGGATTTTGGAATGCTGCTACTAGTTTTTTTGCAATGGTGCTTTTAGGGGGGCAAAAACTCTCATTTCAGATTCAAGTATTTTAGATTTGCATTAAATTTGATCCCTAGTCATTAGAAACCAATTTCAATTTCTTAAGGAGCCAAGCGTGCTGCTAAAGCTGCTGTACACCACGCTAAATCAGAGGCCGATAAAGAGATTTTTCTCAAAATAAATCCCAAGTCAAGTGACATTTACAAGCTCGCAAAACAGATGCGCCGTGACAATCAAGATGTCTTGGGTGAAAAACCTATAAGGAACGACTCTGGTGAGCTCTCATTGGATGATGAAGCGAAAAAACAGTCATGGAAACAGCACTACGAACGCTTGCTGAACATTGAATTTCCATGGAACCCCGATGAGCTGACTTATGAACCTCCTATAGAAAGTCCTAGTACCCCCATTACCCAGGAGATGATCACTGAAGCAATCCGTAAAATGGGAGCTGATAAAGCAGCTGGGCCATCTGGTATAGTTGCTGAGATGCTCAAACCAACCGGTGAACTAGGGGCCAGTTTGGTGCGTGAACTGATTGAAGCCATCATCAGAGAAGGATGCATACCTAAGGAATGGGAAGACAGCATTATAGTAAGTCTGTACAAAGGTAAAGGCGATGCATTAAACAGAGGTAACTACCGTGGACTCAAGCTCATTGATCAGGTCATGAAAGTCCTGGAAAGAATTGTTGAACAGCTGATCAGACAACAAATACAGATTGCTGATATGCAATTTGGCTTCATGCCCGGTAGGAGCACCACAGATGCAATTTTCATCATACACCAAGTCATGGAGAAACATCTAGCAGCAAACAAACCACTGTACATGGCATTTGTAGATTTGGAGAAAGCTTTTGACCGTGTCCCCAGAAGTGTCATCTGGTAGGCCCTGCGAAAGCTGGGTGTTACTGAGTGGTTGGTTCAGGTGATAACGTCTATGTACACCAATGTACGTAGTCGGGTACGAGTCGGTAACAGCTACAGCGACGAATTTGAGGTTAGAGTAGGCGTCCATCAGGGATCTGTCTTAAGTCCCCTTCTATTCATCATTGTACTCAAGGCTCTATCACTGGAATTCCATACTGGCTACCCGTGGGAGCTGCTATATGCCGATGACCTAGCGATCATTGATACTTCACTTCAGTCACTCAAGGAACATCTGGATAGATAGAAGAGTAGCATGGAAGAGAAAGGTCTCAGAGTCAACATGGGTAAAACTAAGGTCATGATCGCAGGTCCAAACCTCAGCTTACTACAGAAAACAGGAAAATACCCTTGTGCTGTATGCCTGAAAGGAACTGGCAGCAACTCAATCATCTGCACTCACTGTTCAGGTTGGGTCCACAAAAGGTGCAGTGGCATAAAGGGCTCTCTCAAAGCAGATCCTCACTTTAAGTGCTTTCGTTGCACCGGCATGGCAATACCAATAGATGGCAGACCACTGACGGAGATGGATACTGGTGACAACAAGCTGGAAGTAGTGACAGACTTTTGTTATCTTGGAGATGTGCTGTCATCAGGTGGAGGCTGTGAACTTGCAGCAGCTACACGTTGCAAGTGTGCCTGGAAAAAGTTTAGAGAGCTTCTACCAATCCTGACAAACAAACACCTGCCAACAACTACGAGAGGGCGCGTATACTCCTCATGTGTCAGAAGTGTGCTGTTGTATGGCTCAGAAACTTAGGCTGTCTCTGCTGGCATACTAAGGAAGCTGCGCCGTAATGACAGGGCAATGGTCAGATGGATCTGTTTGGTGAGGCCTGAACAGTACGTTTCTTTTGAATCCCTGCTCTCACAGGTCGACTTAAAAAGCCTTGCGGACATCATGCGAAAGAACAGACTGCGTTGGTTGGGTCACATTGAGCGTAGCGATGGCTGGATTGCTAAAGTCCGACAGTTGAATGTGCCAGCAGAGAACATCACCACTGGCAGACCCAAGTTGACTTGGGAGGACGTAATCAAACGTGATAGGAAGGCCATGGGTATGGATTCCATCAAGCCTTGCCAAAGACAGGAGTGGAGAGGAAGACTTAGATTTCAAGACTAGACAATCAGGCCCCACCCTCATCAGAGGATTAATTGTGGCCTGATTCAACAAATAAACCGGTTGATGTTGATGATGATGATGATGAAGGCCTAGAATGTCTCTCAGATTTTGATAATGGTGATACATTATGCATTTAACTGTTTGTAAATTTTGTAGATGGAAGATCAAGCGATTTTTTATTTATTTATTTATTGGTTTTATTTCTAAATTGCTATATTTAGTCACGATAATTATGTGCCTTTTCATTTATTGTGTAATTATAGGGGATTCTGAAATATAGAAAATGTAAAATCAAATAATATTTCTTGCTATAGTAAAAATAACATGTCCTCAAATACCTTACGCATTATATATATATATATATATATATATATATAATTATAATTATGTATATCTAGGAAGCATCTTTTCTTGAAAGGCAGGTATTGTTAAATATAACAGACAACTTATGTCTGGATATCCTTTCGTAGATCCTTTCCATTTTCCGAATCAGAATCTTAGTTTCGGAGGAGGTGGGGGGGGATTGGGAAACAAATGAAAACTACGGCAGATTCATCGGCCAAACTAAGATTCTGATTCGGACAATGGAAAGGATCTACGAAAGGATATCCAGACATAAGTTGTCTGTTATATTTAACAATATATATATATATATAATTATAAATATTTGTTCTTATCTACATACGTATACGTTTAATCCTTACAGGAATCGTCAGTGTAGAGAAGAATTATTCACTCAAACCCCGGAACACGAGTTATATTTCAAACTCAAATTCCAACCTCTTAGCCCACACAGCTGTTGTCAATAACTCGATAAATCAGCGAGCGATTAATTCTATTTAAAGGCAGTTGCCGTAAAGTGTTCTTCTATTGAAAGGAACATTGCATTGAAACCACGATGACGGCTGTTTTAATACTACTCGCTACAGAGTTGCACCTACATTTGGGGCAACAAATAATTATAAATATTTGTTTTTATCTACATACGTATACGTTTCATCCTTACGGGAATCGTCAGTGTAGAAAAGAATTATTCACATCGGTCGCCAGACTCGAACCCCGCAACACGAGTTATATTTCAAACTCAAATTCCAACGTCCCAGCCCCGAAACAGTTTTTCATGGTAAACAACTGATGATCCCTTAAAATAGTGTTAGAAACTAACTAATATAATAACTGTAAAAAATAAATTGACTTACATGAGTGATTTTCCACTGGAAGACTTGAGACTATAAGTTTTTTTTATATATTTTTTAATTTTTTTATATAGTTTTAATGGTTGAGAAACTTCCGAGACTATATATATATATATGATAATTATGGAAATATTTTGTGATGAAAAGTGAAAAACCAAACTTATATATTCATCAACGTTTCGTCTTTATTTCAAGACTTTCTCAAGATGATTGGTTTGAAAAAATAACATACAAGTAAAATATTTGAAAATATTTGGTGCGTTTGTAACGTGAAAAGATTTTAATTTTTTCCTTTGAAAATTGAACGGAACATTTTCACTATCGTCATCATCATCATCGGTTTAACGTCTGTTTTACATGCTGGCATGTGTTGGACGGTTTTTAGAAATTGACTTACAAACTAACCTATCTCTAGCCAGGTCTTTATTTATCCCTCTTTCTCTCAAGTCCATCCTTATCACTTCGTCTTATGTTTTACGTGGTATTCCCCTATGAACTGGACCTGCTACCTCAACTGTTCCACATCTACTGAATTCTCATTTCTTTCAACATGGCAATACCATCGACACATCTCCCTATACTTTTTTTTTTATCATAGTTTACCCCAAACAAAGCAGGCCGCCACTGTAGACGTAAGGGCTACTGAGAAAAAAGGGTGGCGGTTTGGGGCGGGGGGGGGGGGGTCAAACTAAATTAGGAGTTGCGCAGAGAGATGTCTGTTTACATTAGTTTTAAATTTCTGCATGTCAGTAACGTCAGGAAAGCAGGGAGCAGGGAGGGAGTTCCAGAGTCCAGCAACACGAGGAAAGAAGCTTTTGGAGTAGAAAGCTCTTCGGCATCTGGGGACCTCCACAGTGTATGGATGGAATTTGGCAGATTGTCGGGTTGGTCTAGTGAATTTACGTCGTGGGGGCACCAGAGCAGCAAGCTCATCAGAGCACAATTCATTGAAGTACTTGTAAAACAGGCACAAGGAAGCAACATTGCAGCGATGGGTCAGGGGCTGGAGCTTGGTGGATAGTGAGGGACCTATCAAGTTGGCGACTCTTTTTTGGACCTTGTCTAAGAGGGAGAGACTAGCGGATGATGCACCAGCCCAGATGTGGCAACAATACTCCATGCATGGGCGGATTTCATCTTTGAGGTCATCTGATCTAAGGTTGTCTTTAAGACTCACATTTCTCTCCATGCATGTCCTCAACCCTCACTGGCCAGGATTCACTTCCATCCATCATAACACTGCGTACACATGCCTGATAGATTCTTCCCTTGGTCGACAGTGGTAACGCTCTACTGGTTAAACACACATTTAAAATTTACTTCTGAAATATTTTTGAATAATATCGCATTTTTTTTATTTGCATACTCTGATTGCTTTTAAAAACAAAAATGGTCTCGTTTTGAAAATAAGTATTTTATTATTATTTCAGGTGACATTTGGATCCAACATTCGGATTTTCGTTACCGGATTCATCCTGGAGGAATCTTTACAATTGCAAATTGACATTTGTTTCCGACTGTCCTCCAGACTGAAACTTTTGAAGGCAAGAAATTATCCGTGCTCGATAAGTATTCTCGACCTATCAATTTTTCAGCTTGGCATCCATTTTAAAAGAAGCCCTCTTTTACGCTCGTCTTCTGTAAATCTTTAACGGACACTTGTTGGCTTGGTTGTCGATAGATGCTGTTATTCGCTACATAATATGCAAGGAAAATAATTTTAAAAAAAAGAAGAATTTAAATAACACATCTGTCACGTCTGTTGAAAAAATCATTTAAAAAAATTTTGAAAGAATTTGAAAAAAAAAATTTGAAAAAATTAATTTAAAAAAAGAATTAAAAAATTTATTTTTTTTAAATTAAAATAAATTTTTTTTTAAATTTATAAAAAATTATTAAAAAAATTATAAAAAATAATAAAAAATAAAAAAAAGAAAGAACTTAAATAACAATTATAGACTACACATCTGTCACGTCTGTTGAAGCTCCAGATCAATGAAGGAAGAATTTGTTTCAGTAATTAGTTTTAATGTTTTTCCTTTTCTGTTTGAAAAGTTCAAGGAAAAAATGATCAAATTTTAAGCACTTCAGAAATAATTTAAAAAAAAAAAAATGGATTTTAAATTGTCAAGATTTTTAGCAAATGTTTCCTAATTTTTTTTTCTTATGTTACATAAACAAACTTTTCTGATTGTGTGAAAAATTTAATCAAAAGAAAAAAATGTTTTAAATTCAGACAATTTATTCATTGTATATCGTTCAGCTTTTGAACTGATCTACGGTTTCAAAAGGGGAGCAGCCTTGAACAGCCCCCAAAACATATAGGTTGTTTTTATGCCATAACAGATTATATACAGCAATACGAAATATATATATTTATATTTATTTATATATATATATATATACACACATACATAAAAAAAAGTCAAGATCCCTTTTTATTCACCCCACCCCCAAAATAATACTACTAAATAGAAGAGCCCTTTCTATCCCTATTATCCAACTCCAACACGTTTCAAACGAAAAACCTGACCCCCTCCCCGTTGGGGGATAAGTGAGAAAGAACATGTATTCACCGGACAAACAGTTTGATTACGAAACTGACAATCACGTTCCTGAGCATGAGGCTGACTATTCGCAAGATCACTACATGCAGAAAGGTGGTAGAGGCATTGAAGCTCGTGACAAACCTTTCAAATGTGAAATCTGTCGTAAGGGCTTCACACTGAAAGCCTATCTCCATCGTCATCAGTTGGCCCCCGAGGCTGGCAAGCACTTCAACTGCAGGTTTTGCACCAAGGTCTTTCCCCAGCGAGATCGACTCGAAAAACACGAACGGACGCACACTGGTGAGAGGCCGTTCACTTGTGATATCTGCTCGAAGGCGTTTTCCCAAAAGTCTCACCTGAACACGCATAAGATGATGCACGCGGGCATCAAGGCGAATAGTCGCGGACAAGACAAGAAGAGCAAGATGATGGGCAACCCGCCCACTTATATGATGCCCAAAAAGCCCATGCATAATCATAATCATAACCACTCGTCGCACGGGCACAACCATGGTCATAACCATCACCATCATGGCCATCATCATCACCATCACTCCCACAATCACCCTCACAATCATGGCCATAACCATAACCACAATCATGGTCATAACCATAATCATAACCATGGCCATAACCATAACCACAATCATGGTCATAACCATAATCATAACCATGGGCATAACCATAATCATAACCATGGTCATAACCATGGTCACAACCATAATCATCACAACCACCATCACCATCATCATCATAACCACGGTCATAACCATAACCACGGCCATAACCATAATCATAACCACCATTACACTGGTAACAACAACAACATGTCTGCTAATAACAGCGGTAACAATGTTTCTTATAACAATCCTGCCAACATGATGCTAAAACCAGTAACTGGCGGTAAACCAGAAGCCCGTGACAAACCATTTCGATGTCCCGTCTGCCGTAAAGGCTTCACCTTAAAAGCCTACCTGCACCGCCATCAGTTGGCCCCGGAAGTTGGCAAGCACTTTCCCTGCCCGTTCTGCACTAAAGTATTTCCGCAACGTGACCGCCTGGAGAACCATCAGCGCACGCACACTGGAGAGAAACCCTACACGTGCGACTTGTGCGGCAAGAGTTTTGCCCAGAAGTCCCACCTGAACACGCATAAACACACTCACAGCGGCGAGAAGCCTCACCAGTGTCAAATTTGTCACAAGGCGTTTGCGCAGAAGGATCATCTTAACAAACATAGGCGGACACACACGGGCGAGAAGCCGTTTCAGTGTGGCATCTGTTTGAAGAGTTTCTCTCAAAAGACCCACCTGAAACAGCACAGTCATGTCCATACAGCCGAGGAATTGCAGAATTCGCAGAACCATGGCCACAATCTGACTCCGACTTCAAACCTTGGTCAAGACCCTAATCAGAATCATGTTCAAAGTCAAGGTGGAGCCACTCCTCTGTCTCAGCAGCAGTCGCAACCTTCGAGTAGTCATCTTGAATCAAAACCCCAACACCTACCACCACCACCACCCCCACAACAACAACAACAGCAACAACAACAACACACTTCTACAATGGTCAGTACTAACAACAATAGTAACGCCACCACAGTGACCAACAACACTGGCAACAACACACCAACAAACAATACCTCTGCAGCCAACAACGGTAGTGGTTCTTGCCCTCAGCGTCAAATGGCACCCTCGATCGACAGTTCTCCACCTCCTGCCCCAGTAACTCAATCATCGTCGATGCGCAAGCAGCCTCACCCAACATCTTCAGCACCAAACACCCAGGTGCAAACGATGGTACCTAGCTCTTGCGGCAACCCGATGGTAATATCACCCAGCCAGTCTCATCATACTCCGCAGGCTCCTCCACTGCCACCCAGAAAACAGCCACACCACCAACACCAGCAGCAGCAGCAGCAACAACAACAGCAGCAGCAACAACAGCAGCAACATCATCATCACCAACAACATCAACAACAGCAGCAGCAACAACAACAACAACAACAGTCGTCATCCCCTGTCACAACATCCCCACCATCATCTTGTCAAATGATGTCGCAACCCCCGCCCACTAATATGCGTAAACAGCAAACGGTTGGGATGACACCGTCCCACCAGATGATGACCCAACATGCTCCCATTCGGCAACAGACATCGCCTCTTAGCTCTTCTCCGATGAGCTCAAACTGCTCGCATCCGCTTGGGCAGCAGCGTCCGGAAAGCAATTACTGGAAAAGAAACTTTCCCATTGCTTCCACTTGGAACTCTGGATGGACAAACATCCCAAACGCCTCCAATTATGGAGTTGGACAACGGAAATGCGAAAGTCAGGAAGCCGTACACTATATCCAGACTCTGCTACAGTAAACCCTGACAAACAATCTATTTTTCATGTTTTCTTCTTCGACAATTAACCCACGTGACTGGAGAAAAACGAGCAATTCACCGAATCGTTTGGTAAACCGAATCGTTTTGTTTGTTTCCGTTTAGATTAAACACAACAAAAAACTGAAACACTCGGATATTGATTTTCTTGATTCCAGCTGTTATCCCCATTGGGGTTGACTTGTTCTCGACGCAATCGTTCGGCTATTATTATACTTCATCATCTGTGGGTGGTTTTGCCGATAGTCAGCAACCGTTGTTGAATGTTTAACCGAACACTTTATTATATTTGCTGGGGTAGACTCTCCTTTATACTTTTCCAATGCCATTTTTTTTTTTTAAACACCTTTTTATTAAAAAAAAAAAAAAAATGCAAACCGATTTTAAACAAATTTATCAACTAATTTTTAAACGTTTATTCACCATGTCCACTAGGCTATATGTTCTTATGGAAGAAGTATCATGAGAATTTATTTGAGGGAAGAGTGCTCAGTTCTCCCCCGTTGTGGCCGCAGATTATCCAACCGATGAAGGGGAGGAATGACCAAACGTAACCGCCGTTTTTCCGGTGGAGACACCTCTTGGAATTTTCTGCCGAAGAATCTGTTTGTCGATGATCATTATCGAAATTATAACTCCGCGTAAAGAATAGACGGAGTTCTTTGTCGAGGTTCGACTCCTATAGATTCACTG
Source organism: Sepiola atlantica (assembly GCA_963556195.1). Classification (NCBI taxonomy): domain Eukaryota; kingdom Metazoa; phylum Mollusca; class Cephalopoda; order Sepiida; family Sepiolidae; genus Sepiola; species Sepiola atlantica. Next base: position 6,739,333 of record OY744525.1, on the reverse strand, counting down.
AGTTCTGTCTGTGCTTTGCACGTGAACGGAATCCTCCATACCTCTCTGGCTGGGTGGTACAAGTGTATCGGTGGGCGGCTGATGACATGGACAACAACAATCAAAGGGGACTTGGTTGAGCTCTCATGTCCGTAGGTGGTCGGGCTTTCGAAAATGGAACTGCGGTTGGTTAACCGTCCTGCGTGACCTTGCTCAGGACAGCGGTGCATGGGTCGATGTGGTTCAGACCAGAGAAAAAGTCTCTGTAACCCGACCAGGGTGAACGCGATTGTGACTCCTTCGTAATGTAAAAAATCAAATCAAAAAACGAAGCTAAGGCCAATAACTCAAGTTTATAATTTTTTTAGTTAAAAGGACAGGGAACCTTTCTTTTTTGTAACAGGCTATATGTCCAATAGGGCAATATAGAGTAACTTTTTTTTTTTCTGGGATTTTGAAACTTAATGATGAAAAAAATCTCATTGGTAACTGATCTGAGATATCTAAAAAGATAACGGATGGGTCGGAATGGTACACGAAATGAGAGCAGTCTATACCAGCGGATGAATAAGGGTTTGTTTGAAATTCGCAAAAAGTTACCAACTATGACAAAGATCACCTGAAGAAGGCCGTAGAGTCGAACCTCCAAAAGTTTGAATCATAAATAACACCTCGTCTCTGAACTATCAACAAGAACTTCAATTTCATCTATTTATTTTGAGTGTTTTGTTTTTCAGTGAACGACTTGTCTATGTACCTGTAGCAAATAACGGACGAATACTGTTTAAATTACATAAGCCCTACACTTACTCTGGGCTGCGGCGGTTAGGGGTTTACGAAAAACAGAACAAATTTCTGCAGGTTTGTATTATATTTTCAAGTTTTACTGCTGAAAATGTGTATAGGTGTGTGAATTTTTTTTCTTTTTTTGTGTATATTTTATTTCTCTCACTCCTCGACCCCAAACTCTGCTTTCAAACCTGATATGGGAAGATGACGTTTTTAAATAATAAAATTTCCAACATTAAAATGGGCAGTCTTCTTCGTTTGCAACTAGTAGATATATATTTTTCATATTAATACGAATAATAATTTCACCAAAACATTCTGTATAACTTTCTATCCTAAAACAGCTCGTCTTCAGTTAAAGCAATTTCGGCAAGTGTTTCTAAAAATGTTGCACCACTTTTATGTCTGCTTACATATATCAAGATATAATGGATCAAATTCAATGCAGATCTGATATATTTGAATCAAAAATAGTCTAAGCTGATTGAAAACGATGAGATACTGAAATAAGTTTGACCTGGGATGACCTTATATGGCAAACGAACTAAAATAAGTATCAGTACCCGGATGTAAGTCTCACTAGGACTGGTAAAAGTTATTTCCCTATTCATTAAGATCTTTTAAATGCATTTAAAAATAGATTTAAACAAAGGGTTATCTTTTTGCATTGTCACTCAGATAGGGAATATAAACATCACTTCCGATCAATGTGGTATAGGGTATTGTGAGTTAACCAATTATTAGAAAAGTTATGTTCTCTTCAATAATTGCTAGTTTGGAAAAGTTTATCATAGGTGGCGCTGCTGCCAAGCTTCACATAAGAATTGTGGTGCCTGATTGTTAGCCAATCGTAGTCGATCTGTGGTGAAGGCCACAGATATTCCCGTCTGATTTCTCCTGCCTTGCGGGCAGTTTAGAGTGGACGCCTGTAGACTATTGTAAAAAAATTGTAAGAGTAGGCTGATGATTTTGAGAACAAACTTTAGAAATTTTTTTGTAAATGTCAGTGAACAAAAAATTACGGAAACAAATTGCAATATCTTTATTAGAAAATGAAGAATAAAAAACGTAATTCAATTTGGAATATCTTTATTTATTAGAAAATGAAGAATAAAAAACGTAATTCAATTTGGAATATCTTTATTTATTAGAAAATGAAGAATAAAAAACGTAATTCAATTTGGAATATCTTTATTTATTAGAAAATGAAGAATAAAAATCGTAATTCAAATTGGAATATCTTTATTAGAAAATGAAAAAACGTAATTCAAATTGGAATATCTTTATTTATTAGAAAATGAAGAATAAAAAACGTAATTCAAATTGGAATATCTTTATTAGAAAATGAAAAAACGTAATTCAAATTGGAATATCTTTATTTATTAGAAAATGAAGAATAAAAAACGTAATTCAAATTGGAATATCTTTATTAGAAAATGAAGAATAAAAAACGTAATTCAATTTGGAATATCTTTATTTATTAGAAAATGAAGAATAAAAAACGTAATTCAATTTTATAAATTCATTTTCAATAATAAAAGAAAACTTTCAATTACCCATTTTCCATCTTTTTTAGTAGAAACAAAAATTTCATTTTGAAAGACAAAAATGAGAAGCTTGTTTTTGTTTTTTCTCAAATTTGTGCAATTTTCACTTTGGAAAAGCAAATATTTCCTTCATCCTTACAAAAATAAATTTCTCCAAATTCGTTCAAACCAAAATGAAAGAAAAAAAATTATTTTTCTTTTTTCAATAAATTAATTGTTTGTCCTTTTGAATTGAACGAAATGAGTTTAGAATAATCCCATCTTGTCCACCAAAGATTTCCACTTGGAATCGTCGATGTTGCGTTCAAATCATATTTTTTTGATGATTCACTAATACTGTCGGGAAAGTGTGCACATTTCACTCTTTTCGAACACAAGTCTTTTTTCTGTCATCGTTGTCACTTTCAATTGAAGTGCCCTGGTGCAGACAACTGCTTGTTGTTATCACAGTTTAGCCGTTATGCATCGCACGGGTAATCCGATGTCAAGAAGCGGAAGCGATAGACTTTGTCTCTTTCATCTGTAGCTTCGTCAGAGACGCAGCACATCAGCTAGAAAACTTCTCACACCTGACATTATCTCTACAAAGCCACCACCCGCCCATGCATGAAGTATTGTTGCCACATCTGGGCTGGTGCACCATCCACTAGTCTCCCCCTCTTAGACAAGGTCCAAAAAAGAGTATCAAATCTAATAGGTTCCTCACATTCCAGCAAGCTCCAGCCCCTGTACCATCGCACAATGTTGCATCATTGTGTTTGTTTTACAAATACTTCAATAGAATGTGCTCCGATGAACTTGCTGCTCTGGTGCTCCCTCGACGTAAATACACTCGACAAAGCGGACAATCAGCTAAATCCCATCCATTCCCTGTGGAGTTCTCCCGATGCTGGAGAGCGTTCTACTCCAATAGCTTCTTTCCTCGAGCTGCCGGCCTTTGGAACTCCTTCCCTGCTCTCTGTTTCTCCGACTGTACTGACATGCAGAAATCTAAAACTAATGTGAACAAGCATCTTGCTGCACAGCTCCCAATTAAGGATGGCCCTAAAAACTTTCACCCTAATTCTCAGTAGCCTTTACGTCTACAGTGGCAGTTTGATGTTGAAAAAACAAAACAAAAAGGTTTTGTCACGTGTTGAGGTAATCCTATTATTGCGACTTTTTCTTCCTCTCTCTCCCCCTCATTCTCCCTCTCTCTTTTTCTTCCTCCCTGTCTTTCCCCCTCATTCTCCCTCTCTCTTTTTCTTCCTCTCTCTCTCCCCCTCATTCTCCCTCACTCTTTTTCTTCCTCTCTCTCTCTCTCCCCCTCATTCTCCCTCTCCCTTTTTCTTCCTCTCTCTCTCTCCCTCATTCTCCCTCTCCCCCTCATTCTCCCTCTCCCTTTTTCTTCCTCTCTCTCTCCCTCATTACCCCTCTCCCCCTCATTCTCCCTCTCCCTTTTTCTTCCTCTCTCTCTCTCCCCCTCATTCTCCCTCTCTCTTTTTCTTCCCTTCTCTCTCTCCCCCTCATTCTCCCTCTCTTTTTCTTCCTCTCTCTCTCTTCCCTTCATTCTCCCTCACTCTTTTTCTCCCTCTCTCTCTCCCCCCTCATTCTCCCTATCTCTTTTTCTTCCTCTCTCTCTCTCCCCCTCTCTTTTTCTCCCTCTCTCTTATTCTTCCTCTCTCTCTCCCCCCTCACTCTCTCTATTTCTAAAACACACAAATGGTGATATTTTTGCGTTTTTTTTTATTAACATTAGAATTGTTTTTTTAAAGCTCATTTTCAATTCCCACTTAAAAAAAATTTTTTTTTACATAAAAACAAAAAATCGTTTTAAAACTTTTGTATGCTGTTCTGTTTGTTAAAAGAATTATTTTGTTCGTCGATGTAATAGGTTCGCGTTTAAAAATTCAAGCGTTCCTTTGATGAACCTGAATCCGTAAAGTTTGTCTTTAAACTTTCATTCAAGCCAGAAATGACGTTTTAGTCGTCAGTCTAAAGGTTTCAAAATCATTTTCGAATTTCAAACGCTCATAAAGTAAACACTGTGCCAAACTATTTTTTTCCATCATCGATCGATTCAAAACGGGCAGTTATATGTCGACTTTGAGGGTTCAAAATTTTAAACTGATTTGGAAGCTGGTGAATAAA
>OY744525.1:6587388-6727388 GCA_963556195.1 Sepiola atlantica | reverse complement strand
AATTTAAATTCTCTACAAATTCTTTACAAATATATTGATGTTTGCCAAAACAATTGTATGCTGAATAAAAAATAAGTTTTATGAAATGACGTGAATTTGACCTTTATAACATTGAAATGGTATAAAATTACATAAAAAAATATTGAATATAGCATAGTTCTGGCCTTACACTATTGAGCAAATCAGAAACAACACTTTTCTTTTCTTACATTAATTACATTTCTATTTCAATTCCTGATATTCATAAACGACCTCCCTGGTGAAATTGTGCCCGAGATGGGTACATTTGCTGATGGTACCACACTCTATACCAGATATGTAGGGGAAAATGGGCGTACACATATCTGAGGTAATGTCGAAACTTGCCGCAAAGACTAAGCTCCTTTCATTCAACAACTACAAGAAGCCTCTCCATCCACCGATTGTCATGGCAAATAACACCCTACCTGAGAGTTCATCATTCAGACTCCTTGGCCTAACATTCACAGGTAACATGAATTGGAACACATACATTGAAGACATTGCCAAGGCTGCCGCAAAGAAGGTTGGCTCCCTCTACCGTGCTAGTGGACTCCTTACACCTGACATTATCCTGTATCTCTACAAAGCCACCATTCGCCCATGCATGGAGTATTGTTGCCACATCTGGGCTGGTGCATCATCTACTAGTCTCTCCCTCCTTGACAAAGTCCAAAAAAGAGTAGTCAACCTAATAGGTCCCTCACTGTCAGCTAAGCTCCAGCCCCTGTCCCATCGCCGCAATGTGGCATCCTTGTGTTTGTTTTACAAATACTTCAATGGATTATGCTCCGATGAGTTGGCTACTCTGGTGCCCCCTCGACGTAAATTCACTAGACTAACTCGACATTCTACTAAATCTCATTCATTCACTGTGGAGGTCCCCAGATGCCGGAGAGCCTTCTACTCAAATAGCTTCTTTCCTCGTGCTGCTGGCCTCTGGAACTCCCTCCCTGCCCCCTGTTTCCCCGACAGTACTGACATGCAGAAATTTAAAACTAATGTAAACAGACATCTCGCTGCTCAGATCCCAATTTAAGCTGAACCACTAATCCTTCTCCCATTTTCCTTTTTCTCAGTAGCCCCTTACGTTTACAGTGGCGTCCTGCCTTGTTTGGGGTGAATCATGTAAAAAAAAAAATGACCTCCAATCTGTATGGGACGTAAATGGGTGGTAACATTCAATGCTACTAAAACAAAGCTTCTTTTGTTCAATAATTACAAGACACCTTCTCGACCACTGATTGCCATTAACTAATAAAAATGTTTTCTTCTTCATTTAACATGTCTTTACCACACTTAACCCTAACCCCTAACACCATGTTGGCCATGGAGGCACCAATTGACTTTCTCCATGAAACTCATTTACATTGTCTTTGACTGAATCGTTCCTAGTCTAGTATTATTGTTCAATTGTGTTACTAAACAAAAGATTGACAATATTTCTTAGAAGAGCCACTAAAAAAAATCATTTAGCTGATCGAATTTAAACCAATATAAAAAATCATAATCTGATTGCCAGCAAAGCAGCTTCGGAGACGACTGGAAAAAATGGACTTTTCATCGAGAATTAGAGAAGCAGTTACATGTAATTAATAATTTCCGAAATGGTAAGAAAGATTTTAGAAATTAAATTTAACGAACAATTTTTTTTTAACAAAATTATTTAACAGTTGAAGAATGCACTGGATGAATGCAGAAATAATGGTAAAATTATTAATTTAGAAGGACATTTGTTGGAGTCTATCTGATGAAATATTTGAGAAATTTGATCTATTATATAGTCTGAGATCGTATGTGTGTGTATATATATATATATATATATATATAATTCAAGTAAAACATCCACAGGATAGTAATTCAAAGAATTTCAACCGGGTTTATAAAAAGTGCTCAATAAAAATATAAAATAAAGTAAAAACAGAGAGAAATAATAAAGATAGATGAATAAAAAAATAGATAAAATGAAATAAAATAAAATCGTACGGGCCCATACTATTTTATTTCATTTTATCTCTATCTATCTATCTTTTTATTCATCTATCTTTTTTATTTTATATTAATATTTTGTTTTTTGACATTATTATTTTTTGATTTTGATTCTTAACGGTCCCAACCACGTGACTTTCCAATTTTAAAATTCTTTTTTTTCTCCATTTCATTCTTTCCAAATATGATCTAAGGTTAAGATCAGATTTGAACTCTTCCTGATGAGATCTCAGTTAATAATAGCTGTTTATCGATAACATTGACATGCCAGTGTCGCAGATTTTGTACATGTCTTTGTAAATGAAAATAATCATTCATATATATATATGTTTTAAAAAAAAAATAACAAAACAATTTAATTGAGCTTGTCTTGCAGATCCTTTCAACGACTTTAATATGCGTACATTATGAACAGTAATTCATTTCTTTGGATTTTTCGATTGGATGTGGAAAGATGTTTTTTTTTTCACCCTCACCCCCCAAACAAAAGTTGATCTGCAGTTTTGACTTGTTACTGGCTATCTTGCGTTCGCTTGTTGCTGGTTCTCAACATTTTGAATCGAGAGAGGGACTAGCTGTCGTACAAAACTAGATCTCTTTATTTACAATCTCAGTACAGATAATCGTTCAGACAATGACATTTTTCTGAATGAAGGAGTGACAATCGTCTGATAAGACGTTGCAGTCATCATGTATGTATATATTATTTTAGCATGATAACCATGCAGCATCCGCGGTGGATGTACAGAAGTAACCTGGAAGAAAGAATCTCTTCAACTGCTTCATGAGAAACTTTTGTATTTTGAATGCCTTACACGCTCTGCGTCTCGCTTGGTTTGGCCATGTCACCTCTTGAATCAACTCCATAACACGCATGAATACCCCAGGCACGAGGGACCATAGGTAGACCGAGGAAGACTTTGCTTGAGTGCGTAAGAAACGATTTGATTGCATACAGCTGATATCAATCTTTTTGATCAGACGGCATGGAGAGCAGGCGTGAGACGTTTCCTTTAGGTTTTTGCAGAACATTCACAGCATTTGAAATACCAACACCGGATGATGTTGATTTTAACCATTAAGAATTAGTGAAAAACTAAAGATCTTTATTCTAATGTGATTAAAAGGGAGATAAGCGATATCTGAACAGGATTAAAAAGGGAGATAAGCGACATCTGAACGGGATTAAAGGGGGAGATAAGCGATATCTGAACGGGATTGAGGGGGAGATAAGCGATATCTGAACGGGATTGAGGGGGAGATAAGCGATATCTGAACGGGATTGATGGGGAGATAAGCGATATCTGAACGGGATTGAGGGGGAGATAAGCGATATCTGAACGGGATTAAGGGGGAGATAAGCGATATCTGAACGGCATTAAGGGGGAGATAAGCGATATCTGAACGGGATTAAAGGGGGAGATAAGCGATATCTGAACGGGATTAAAGGGGGAGATAAGCGATATCTGAACGGGATTAAAGGGGGAGATAAGCGATATCTGAACGGGATTAAAGGGGGAGATAAGCGATATCTGAACGGGATTAAAGGGGAAGATAAGCAATATCTGAACGGGATTAAAGGGGGAGATAAGCGATATCTGAACGGGATTAAAGGGGGAGATAAGCGATATCTGAACGGGATTAAAGGGGGAGATAAGCGATATCTGAACGGGATTAAAGGGGGAGATAAGAAATATCTGAATTGCTTAAGCCTGAATTCCATTTTGTGTTATTGATTTTAATTCGAACAAAGGAGGATTGAAGTTTAAAATAAATCAACCAATGAAATTTACGGGAATGGCATTTTCCTTCCATCGTTAAGACGAAGGTTTTGGTTGTATAATGTTTTTTACACGAATAAATGAACAACATATGTTTTGTTGGTTAGTAATGAAGAACTGGTAAGACAACGTCTTAAAGAATCGCCACCAGATTTGACCAGCCCCGTGCACAGCTGCACCCACGATGGCCAAGTAAGTGTTTCAGTTTTAACCTCTCCATCTTCTGAGACCATCATCATCATCACCTTGAAGAATCTCGAGTATCCAACCATACAGGCTGTTCGGTATAATTATTTTCATATTCTTTCATTTCACAACCATTTGAAGTATTTAAGGTAGTTTATCAGATTAGGACCCAAGCTAACTTTTGACCCCAAACCTAACCCTAACCTCTCCATCTTCTGAGATCACAATCATCATCTTGAAGAATCTAGAGTATCCAAAAATACAGAATTACTTCCTTTTGGAACAAAAAAATATTTTGGAAAAAACGAAAAGCGGCGGAATTTTAAAAACGAGAAAAAAATAAATTGCTGGTAAATTCACAACTTGGCAATATTTTATACGAGTGAACACTTTTCGTCAAAAAGACGGGGAAAAAAGTTTGCACTAATATTCATATAAAATCATAGAATCACGTCAGTAATTCAATTTTTCATATATACATTATTATTACCATTTCTGATGACCTAAAGGAAAAAACACACCTACCGTTGATTTTTTTTATTCATAGTGAAAGATTTATTTCCGAATTCATTTCAGCCGGTGGGAGTTGTCTGACTTGCTATTTGCTTCCCAAAGTCTTTCTAATGCTTTTGCTTTTTTATTTCAATAAGATATGACTGAACTATCGCTTTGCTTTTTTATTTCAATAAGATATGACTAAACTATCGCTTTACTTTTTTATTTCAATAAGATATGACTAAACTATCGCTTTACTTTTTTATTTCAATAAGATATGACTAAACTATCGCTTTACTTTTTTATTTCAATAAGATATGACTAAACTATCGCTTTGCTTTTTTATTTCAATAAGATATGACTAAACTATCGCTTTACTTTTTTATTTCAATAAGATAGGACTAAACTATCGCTTTTGCTTTTTTATTTCAATAAGATATGACTAAACTATCGCTTTACTTTTTTATTTCAATAAGATATGACTAAACTATCGCTTTGCTTTTTTATTTCAATAAGATATGACTAAACTATCGCTTTTGCTTTTTTATTTCAATAAGATATGACTAAACTATCGCTTTACTTTTTTATTTCAATAAGATATGACTAAACTATCGCTTTACTTTTTTATTTCAATAAGATATGACTAAACTATCGCTTTACTTTTTATTTCAATAAGATATGACTAAACTATCGCTTGCTTTTTTATTTCAATAAGATATAACTAAACTATCGCTTTGCTTTTTTATTTCAATAAGATATGACTAAACTACCGCAAGGTGAAAAAAAAAGATGCGAGTCAGTTTTGATGACCGAAAAAAACAACAAAAAAACGCCAACTTTAACGTATTTTTTTTTTCTTCCTTTTATTATTGGTAGGTAAGGTGGGGGGGGGGGGACGACTAAACATTGCAAAAATGACTCCGGATATGAAAAACATTTTAAAACCATCAAAGTCGTTAGCAGTTAAAATTAGATTGAAAGAAGAACAATCGTTGCTCAATTAAAGAAACGAGAAAAGAAAGAAAAAAGAAAATGTCCGAAACTGGTACGTTTAAAAGAAAAGAAAAAAAAGGAAAAACACGTATACATCGGAAAGCAGAAAGAAAACTCGTTATGGAAATAGATTTGCCTTCTTCCTTCATTGGACAAATTTTTATGCGGATGATTTTGAATCCCCTTACAAGCGATTCACACACTGACCTTAGATTAGACATTATTATTTTATTTTCTCTTAAACAACCCATCCGAAAGGGGAGGTATAAAGATTTTTTACACAGGGTGTTCGGGACAACATTGACACTTTTTGGAAAAGAAAGAAAAAAAAGTTATATCTTGGTCAATAATTGATGCATTTTCAAAATGCATTTCTGAAAGGATCTTTTGCCTAATAAAGCTTACGCGAGGAAGACGTCTTCACTACGACCTCCAGGCGAGAGCTAAATCTGAAGCACGCAGCCTTCGCAGTGTCCTTGGAGAGATGCCTGGACACCAGTTTGATCCTAGCAATCAGCTTGTCTTTATTGTTGCAGGCGGTATGGTTGGTATCTTTCTCAACTCTGTTGCACACATAATAGACGATGGGATTGAAATCTGGCGGGTTGAGGGCACCGGTGAAGTCATTGAAGTTCTCAGATAACTTCTGGGTTTTCCCGGAGGTGTGACATGGAGCGGAGTCCTGCTTCCATAAATATGGCCTTCCCGCAGCCACCTTCTCTATCCAGCTCTTGAAAACAACTCAATATAGGCATAAATTGAGTCTGAATCTATTTTCGAAGATGTCGTCGTGTGGAAACAAACCCAAAGGCAGTTAGTCTTCATGCGGACCGTAGGCTAGCCGCTTGTTGTTTTGGCCGTTGTGCAACTGGTCATAATAAAAAGAACCAAAGCATCCCCGATTCGATTGGGTGTTTGATCTCGAGGAGTTTCTTGGTTTTCCTAAGGCAATTCTCTGGGGCATTGCGTAGTTTGGCCCTTGCGACCATTGTATAAGGAGTAGTGAAGACCCGTGTTCAGCGCTTTCTTCATAGTCACTATTCAGATGCCCATCTCTCTTGCAAAAATCCACATTTCCTTGCCTGGATCTTGTTACACCCTTTTTTTCTGGCTTCTCAATGAATGTTGTTATGCGGACGCAGTCGGAATGCTTGCTATGAACCGTTCCGGCTAGCCACTACATCCACATCTCCATCGCAATTCTCCAATTCACATCGCACACCTTTCAAGGTATTTAAGGAGCTGCTAAGATTTGCAAATTTTTTAATATTTATCTTAGATAAGCTGAATTTTTTAATATTTAGCTTGGATAAGCTGAATTTTTTAATATTTAGCTTAGATAAGCTGAATTTTTTAATATTTATCTTGGATAAGCTGAATTTTTTAATATTTAGCTTGGATAAGCTGAATTTTTTAATATTTATCTTGGATAAGCTGAATTTTTTAATATTTAGCTTGGATAAGCTGAATTTTTTAATATTTATCTTGGATAAGCTGAATTTTTTAATATTTATCTTGGATAAGCTGAATTTTTTAATATTTAGCTTGGATAAGCTGAATTTTTTAATATTTAGCTTGGATAAGCTGAATTTTTTAATATTTAGCTTGGATAAGCTGAATTTTTTAATATTTAGCTTGGATAAGCTGAATTTTTTAATATTTATCTTGGATAAGCTAAATTTTTTAATATTTATCTTGGATAAGCTGAATTTTTTAATATTTATCTTGGATAAGCTGAATTTTTTAATATTTAGCTTGGATAAGCTGAATTTTTTAATATTTAGCTTGGATAAGCTGAATTTTTTAATATTTAGCTTGGATAAGCTGAATTTTTTAATATTTAGCTTGGATAAGCTGAATTTTTTAATATTTAGCTTGGATAAGCTGAATTTTTTAATATTTATCTTGGATAAGCTGAATTTTTTAATATTTAGCTTGGATAAGCTGAATTTTTTAATATTTATCTTGGATAAGCTGAATTTTTTAATATTTAGCTTGGATAAGCTGAATTTTTTAATATTTAGCTTGGATAAGCTGAATTTTTTAATATTTATCTTGGATAAGCTGAATTTTTTAATATTTATCTTGGATAAGCTGAATGTTTTAATATTTATCTTGGATAAGCTGAATTTTTTAATATTTAGCTTGTATAAGCTGAATTTTTTAATATTTAGCTTGGATAAGCTGAATTTTTTAATATTTATCTTGGATAAGCTGAATTTTTTAATATTTAGCTTGGATAAGCTGAATTTTTTAATATTTAGCTTGGATAAGCTGAATTTTTTAATATTTAGCTTGGATAAGCTGAATTTTTTAATATTTAGCTTGGATAAGCTGAATTTTTTAATATTTAGCTTGGATAAGCTGAATTTTTTAATATTTAGCTTGGATAAGATGAACTTTTTTATATTTAGCTTGGATAAGCTGAATTTTTTAATATTTAGCTTGGATAAGCTGAATTTTTTAATATTTAGCTTGGATAAGCTGAATTTTTTATATTTAGCTTGCATAAGCTGAACTTTTTAATATTTAGCTTGGATAAGCTGAATTTTTTTATATTTAGCTTGGATAAGCTGAATTTTTTAATATTTAGCTTGGATAAGCTGAATTTTTTTATATTTAGCTTGGATAAGCTGAATTTTTTTATATTTAGCTTGGATAAGCTGAATTTTTTTATATTTAGCTTGGATAAGCTGAATTTTTTAATATTTAGCTTGGATAAGCTGAATTTTTTAATATTTAGCTTGGATAAGCTGAATTTTTTAATATTTAGCTTGGATAAGCTGAATTTTTTAATATTTAGCTTGGATAAGATGAACTTTTTTATATTTAGCTTGGATAAGCTGAATTTTTTAATATTTAGCTTGGATAAGCTGAATTTTTTAATATTTAGCTTGGATAAGCTGAACTTTTTTATATTTAGCTTGGATAAGCTGAATTTTTTAATATTTAGCTTGGATAAGCTGAATTTTTTAATATTTAGCTTGGATAAGCTGAACTTTTTAATATTTAGCTTGGATAAGCTGAATTTTTTAATATTTAGCTTGGATAAGCTGAATTTTTTAATATTTAGCTTGGATAAGCTGAATTTTTTTATATTTAGCTTGGATACGCTGAATTTTTTTATATTTAGCTTGGATAAGCTGAATTTTTTAATATTTAGCTTGGATAAGCTGAATTTTTTAATATTTAGCTTGGATAAGCTGAATTTTTTTATATTTAGCTTGGATAAGCTGAATTTTTTAATATTTAGCTTGGATAAGCTGAATTTTTTAATATTAAGCTTGGATAAGCGGAATTTTTTTATATTTAGCTTGGATAAGCTGAATTTTTTAATATTTAGCTTGGATAAGCTGAATTTTTTTATATTTAGCTTGGATAAGCTGAATTTTTTTATATTTAGCTTGGATAAGCTGAACCTTTTTATATTTAGCTTGGATAAGCTGAATTTTTTAATATTTAGCTTGGATAAGCTGAATTTTTTAATATTTAGCTTGGATAAGCTGAATTTTTTAATATTTAGCTTGGATAAGCTGAACTTTTGGAATATTTAGCTTGGATAAGCTGAACTTTTTGAATATTTAGCTTGGATAAGCTGAACTTTTTGAATATTTAGCTTGGATAAGCTTAACTTTTTGAATATTTAGCTTGGATAAGCTGAATATTTTAATATTTAGCTTGGATAAGCTGAATTTTTTAATATTTAGCTTGGATAAGCTGAATTTTTTAATATTTAGCTTGGATAAGCTTAACTTTTTGAATATTTAGCTTGGATAAGCTGAATATTTTAATATTTAGCTTGGATAAGCTGAATTTTTTTATATTTAGCTTGGATAAGCTGAATTTTTTAATATTTAGCTTGGATAAGCTGAACCTTTTTATATTTAGCTTGGATAAGCTGAATTTTTTAATATTTAGCTTGGATAAGCTGAATCTTGTAATATTTAGCTTGGATAAGCTGAATTTTTTAATATTTAGCTTGGATAAGCTGAATTTTTTAATATTTAGCTTGGATAAGCTGAATTTTTTAATATTTAGCTTGGATAAGCTGAATTTTTTAATATTTAGCTTGGATAAGCTGAATTTTTTAATATTTAGCTTGGATAAGCTGAATTTTTTAATATTTAGCTTGGATAAGCTGAATTTTTTAATATTTTGCTTGGATAAGATGAATTTTTTAATATTTAGCTTGGATAAGCTGAATTTTTTAATATTTAGCTTGGATAAGCTGAATTTTTTAATATTTAGCTTGGAAAAGCTGAATTTTTTAATATTTAGCTTGGAAAAGCTGAATTTTTTAATATTTAGCTTGGATAAGCTGAATTTTTTTATATTTAGCTTGGATAAGCTGAATTTTTTTATATTTAGCTTGGATAAGCTGAATTTTTTATATTTAGCTTGGATAAGCTGAACTTTTTAATATTTAGCTTGGATAAGCTGAATTTTTTAATATTTAGCTTGGATAAGCTGAATTTTTTAATATTTAGCTTGGATAAGCTGAACTTTTTAATATTTAGCTTGGATAAGCTGAATTTTTTAATATTTAGCTTGGATAAGCTGAATTTTTTAATATTTAGCTTGGATAAGCTGAATTTTTTTATATTTAGCTTGGATACGCTGAATTTTTTTATATTTAGCTTGGATAAGCTGAATTTTTTAATATTTAGCTTGGATAAGCTGAATTTTTTAATATTTAGCTTGGATAAGCTGAATTTTTTTATATTTAGCTTGGATAAGCTGAATTTTTTTATATTTAGCTTGGATAAGCTGAATTTTTTAATATTTAGCTTGGATAAGCTGAATTTTTTAATATTTAGCTTGGATAAGTTGAATTTTTTTATATTTAGCTTGGATAAGCTGAATTTTTTAATATTTAGCTTGGATAAGCTGAATTTTTTTATATTTAGCTTGGATAAGCTGAATTTTTTAATATTTAGCTTGGATAAGCTGAACCTTTTTATATTTAGCTTGGATAAGCTGAATTTTTTAATATTTAGCTTGGATAAGCTGAATTTTTTAATATTTAGCTTGGATAAGCTGAATTTTTCAATATTTAGCTTGGATAAGCTGAATTTTTTAATATTTAGCTTGGATAAGCTGAACCTTTTTATATTTAGCTTGGATAAGCTGAATTTTTTTATATTTAGCTTGGATAAGCTGAATTTTTTAATATTTAGCTTGGATAAGCTGAATTTTTTAATATTTCGCTTTGATAAGCTGAATTTTTTAATATTTCGCTTGGATAAGCTGAATTTTTTTATATTTAGCTTGGATAAGCTGAATTTTTTTTTATTTAGCTTGGATAAGCTGAACTTTTTAATATTTAGCTTGGATAAGCTGAATCTTTTAATATTTAGCTTGGATAAGCTGAATTTTTTTATATTTAGCTTGGATAAGCTGAATTTTTTAATATTTAGCTTGGATAAGCTGAACCTTTTTATATTTAGCTTGGATAAGCTGAATTTTTTTATATTTAGCTTGGATAAGCTGAATTTTTTAATATTTAGCTTGGATAAGCTGAACCTTTTTATATTTAGCTTGGATAAGCTGAATTTTTTAATATTTAGCTTGGATAAGCTGAACTTTTAGAATATTTAGCTTGGATAAGCTGAACTTTTAGAATATTTAGCTTGGATAAGCTTAACTTTTTGAATATTTAGCTTGGATAAGCTGAATATTTTAATATTTAGCTTGGATAAGCTGAATTTTTTAATATTTAGCTTGGATAAGCTGAATATTTTAATATTTAGCTTGGATAAGCTTAACTTTTTGAATATTTAGCTTGGATAAGCTGAATATTTTAATATTTAGCTTGGATAAGCTGAATTTTTTCATATTTAGCTTGGATAAGCTGAATTTTTTAATATTTAGCTTGGATAAGCTGAACCTTTTTATATTTAGCTTGGATAAGCTGAATTTTTTAATATTTAGCTTGGATAAGCTGAATTTTTTAATATTTAGCTTGGATAAGCTGAATTTTTTAATATTTAGCTTGGATAAGCTGAATTTTTTAATATTTAGCTTGGATAAGCTGAATTTTTTAATATTTAGCTTGGATAAGATGAACTTTTTTATATTTAGCTTGGATAAGCTGAATTTTTTAATATTTAGCTTGGATAAGCTGAATTTTTTAATATTTAGCTTGGATAAGCTGAACTTTTTTATATTTAGCTTGGATAAGCTGAATTTTTTAATATTTAGCTTGGATAAGCTGAACTTTTTTATATTTAGCTTGGATAAGCTGAATTTTTTAATATTTAGCTTGGATAAGCTGAATTTTTTAATATTTAGCTCGGATAAGCTGAACTTTTTAATATTTAGCTTGGATAAGCTGAATTTTTTAATATTTAGCTTGGATAAGCTGAATTTTTTAATATTTAGCTTGGATAAGCTGAATTTTTTTATATTTAGCTTGGATACGCTGAATTTTTTTATATTTAGCTTGGATAAGCTGAATTTTTTAATATTTAGCTTGGATAAGCTGAATTTTTTAATATTTAGCTTGGATAAGCTGAATTTTTTTATATTTAGCTTGGATAAGCTGAATTTTTTAATATTTAGCTTGGATAAGCTGAATTTTTTAATATTTAGCTTGGATAAGCGGAATTTTTTTATATTTAGCTTGGATAAGCTGAATTTTTTAATATTTAGCTTGGATAAGCTGAATTTTTTTATATTTAGCTTGGATAAGCTGAATTTTTTTATATTTAGCTTGGATAAGCTGAACCTTTTTATATTTAGCTTGGATAAGCTGAATTTTTTAATATTTAGCTTGGATAAGCTGAATTTTTTAATATTTAGCTTGGATAAGCTGAATTTTTTAATATTTAGCTTGGATAAGCTGAACTTTTTGAATATTTAGCTTGGATAAGCTGAACTTTTTGAATATTTAGCTTGGATAAGCTGAACTTTTTGAATATTTAGCTTGGATAAGCTTAACTTTTTGAATATTTAGCTTGGATAAGCTGAATATTTTAATATTTAGCTTGGATAAGCTGAATTTTTTAATATTTAGCTTGGATAAGCTGAATTTTTTAATATTTAGCTTGGATAAGCTTAACTTTTTGAATATTTAGCTTGGATAAGCTGAATATTTTAATATTTAGCTTGGATAAGCTGAATTTTTTTATATTTAGCTTGGATAAGCTGAATCTTTTAATATTTAGCTTGGATAAGCTGAACCTTTTTATATTTAGCTTGGATAAGCTGAATTTTTTTATATTTAGCTTGGATAAGCTGAATTTTTTAATATTTAGCTTGGATAAGCTGAACCTTTTTATATTTAGCTTGGATAAGCTGAATTTTTTAATATTTAGCTTGGATAAGCTGAATCTCTTAATATTTAGCTTGGATAAGCTGAATTTTTTAATATTTAGCTTGGATAAGCTGAATTTTTTAATATTTAGCTTGGATAAGCTGAATTTTTTAATATTTAGCTTGGATAAGCTGAATTTTTTAATATTTAGCTTGGATAAGCTGAATTTTTTAATATTTAGCTTGGATAAGCTGAATTTTTTAATATTTAGCTTGGATAAGCTGAACCTTTTTATATTTAGCTTGGATAAGCTGAATTTTTTTATATTTAGCTTGGATAAGCTGAATTTTTTAATATTTAGCTTGGATAAGCTGAATTTTTTAATATTTCGCTTTGATAAGCTGAATTTTTTAATATTTCGCTTGGATAAGCTGAATTTTTTTATATTTAGCTTGGATAAGCTGAATTTTTTTTTATTTAGCTTGGATAAGCTGAACTTTTTAATATTTAGCTTGGATAAGCTGAATCTTTTAATATTTAGCTTGGATAAGCTGAATTTTTTAATATTTAGCTTGGATAAGCTGAATTTTTTAATATTTAGCTTGGATAAGCTGAACTTTTTTATATTTAGCTTGGATAAGCTGAATTTTTTAATATTTAGCTTGGATAAGCTGAATTTTTTAATATTTAGCTTGGATAAGCTGAATTTTTTAATATTTAGCTTGGATAAGCTGAATTTTTTTATATTTAGCTTGGATAAGCTGAATTTTTTAATATTTAGCTTGGATAAGCTGAATTTTTTAATATTAAGCTTGGATAAGTTGAATTTTTTTATATTTAGCTTGGATAAGCTGAATTTTTTAATATTTAGCTTGGATAAGCTGAATTTTTTTATATTTAGCTTGGATAAGCTGAATTTTTTAATATTTAGCTTGGATAAGCTGAATTTTTTAATATTTCGCTTTGATAAGCTGAATTTTTTAATATTTCGCTTGGATAAGCTGAATTTTTTTATATTTAGCTTGGATAAGCTGAATTTTTTCATATTTAGCTTGGATAAGCTGAACTTTTTAATATTTAGCTTGGATAAGCTGAATCTTTTAATATTTAGCTTGGATAAGCTGAATTTTTTAATATTTAGCTTGGATAAGCTGAATTTTTTAATATTTAGCTTGGATAAGCTGAACTTTTTTATATTTAGCTTGGATAAGCTGAATTTTTTAATATTTAGCTTGGATAAGCTGAATTTTTTAATATTTAGCTTGGATAAGCTGAATTTTTTAATATTTAGCTTGGATAAGCTGAATTTTTTTATATTTAGCTTGGATAAGCTGAATTTTTTAATATTTAGCTTGGATAAGCTGAATTTTTTAATATTAAGCTTGGATAAGTTGAATTTTTTTATATTTAGCTTGGATAAGCTGAATTTTTTAATATTTAGCTTGGATAAGCTGAATTTTTTTATATTTAGCTTGGATAAGCTGAATTTTTTAATATTTAGCTTGGATAAGCTGAACCTTTTTATATTTAGCTTGGATAAGCTGAATTTTTTAATATTTAGCTTGGATAAGCTGAATTTTTTAATATTTAGCTTGGATAAGCTGAATTTTTCAATATTTAGCTTGGATAAGCTGAATTTTTTAATATTTAGCTTGGATAAGCTGAACCTTTTTATATTTAGCTTGGATAAGCTGAATTTTTTAATATTTAGCTTGGATAAGCTGAATTTTTTAATATTTAGCTTGGATAAGCTGAATTTTTTAATATTTCGCTTTGATAAGCTGAATTTTTTAATATTTCGCTTGGATAAGCTGAATTTTTTTATATTTAGCTTGGATAAGCTGAATTTTTTTTTATTTAGCTTGGATAAGCTGAACTTTTTAATATTTAGCTTGGATAAGCTGAATCTTTTAATATTTAGCTTGGATAAGCTGAATTTTTTAATATTTAGCTTGGATAAGCTGAATTTTTTAATATTTAGCTTGGATAAGCTGAACTTTTTTATATTTAGCTTGGATAAGCTGAATTTTTTAATATTTAGCTTGGATAAGCTGAATTTTTTAATATTTAGCTTGGATAAGCTGAACTTTTTGAATATTTAGCTTGGATAAGCTGAACTTTTTGAATATTTAGCTTGGATAAGCTTAACTTTTTGAATATTTAGCTTGGATAAGCTGAATATTTTAATATTTAGCTTGGATAAGCTGAATTTTTTAATATTTAGCTTGGATAAGCTGAATTTTTTAATATTTAGCTTGGATAAGCTTAACTTTTTGAATATTTAGCTTGGATAAGCTGAATATTTTAATATTTAGCTTGTATAAGCTGAATTTTTTTATATTTAGCTTGGATAAGCTGAATTTTTTAATATTTAGCTTGGATAAGCTGAACCTTTTTATATTTAGCTTGGATAAGCTGAATTTTTTAATATTTAGCTTGGATAAGCTGAATCTCTTAATATTTAGCTTGGATAAGCTGAATTTTTTAATATTTAGCTTGGATAAGCTGAATTTTTTAATATTTAGCTTGGATAAGCTGAATTTTTTAATATTTAGCTTGGATAAGCTGAATTTTTTAATATTTAGCTTGGATAAGCTGAATTTTTTAATATTTAGCTTGGATAAGCTGAATTTTTTAATATTTAGCTTGGATAAGCTGAATTTTTTAATATTTTGCTTGGATAAGATGAATTTTTTAATATTTAGCTTGGATAAGCTGAATTTTTTAATATTTAGCTTGGATAAGCTGAATTTTTTAATATTTAGCTTGGAAAAGCTGAATTTTTTAATATTTAGCTTGGAAAAGCTGAATTTTTTAATATTTAGCTTGGATAAGCTGAATTTTTTTATATTTAGCTTGGATAAGCTGAATTTTTTTATATTTAGCTTGGATAAGCTGAATTTTTTATATTTAGCTTGGATAAGCTGAACTTTTTAATATTTAGCTTGGATAAGCTGAATTTTTTAATATTTAGCTTGGATAAGCTGAATTTTTTAATATTTAGCTTGGATAAGCTGAACTTTTTAATATTTAGCTTGGATAAGCTGAATTTTTTAATATTTAGCTTGGATAAGCTGAATTTTTTAATATTTAGCTTGGATAAGCTGAATTTTTTTATATTTAGCTTGGATACGCTGAATTTTTTTATATTTAGCTTGGATAAGCTGAATTTTTTAAAATTTAGCTTGGATAAGCTGAATTTTTTAATATTTAGCTTGTATAAGCTGAATTTTTTTATATTTAGCTTGGATAAGCTGAATTTTTTTATATTTAGCTTGGATAAGCTGAATTTTTTAATATTTAGCTTGGATAAGCTGAATTTTTTAATATTTAGCTTGGATAAGTTGAATTTTTTTATATTTAGCTTGGATAAGCTGAATTTTTTAATATTTAGCTTGGATAAGCTGAATTTTTTTATATTTAGCTTGGATAAGCTGAATTTTTTAATATTTAGCTTGGATAAGCTGAACCTTTTTATATTTAGCTTGGATAAGCTGAATTTTTTAATATTTAGCTTGGATAAGCTGAATTTTTTAATATTTAGCTTGGATAAGCTGAATTTTTCAATATTTAGCTTGGATAAGCTGAATTTTTTAATATTTAGCTTGGATAAGCTGAACCTTTTTATATTTAGCTTGGATAAGCTGAATTTTTTTATATTTAGCTTGGATAAGCTGAATTTTTTAATATTTAGCTTGGATAAGCTGAATTTTTTAATATTTCGCTTTGATAAGCTGAATTTTTTAATATTTCGCTTGGATAAGCTGAATTTTTTTATATTTAGCTTGGATAAGCTGAATTTTTTTTTATTTAGCTTGGATAAGCTGAACTTTTTAATATTTAGCTTGGATAAGCTGAATCTTTTAATATTTAGCTTGGATAAGCTGAATTTTTTAATATTTAGCTTGGATAAGCTGAATTTTTTAATATTTAGCTTGGATAAGCTGAACTTTTTTATATTTAGCTTGGATAAGCTGAATTTTTTAATATTTAGCTTGGATAAGCTGAATTTTTTAATATTTAGCTTGGATAAGCTGAATTTTTTAATATTTAGCTTGGATAAGCTGAATTTTTTTATATTTAGCTTGGATAAGCTGAATTTTTTAATATTTAGCTTGGATAAGCTGAATTTTTTAATATTAAGCTTGGATAAGTTGAATTTTTTTATATTTAGCTTGGATAAGCTGAATTTTTTAATATTTAGCTTGGATAAGCTGAATTTTTTTATATTTAGCTTGGATAAGCTGAATTTTTTAATATTTAGCTTGGATAAGCTGAACCTTTTTATATTTAGCTTGGATAAGCTGAATTTTTTAATATTTAGCTTGGATAAGCTGAATTTTTTAATATTTAGCTTGGATAAGCTGAATTTTTCAATATTTAGCTTGGATAAGCTGAATTTTTTAATATTTAGCTTGGATAAGCTGAACCTTTTTATATTTAGCTTGGATAAGCTGAATTTTTTAATATTTAGCTTGGATAAGCTGAATTTTTTAATATTTAGCTTGGATAAGCTGAATTTTTTAATATTTCGCTTTGATAAGCTGAATTTTTTAATATTTCGCTTGGATAAGCTGAATTTTTTTATATTTAGCTTGGATAAGCTGAATTTTTTTTTATTTAGCTTGGATAAGCTGAACTTTTTAATATTTAGCTTGGATAAGCTGAATCTTTTAATATTTAGCTTGGATAAGCTGAATTTTTTAATATTTAGCTTGGATAAGCTGAATTTTTTAATATTTAGCTTGGATAAGCTGAACTTTTTTATATTTAGCTTGGATAAGCTGAATTTTTTAATATTTAGCTTGGATAAGCTGAATTTTTTAATATTTAGCTTGGATAAGCTGAATTTTTTAATATTTAGCTTGGATAAGCTGAATTTTTTAATATTTAGCTTGGATAAGCTGAATTTTTTAATATTTAGCTTGGATAAGCTGAACTTTTTGAATATTTAGCTTGGATAAGCTGAACTTTTTGAATATTTAGCTTGGATAAGCTGAACTTTTTGAATATTTAGCTTGGATAAGCTTAACTTTTTGAATATTTAGCTTGGATAAGCTGAATATTTTAATATTTAGCTTGGATAAGCTGAATTTTTTAATATTTAGCTTGGATAAGCTGAATTTTTTAATATTTAGCTTGGATAAGCTTAACTTTTTGAATATTTAGCTTGGATAAGCTGAATATTTTAATATTTAGCTTGGATAAGCTGAATTTTTTTATATTTAGCTTGGATAAGCTGAATTTTTTAATATTTAGCTTGGATAAGCTGAACCTTTTTATATTTAGCTTGGATAAGCTGAATTTTTTAATATTTAGCTTGGATAAGCTGAATCTTTTAATATTTAGCTTGGATAAGCTGAATTTTTTAATATTTAGCTTGGATAAGCTGAATTTTTTAATATTTAGCTTGGATAAGCTGAATTTTTTAATATTTAGCTTGGATAAGCTGGAATTTTTTAATATTTAGCTTGGATAAGCTGAATTTTTTTATATTTAGCTTGGATACGCTGAATTTTTTAATATTTAGCTTGGATAAGCTGAATTTTTAATATTTAGCTTGGATAAGCTGAATTTTTTAATATTTAGCTTGGACAAGCTGAATTTTTTTATATTTAGCTTGGATAAGCTGAATTTTTTATATTTAGCTTGGATAAGCTGAACCTTTTTATATTTAGCTTGGATAAGCTGAATTTTTTAATATTTAGCTTGGATAAGCTGAATTTTTTAATATTTAGCTTGGATAAGCTGAATTTTTTAATATTTCGCTTGGATAAGCTGAATTTTTTAATATTTCGCTTGGATAAGCTGAATTTTTTAATATTTCACTTGGATAAGCTGAATTTTTTTTTATTTACCTTGGATAAGCTGAACTTTTTAATATTTAGCTTGGATAAGCTGAATTTTTTAATATTTAGCTTGGATAAGCTGAATTTTTTAATATTTAGCTTGGATAAGCTGAACTTTTTTATATTTAGCTTGGATAAGCTGAATTTTTTAATATTTAGCTTGGATAAGCTGAATTTTTTAATATTTAGCTTGGATAAGCTGAATTTTTGAATATTTAGCTTGGATAAGCTGAATTTTTTAATATTTAGCTTGGATAAGCTGAATTTTTTAATATTTTGCTTGGATAAGCTGAATTTTTTAATATTTAGCTTGGATAAGCTGAATTTTTTAATATTTAGCTTGGATAAGCTGAATTTTTTAATATTTAGCTTGGATAAGCTGAATTTTTTAATATTTAGCTTGGATAAGCTGAATTTTTTAATATTTAGCTTGGATAAGCTGAATTTTTTAATATTTAGCTTGGATAAGCTAGACTTTTTGAATATTTAGCTTGGATAAGCTGAACTTTTAGAATATTTAGCTTGGATAAGCTGAACTTTTAGAATATTTAGCTTGGATAAGCTTAACTTTTTGAATATTTAGCTTGGATAAGCTGAATATTTTAATATTTAGCTTGGATAAGCTGAATTTTTTAATATTTAGCTTGGATAAGCTGAATATTTTAATATTTAGCTTGGATAAGCTTAACTTTTTGAATATTTAGCTTGGATAAGCTGAATATTTTAATATTTAGCTTGGATAAGCTGAATTTTTTCATATTTAGCTTGGATAAGCTGAATTTTTTAATATTTAGCTTGGATAAGCTGAACCTTTTTATATTTAGCTTGGATAAGCTGAATTTTTAATATTTAGCTTGGATAAGCTGAATTTTTAATATTTAGCTTGGATAAGCTGAATTTTTTAATATTTAGCTTGGATAAGCTGAATTTTTTAATATTTAGCTTGGATAAGCTGAATTTTTTAATATTTAGCTTGGATAAGATGAACTTTTTTATATTTAGCTTGGATAAGCTGAATTTTTTAATATTTAGCTTGGATAAGCTGAATTTTTTAATATTTAGCTTGGATAAGCTGAACTTTTTTATATTTAGCTTGGATAAGCTGAATTTTTTAATATTTAGCTTGGATAAGCTGAATTTTTTTATATTTAGCTTGGACAAGCTGAATTTTTTTATATTTAGCTTGGATAAGCTGAATTTTTTTATATTTAGCTTGGATAAGCTGAACCTTTTTATATTTAGCTTGGATAAGCTGAATTTTTTAATATTTAGCTTGGATAAGCTGAATTTTTTAATATTTAGCTTGGATAAGCTGAATTTTTTAATATTTAGCTTGGATAAGCTGAATTTTTTAATATTTAGCTTGGATAAGCTGAACTTTTTGAATATTTAGCTTGGATAAGCTGAATTTTTTAATATTTAGCTTGGATAAGCTGAATTTTTTAATATTTAGCTTGGATAAGCTGAATTTTTTAATATTTAGCTTGGATAAGCTGAATTTTTTAATATTTAGCTTGGATAAGCTGAATTTTTTAATATTTAGCTTGGATAAGCTGAATTTTTTAATATTTAGCTTGGATAAGCTGAATTTTTTAATATTTAGCTTGGATAAGCTGAATTTTTTAATATTTAGCTTGGATAAGCTGAACTTTTTGAATATTTAGCTTGGATAAGCTGAACTTTTGGAATATTTAGCTTGGATAAGCTTAACTTTTTGAATATTTAGCTTGGATAAGCTGAATATTTTAATATTTAGCTTGGATAAGCTGAATTTTTTTATATTTAGCTTGGATAAGCTGAATTTTTTAATATTTAGCTTGGATAAGCTGAACCTTTTTATATTTAGCTTGGATAAGCTGAATTTTTTAATATTTAGCTTGGATAAGCTGAATCTTTTAATATTTAGCTTGGATAAGCTGAATTTTTTAATATTTAGCTTGGATAAGCTGAATTTTTTAATATTTAGCTTGGATAAGCTGAATTTTTTAATATTTAGCTTGGATAAGCTGAATTTTTTAATATTTAGCTTGGATAAGCTGAATTTTTTTATATTTAGCTTGGATACGCTGAATTTTTTTATATTTAGCTTGGATAAGCTGAATTTTTTAATATTTAGCTTGGATAAGCTGAATTTTTTAATATTTAGCTTGGACAAGCTGAATTTTTTTATATTTAGCTTGGATAAGCTGAATTTTTTTATATTTAGCTTGGATAAGCTGAACCTTTTTATATTTAGCTTGGATAAGCTGAATTTTTTAATATTTAGCTTGGATAAGCTGAATTTTTTAATATTTAGCTTGGATAAGCTGAATTTTTTAATATTTCGCTTGGATAAGCTGAATTTTTTAATATTTCGCTTGGATAAGCTGAATTTTTTTATATTTAGCTTGGATAAGCTGAATTTTTTTTTATTTACCTTGGATAAGCTGAACTTTTTAATATTTAGCTTGGATAAGCTGAATTTTTTAATATTTAGCTTGGATAAGCTGAATTTTTTAATATTTAGCTTGGATAAGCTGAACTTTTTTATATTTAGCTTGGATAAGCTGAATTTTTTAATATTTAGCTTGGATAAGCTGAATTTTTTAATATTTAGCTTGGATAAGCTGAATTTTTTAATATTTAGCTTGGATAAGCTGAATTTTTAATATTTAGCTTGGATAAGCTGAATTTTTTAATATTTTGCTTGGATAAGCTGAATTTTTTAATATTTAGCTTGGATAAGCTGAATTTTTTAATATTTAGCTTGGATAAGCTGAATTTTTTAATATTTAGCTTGGATAAGCTGAATTTTTTAATATTTAGCTTGGATAAGCTGAATTTTTTAATATTTAGCTTGGATAAGCTGAATTTTTTAATATTTAGCTTGGATAAGCTGAACTTTTTGAATATTTAGCTTGGATAAGCTGAACTTTTAGAATATTTAGCTTGGATAAGCTGAACTTTTAGAATATTTAGCTTGGATAAGCTTAACTTTTTTAATATTTAGCTTGGATAAGCTGAATATTTTAATATTTAGCTTGGATAAGCTGAATTTTTTAATATTTAGCTTGGATAAGCTGAATATTTTAATATTTAGCTTGGATAAGCTTAACTTTTTGAATATTTAGCTTGGATAAGCTGAATATTTTAATATTTAGCTTGGATAAGCTGAATTTTTTCATATTTAGCTTGGATAAGCTGAATTTTTTAATATTTAGCTTGGATAAGCTGAACCTTTTTATATTTAGCTTGGATAAGCTGAATTTTTTAATATTTAGCTTGGATAAGCTGAATTTTTTAATATTTAGCTTGGATAAGCTGAATTTTTTAATATTTAGCTTGGATAAGCTGAATTTTTTAATATTTAGCTTGGATAAGCTGAATTTTTTAATATTTAGCTTGGATAAGATGAACTTTTTTATATTTAGCTTGGATAAGCTGAATTTTTTAATATTTAGCTTGGATAAGCTGAATTTTTTAATATTTAGCTTGGATAAGCTGAACTTTTTTATATTTAGCTTGGATAAGCTGAATTTTTTAATATTTAGCTTGGATAAGCTGAATTTTTTTATATTTAGCTTGGACAAGCTGAATTTTTTTATATTTAGCTTGGATAAGCTGAATTTTTTTATATTTAGCTTGGATAAGCTGAACCTTTTTATAATTAGCTTGGATAAGCTGAATTTTTTAATATTTAGCTTGGATAAGCTGAATTTTTTAATATTTAGCTTGGATAAGCTGAATTTTTTAATATTTAGCTTGGATAAGCTGAATTTTTTAATATTTAGCTTGGATAAGCTGAACTTTTTGAATATTTAGCTTGGATAAGCTGAACTTTTTGAATATTTAGCTTGTATAAGCTGAACTTTTAGAATATTTAGCTTGGATAAGCTTAACTTTTTGAATATTTAGCTTGGATAAGCTGAATATTTTAATATTTAGCTTGGATAAGCTGAATTTTTTAATATTTAGCTTGGATAAGCTGAATTTTTTAATATTTAGCTTGGATAAGCTTAACTTTTTGAATATTTAGCTTGGATAAGCTGAATATTTTAATATTTAGCTTGGATAAGCTGAATTTTTTTATATTTAGCTTGGATAAGCTGAATTTTTTAATATTTAGCTTGGATAAGCTGAATCTTTTAATATTTAGCTTGGATAAGCTGAATTTTTTAATATTTAGCTTGGATAAGCTGAATTTTTTAATATTTTGCTTGGATAAGCTGAATTTTTTAATATTTAGCTTGGATAAGCTGAATTTTTAATATTTAGCTTGGATAAGATGAACTTTTTATATTTAGCTTGGATAAGTTTTTTAATATTTAGCTTGGATAAGCTGAATTTTTTAATATTTAGCTTGGATAAGCTGAACTTTTTTATATTTAGCTTGGATAAGCTGAATTTTTTAATATTTAGCTTGGATAAGCTGAATTTTTTTATATTTAGCTTGGATAAGCTGAACTTTTTAATATTTAGCTTGGATAAGCTGAATTTTTTAATATTTAGCTTGGATAAGCTGAATTTTTTAATATTTAGCTTGGATAAGCTGAACTTTTTAATATTTAGCTTGGATAAGCTGAATTTTTTAATATTTAGCTTGGATAAGCTGAATTTTTTAATATTTAGCTTGGATAAGCTGAATTTTTATATATTTAGCTTGGATAAGCTGAACTTTTTTATATTTAGCTTGGATAAGCTGAATTTTTTAATATTTAGCTTGGATAAGCTGAATTTTTTAATATTTAGCTTGGATAAGCTGAATTTTTTTATATTTAGCTTGGATAAGCTGAATTTTTTTATATTTAGCTTGGATAAGCTGAACCTTTTTATATTTAGCTTGGATAAGCTGAACTTTTTTATATTTAGCTGTGATAAGCTGAATTTTTTAACATTTAGCTTGGATAAGCTGAATTTTTTTATATTTAGCTTGGATAAGCTGAACTTTTTTATATTTAGCTTGGATACGCTGAATTTTTTTATATTTAGCTTGGATAAGCTGAATTTTTTAATATTTAGCTTGGATAAGCTGAATTTTTTAATATTTAGCTTGGACAAGCTGAATTTTTTTATATTTAGCTTGGATAAGCTGAATTTTTTTATATTTAGCTTGGATAAGCTGAACCTTTTTATATTTAGCTTGGATAAGCTGAATTTTTTAATATTTAGCTTGGATAAGCTGAATTTTTTAATATTTAGCTTGGATAAGCTGAATTTTTTAATATTTCGCTTGGATAAGCTGAATTTTTTAATATTTCGCTTGGATAAGCTGAATTTTTTTATATTTAGCTTGGATAAGCTGAATTTTTTTTTATTTAGCTTGGATAAGCTGAACTTTTTAATATTTAGCTTGGATAAGCTGAATTTTTTAATATTTAGCTTGGATAAGCTGAATTTTTTAATATTTAGCTTCGATAAGCTGAATTTTTTAATATTTAGCTTGGATAAGCTGAACTTTTTTATATTTAGCTTGGATAAGCTGAATTTTTTAATATTTAGCTTGGATAAGCTGAATTTTTTAATATTTAGCTTGGATAAGCTGAATTTTTTAATATTTAGCTTGGATAAGCTGAATTTTTTAATATTTAGCTTGGATAAGCTGAATTTTTTAATATTTTGCTTGGATAAGCTGAATTTTTTAATATTTAGCTTGGATAAGCTGAATTTTTTAATATTTAGCTTGGATAAGCTGAATTTTTTAATATTTAGCTTGGATAAGCTGAACTTTTTGAATATTTAGCTTGGATAAGCTGAACTTTTTGAATATTTAGCTTGGATAAGCTGAACTTTTTGAATATTAAGCTTGGATAAGCTTAACTTTTTGAATATTTAGCTTGGATAAGCTGAATATTTTAATATTTAGCTTGGATAAGCTGAATTTTTTAATATTTAGCTTGGATAAGCTGAATTTTTTAATATTTAGCTTGGATAAGCTTAACTTTTTGAATATTTAGCTTGGATAAGCTGAATATTTTAATATTTAGCTTGGATAAGCTGAAGTTTTTAATATTTAGCTTGGATAAGCTGAATTTTTTTATATTTAGCTTGGATAAGCTTAACTTTTTGAATATTTAGCTTGGATAAGCTGAATTTTTTAATATTTAGCTTGGATAAGCTTAACTTTTTGAATATTTAGCTTGGATAAGCTGAATATTTTAATATTTAGCTTGGATAAGCTGAATTTTTTTATATTTAGCTTGGATAAGCTGAATTTTTTAATATTTAGCTTGGATAAGCTGAACCTTTTTATATTTAGCTTGGATAAGCTGAATTTTTTAATATTTAGCTTGGATAAGCTGAATCTTTTAATATTTAGCTTGGATAAGCTGAATTTTTTAATATTTAGCTTGGATAAGCTGAATTTTTTAATATTTAGCTTGGATAAGCTGAATTTTTTAATATTTAGCTTGGATAAGCTGAATTTTTTAATATTTAGCTTGGATAAGATGAACTTTTTTATATTTAGCTTGGATAAGTTTTTTAATATTTAGCTTGGATAAGCTGAATTTTTTAATATTTAGCTTGGATAAGCTGAACTTTTTTATATTTAGCTTGGATAAGCTGAATTTTTTCATATTTAGCTTGGATAAGCTGAATTTTTTTATATTTAGCTTGGATAAGCTGAACTTTTTAATATTTAGCTTGGATAAGCTGAATTTTTTAATATTTAGCTTGGATAAGCTGAATTTTTTAATATTTAGCTTGGATAAGCTGAACTTTTTAATATTTAGCTTGGATAAGCTGAACTTTTTAATATTTAGCTTGGATAAGCTGAATTTTTTAATATTTAGCTTGGATAAGCTGAATTTTTTTATATTTAGCTTGGATAAGCTGAACTTTTTTATATTTAGCTTGGATAAGCTGAATTTTTTAATATTTAGCTTGGATAAGCTGAATTTTTTTATATTTAGCTTGGATAAGCTGAATTTTTTAATATTTAGCTTGGATAAGCTGAATTTTTTTATATTTAGCTTGGATAAGCTGAATTTTTTTATATTTAGCTTGGATAAGCTGAACCTTTTTATATTTAGCTTGGATAAGCTGAACTTTTTTATATTTAGCTGTGATAAGCTGAATTTTTTAATATTTAGCTTGGATAAGCTGAATTTTTTTATATTTAGCTTGGATAAGCTGAATTTTTTTATATTTAGCTTGGATACGCTGAATTTTTTTATATTTAGCTTGGATAAGCTGAATTTTTTAATATTTAGCTTGGATAAGCTGAATTTTTTAATATTTAGCTTGGACAAGCTGAATTTTTTTATATTTAGCTTGGATAAGCTGAATTTTTTTATATTTAGCTTGGATAAGCTGAACCTTTTTATATTTAGCTTGGATAAGCTGAATTTTTTAATATTTAGCTTGGATAAGCTGAATTTTTTAATATTTAGCTTGGATAAGCTGAATTTTTTAATATTTCGCTTGGATAAGCTGAATTTTTTAATATTTCGCTTGGATAAGCTGAATTTATTTATATTTAGCTTGGATAAGCTGAATTTTTTTTTATTTAGCTTGGATAAGCTGAACTTTTTAATATTTAGCTTGGATAAGCTGAATTTTTTAATATTTAGCTTGGATAAGCTGAATTTTTTAATATTTAGCTTGGATAAGCTGAATTTTTTAATATTTAGCTTGGATAAGCTGAACTTTTTTATATTTAGCTTGGATAAGCTGAATTTTTTAATATTTAGCTTGGATAAGCTGAATTTTTTAATATTTAGCTTGGATAAGCTGAATTTTTTAATATTTAGCTTGGATAAGCTGAATTTTTTAATATTTAGCTTGGATAAGCTGAATTTTTTAATATTTTGCTTGGATAAGCTGAATTTTTTAATATTTAGCTTGGATAAGCTGAATTTTTTAATATTTAGCTTGGATAAGCTGAATTTTTTAATATTTAGCTTGGATAAGCTGAACTTTTTGAATATTTAGCTTGGATAAGCTGAACTTTTTGAATATTTAGCTTGGATAAGCTGAACTTTTTGAATATTTAGCTTGGATAAGCTTAACTTTTTGAATATTTAGCTTGGATAAGCTGAATTTTTTAATATTTAGCTTGGATAAGCTGAATTTTTTAATATTTAGCTTGGATAAGCTGAATTTTTTAATATTTAGCTTGGATAAGCTTAACTTTTTGAATATTTAGCTTGGATAAGCTGAATATTTTAATATTTAGCTTGGATAAGCTGAAGTTTTTAATATTTAGCTTGGATAAGCTGAATTTTTTTATATTTAGCTTGGATAAGCTGAACTTTTTAATATTTAGCTTGGATAAGCTGAATTTTTTAATATTTAGCTTGGATAAGCTGAATTTTTTAATATTTAGCTTGGAAAAGCTGAATTTTTTAATATTTAGCTTGGATAAGCTGAATTTTTTTATATTTAGCTTGGATAAGCTGAATTTTTTTATATTTAGCTTGGATAAGCTGAATTTTTTATATTTAGCTTGGATAAGCTGAACTTTTTAATATTTAGCTTGGATAAGCTGAATTTTTTAATATTTAGCTTGGATAAGCTGAATTTTTTACTATTTAGCTTGGATAAGCTGAATTTTTTAATATTTAGCTTGGATAAGCTGAATTTTTTAATATTTAGCTTGGATAAGCTGAATTTTTTAATATTTAGCTTGGATAAGCTGAATTTTTTAATATTTAGCTTGGATAAGCTGAATTTTTTTATATTTAGCTTGGATAAGCTGAATTTTTTAATATTTAGCTTGGATAAGCTGAATTTTTTAATATTTAGCTTGGATAAGCTGAATTTTTTAATATTTAGCTTGGATAAGCTGAATTTTTTAATATTTAGCTTGGATAAGCTGAATTTTTTAATATTTAGCTTGGATAAGCTGAATTTTTTAATATTTAGCTTGGATAAGCTGAACTTTTTGAATATTTAGCTTGGATAAGCTGAACTTTTTGAATATTTAGCTTGGATAAGCTGAACTTTTAGAATATTTAGCTTGGATAAGCTTAACTTTTTGAATATTTAGCTTGGATAAGCTGAATATTTTAATATTTAGCTTGGATAAGCTGAATTTTTTAATATTTAGCTTGGATAAGCTGAATTTTTTAATATTTAGCTTGGATAAGCTGAACCTTTTTATATTTAGCTTGGATAAGCTGAATTTTTTAATATTTAGCTTGGATAAGCTGAATTTTTTAATATTTAGCTTGGATAAGCTGAATTTTTTAATATTTAGCTTGGATAAGCTGAATTTTTTAATATTTAGCTTGGATAAGCTGAATTTTTTAATATTTAGCTTGGATAAGATGAACTTTTTTATATTTAGCTTGGATAAGCTGAATTTTTTAATATTTAGCTTGGATAAGCTGAACCTTTTTATATTTAGCTTGGATAAGCTGAATTTTTTAATATTTAGCTTGGATAAGCTGAATTTTGTAATATTTAGCTTGGATAAGCTGAATTTTTTAATATTTAGCTTGGATAAGCTGAATTTTTTTATATTTAGCTTGGATACGCTGAATTTTTTTATATTTAGCTTGGATAAGCTGAATTTTTTAATATTTAGCTTGGATAAGCTGAATTTTTTAATATTTAGCTTGGACAAGCTAAATTTTTTTATATTTAGCTTGGATAAGCTGAATTTTTTTATATTTAGCTTGGATAAGCTGAACCTTTTTATATTTAGCTTGGATAAGCTGAATTTTTTAATATTTAGCTTGGATAAGCTGAATTTTTTAATATTTAGCTTGGATAAGCTGAATTTTTTAATATTTCGCTTGGATAAGCTGAATTTTTTAATATTTCGCTTGGATAAGCTGAATTTTTTTATATTTAGCTTGGATAAGCTGAATTTTTTTTTATTTAGCTTGGATAAGCTGAACTTTTTAATATTTAGCTTGGATAAGCTGAATTTTTTAATATTTAGCTTGGATAAGCTGAATTTTTTAATATTTAGCTTGGATAAGCTGAATTTTTTAATATTTAGCTTGGATAAGCTGAACTTTTTTATATTTAGCTTGGATAAGCTGAATTTTTTAATATTTAGCTTGGATAAGCTGAATTTTTTAATATTTAGCTTGGATAAGCTGAATTTTTTAATATTTAGCTTGGATAAGCTGAATTTTTTAATATTTAGCTTGGATAAGCTGAATTTTTTAATATTTTGCTTGGATAAGCTGAATTTTTTAATATTTAGCTGGGATAAGCTGAATTTTTTAATATTTAGCTTGGATAAGCTGAATTTTTTAATATTTAGCTTGGATAAGCTGAACTTTTTGAATATTTAGCTTGGATAAGCTGAATTTTTTAATATTTAGCTTGGATAAGCTGAACTTTTTGAATATTTAGCTTGGATAAGCTTAACTTTTTGAATATTTAGCTTGGATAAGCTGAATATTTTAATATTTAGCTTGGATAAGCTGAATTTTTTAATATTTCGCTTGGATAAGCTGAATTTTTTAATATTTAGCTTGGATAAGCTTAACTTTTTGAATATTTAGCTTGGATAAGCTGAATATTTTTATATTTAGCTTGGATAAGCTGAAGTTTTTAATATTTATCTTGGATAAGCTGAATTTTTTTATATTTAGCTTGGATAAGCTGAACTTTTTAATATTTAGCTTGGATAAGCTGAATTTTTTAATATTTAGCTTGGATAAGCTGAATTTTTTAATATTTAGTTGGATAAGCTGAATATTTTAATATTTAGCTTGGATAAGCTGAAGTTTTTAATATTTAGCTTGGATAAGCTGAATTTTTTTATATTTAGCTTGGATAAGCTGAACTTTTTAATATTTAGCTTGGATAAGCTGAATTTTTTAATATTTAGCTTGGATAAGCTGAATTTTTTAATATTTAGCTTGGATAAGCTGAATTTTTTAATATTTAGCTTGGATAAGATGAACTTTTTTATATTTAGCTTGGATAAGCTGAATTTTTTAATATTTAGCTTGGATAAGCTGAATTTTTTAATATTTAGCTTGGATAAGCTGAACTTTTTTATATTTAGCTTGGATAAGCTGAATTTTTTAATATTTAGCTTGGATAAGCTGAATTTTTTTATATTTAGCTTGGACAAGCTGAATTTTTTTATATTTAGCTTGGATAAGCTGAATTTTTTTATATTTAGCTTGGATAAGCTGAACCTTTTTATATTTAGCTTGGATAAGCTGAATTTTTTAATATTTAGCTTGGATAAGCTGAATTTTTTAATATTTAGCTTGGATAAGCTGAATTTTTTAATATTTAGCTTGGATAAGCTGAACTTTTTTATATTTAGCTTGGATAAGCTGAATTTTTTAATATTTAGCTTGGATAAGCTGAATTTTTTAATATTTAGCTTGGATAAGCTGAATTTTTTAATATTTAGCTTGGATAAGCTGAATTTTTTAATATTTAGCTTGGATAAGCTGAATTTTTTAATATTTTGCTTGGATAAGCTGAATTTTTTAATATTTAGCTTGGATAAGCTGAATTTTTTAATATTTAGCTTGGATAAGCTGAATTTTTTAATATTTAGCTTGGATAAGCTGAACTTTTTGAATATTTAGCTTGGATAAGCTGAACTTTTTGAATATTTAGCTTGGATAAGCTGAACTTTTTGAATATTTAGCTTGGATAAGCTTAACTTTTTGAATATTTAGCTTGGATAAGCTGAATATTTTAATATTTAGCTTGGATAAGCTGAATTTTTTAATATTTAGCTTGGATAAGCTTAATTTTTTAATATTTAGCTTGGATAAGCTTAACTTTTTGAATATTTAGCTTGGATAAGCTGAATATTTTAATATTTAGCTTGGATAAGCTGAAGTTTTTAATATTTAGCTTGGATAAGCTGAATTTTTTTATATTTAGCTTGGATAATCTGAACTTTTTAATATTTAGCTTGGATAAGCTGAATTTTTTAATATTTAGCTTGGATAAGCTGAATTTTTTAATATTTAGCTTGGAAAAGCTGAATTTTTTAATATTTAGCTTGGAAAAGCTGAATTTTTTAATATTTAGCTTGGATAAGCTGAATTTTTTTATATTTAGCTTGGATGAGCTGAATTTTTTTATATTTAGCTTGGATAAGCTGAATTTTTTATATTTAGCTTGGATAAGCTGAACTTTTTAATATTTAGCTTGGATAAGCTGAATTTTTTAGTATTTAGCTTGGATAAGCTGAATTTTTTAATATTTAGCTTGGATAAGCTGAATTTTTTAATATTTAGCTTGGATAAGCTGAATTTTTTAATATTTAGCTTGGATAAGCTGAATTTTTTTATATTTAGCTTGGATAAGCTGAATTTTTTTATATTTAGCTTGGATAAGCTGAATTTTTTAATATTTAGCTTGGATAAGCTGAATTTTTTAATATTTAGCTTGGATAAGCTGAATTTTTTAATATTTAGCTTGGATAAGCTGAATTTTTTAATATTTAGCTTGGATAAGCTGAATTTTTTAATATTTAGCTTGGATAAGCTGAATTTTTTAATATTTAGCTTGGATAAGCTGAATTTTTTAATATTTAGCTTGGATAAGCTGAATTTTTTATATTTTGCTTGGATAAGCTGAACTTTTTAATATTTAGCTTGGATAAGCTGAATTTTTTAATATTTAGCTTGGATAAGCTGAATTTTTTAATATTTAGCTTGGATAAGCTGAATTTTTTAATATTTAGCTTGGATAAGCTGAATTTTTTAATATTTAGCTTGGATAAGCTGAATTTTTTTATATTTAGCTTGGATACGCTGAATTTTTTTATATTTAGCTTGGATAAGCTGAATTTTTTAATATTTAGCTTGGATAAGCTGAATTTTTTTATATTTAGCTTGGATAAGCTGAATTTTTGTATATTTAGCTTGGATAAGCTGAACCTTTTTATATTTAGCTTGGATAAGCTGAATTTTTTAATATTTAGCTTGGATAAGCTGAATTTTTTAATATTTAGCTTGGATAAGCTGAATTTTTTAATATTTCGCTTGGATAAGCTGAATTTTTTAATATTTCGCTTGGATAAGCTGAATTTTTTTATATTTAGCTTGGATAAGCTGAATTTTTTTTCATTTAGCTTGGATAAGCTGAACTTTTTAATATTTAGCTTGGATAAGCTGAATTTTTTAATATTTAGCTTGGATAAGCTGAATTTTTTAATATTTAGCTTGGATAAGCTGAATTTTTTAATATTTAGCTTGGATAAGCTGAACTTTTTTATATTTAGCTTGGATAAGCTGAATTTTTAAATATTTAGCTTGGATAAGCTGAATTTTTTAATATTTAGCTTGGATAAGCTGAATTTTTTAATATTTAGCTTGGATAAGCTGAACTTTTTTATATTTAGCTTGGATAAGCTGAACTTTTTAATATTTAGCTTGGATAAGCTGAATTTTTTTATATTTAGCTTGGATAAGCTGAACTTTTTAATATTTAGCTTGGATAAGCTGAATTTTTTAATATTTAGCTTGGATAAGCTGAATTTTTTAATATTTAGCTTGGATAAGCTGAATTTTTTAATATTTAGCTTGGATAAGCTGAATTTTTTAATATTTAGCTTGGATAAGCTTAACTTTTTGAATATTTAGCTTTGATAAGCTGAATATTTTAATATTTAGCTTGGATAAGCTGAATTTTTTAATATTTAGCTTGGATAAGCTGAATTTTTTAATATTTAGCTTGGATAAGCTTTACTTTTTGAATATTTAGCTTGGATAAGCTGAATATTTTAATATTTAGCTTGGATAAGCTGAAGTTTTTAATATTTAGCTTGGATAAGCTGAATTTTTTAATATTTAGCTTGGATAAGCTGAACTTTTTAACATTTAGCTTGGATAAGCTGAATTTTTTAATATTTATCTTGGATAAGCTGAATTTTTTAATATTTAGCTTGGATAAGCTGAAGTTTTTAATATTTAGCTTGGATAAGCTGAACTTTTTAATATTTAGCTTGGATAAGCTGAATTTTTTTATATTTAGCTTGGATAAGCTGAATTTTTTAATATTTAGCTTGGATAAGCTGAATTTTTTAATATTTAGCTTGGATAAGCTGAATTTTTTTATATTTAGCTTGGATAAGCTGAATTTTTTTATATTTAGCTTGGATAAGCTGAACCTTTTTATATTTAGCTTGGATAAGCTGAATTTTTTAATATTTAGCTTGGATAAGCTGAATTTTTTAATATTTAGCTTGGATAAGCTGAATTTTTTAATATTTAGCTTGGATAAGCTGCATTTTTTAATATTTAGCTTGGATAAGCTGAATTTTTTTATATTTAGCTTGGATACGCTGAATTTTTTTATATTTAGCTTGGATAAGCTGAATTTTTTAATATTTAGCTTGGATAAGCTGAATTTTTTTATATTTAGCTTGGATAAGCTGAATTTTTTTATATTTAGCTTGGATAAGCTGAACCTTTTTATATTTAGCTTGGATAAGCTGAATTTTTTAATATTTAGCTTGGATAAGCTGAATTTTTTAATATTTAGCTTGGATAAGCTGAATTTTTTAATATTTCGCTTGGATAAGCTGAACTTTTTTAATATTTAGCTTGGATAAGCTGAATTTTTTTATATTTAGCTTGGATAAGCTGAATTTTTAAATATTTAGCTTGGATAAGCTGAATTTTTTAATATTTAGCTTGGATAAGCTGAATTTTTTAATATTTAGCTTGGATAAGCTGAACTTTTTTATATTTAGCTTGGATAAGCTGAACTTTTTAATATTTAGCTTGGATAAGCTGAATTTTTTTATATTTAGCTTGGATAAGCTGAACTTTTTAATATTTAGCTTGGATAAGCTGAATTTTTTAATATTTAGCTTGGATAAGCTGAATTTTTTAATATTTAGCTTGGATAAGCTGAATTTTTTAATATTTAGCTTGGATAAGCTGAATTTTTTAATATTTAGCTTGGATAAGCTTAACTTTTTGAATATTTAGCTTGGATAAGCTGAATATTTTAATATTTAGCTTGGATAAGCTGAATATTTTAATATTTAGCTTGGATAAGCTGAATTTTTTAATATTTAGCTTGGATAAGCTTTACTTTTTGAATATTTAGCTTGGATAAGCTGAATATTTTAATATTTAGCTTGGATAAGCTGAAGTTTTTAATATTTAGCTTGGATAAGCTGAATTTTTTAATATTTAGCTTGGATAAGCTGAATTTTTTAATATTTAGCTTGGATAAGCTGAATTTTTTTATATTTAGCTTGGATAAGCTGAATTTTTTAATATTTAGCTTGGATAAGCTGAATTTTTTAATATTTAGCTTGGATAAGCTGAACTTTTTTATATTTAGCTTGGATAAGCTGAATTTTTTAATATTTAGCTTGGATAAGCTGAATTTTTTTATATTTAGCTTGGATAAGCTGAACTTTTTAATATTTAGCTTGGATAAGCTGAATTTTTTAATATTTAGCTTGGATAAGCTGAATTTTTTAATATTTAGCTTGGATAAGCTGAATTTTTTTATATTTAGCTTGGATAAGCTGAATTTTTTAATATTTAGCTTGGATAAGCTGAATTTTTTAATATTTAGCTTGGATAAGCTGAATTTTTTAATATTTAGCTTGGATAAGCTGAATTTTTTAATATTTAGCTTGGATAAGCTGAATTTTTTAATATTTAGCTTGGATAAGCTGAATTTTTTAATATTTAGCTTGGATAAGCTGAACTTTTTTATATTTAGCTTGGATAAGCTGAACTTTTTAATATTTAGCTTGGATAAGCTGAATTTTTTAATATTTAGCTTGGATAAGCTGAATTTTTTAATATTTAGCTTGGATAAGCTGAATTTTTGAATATTTAGCTTGGATAAGCTGAATATTTTAATATTTAGCTTGGATAAGCTGAATTTTTTAATATTTAGCTTGGATAAGCTGAATTTTTTTATATTTAGCTTTGATAAGCTGAATTTTTTAATATTTAGCTTGGATAAGCTGAATTTTTTAATATTTAGCTTGGATAAGCTGAATTTTTTAATATTTAGCTTGGATAAGCTGAATTTTTTAATATTTAGCTTGGATAAGCTGAATTTTTAAATATTTCGCTTGGATAAGCTGAATTTTTTAATATTTAGCTTGGATAAGCTGAACTTTTTTATATTTAGCTTTGATAAGCTGAATTTTTTAATATTTAGCTTGGATAAGCTGAATTTTTTTATATTTAGCTTGGATAAGCTGAACTTTTTAATATTTAGCTTGGATAAGCTGAATTTTTTAATATTTAGCTTGGATAAGCTGAATTTTTTAATATTTAGCTTTGATAAGCTGAATTTTTTTATATTTAGCTTGGATAAGCTGAATTTTTTAATATTTAGCTTGGATAAGCTGAATTTTTTAATATTTAGCTTGGATAAGCTGAATTTTTTAATATTTAGCTTGGATAAGCTGAATTTTTTAATATTTAGCTTGGATAAGCTGAATTTTTTAATATTTAGCTTGGATAAGCTGAATTTTTAAATATTTAGCTTGGATAAGCTGAACTTTTTTATATTTAGCTTGGATAAGCTGAACTTTTTAATATTTAGCTTGGATAAGCTGAATTTTTTAATATTTAGCTTGGATAAGCTGAATTTTTTAATATTTTGCTTGGATAAGCTGAATTTTTTAATATTTAGCTTGGATAAGCTTAATTTTTTTATATTTAGCTTGGATAAGCTGAATTTTTTAATATTTAGCTTGGATAAGCTGAATTTTTTAATATTTAGCTTGGATAAGCTGAATTTTTTTATATTTAGCTTGGATAAGCTGAATTTTTTAATATTTAGCTTGGATAAGCTGAATTTTTTTATATTTAGCTTGGATAAGCTTAATTTTTTTATATTTAGCTTGGATAAGCTGAACCTTTTTATATTTAGCTTGGATAAGCTGAATTTTTTAATATTTAGCTTGGATAAGCTGAATTTTTGTATATTTAGCTTGGATAAGCTGAATTTTTTAATATTTAGCTTGGATAAGCTGCATTTTTTAATATTTAGCTTGGATAAGCTGAATTTTTTAATATTTAGCTTGGATACGCTGAATTTTTTTATATTTAGCTTGGATAAGCTGAATTTTTTAATATTTAGCTTGGATAAGCTGAATTTTTTTATATTTAGCTTGGATAAGCTGAATTTTTTTATATTTAGCTTGGATAAGCTGAACCTTTTTATATTTAGCTTGGATAAGCTGAATTTTTTAATATTTAGCTTGGATAAGCTGAATTTTTTAATATTTAGCTTGGATAAGCTGAATTTTTTAATATTTCGCTTGGATAAGCTGAATTTTTTAATATTTCGCTTGGATAAGCTGAATTTTTTTATATTTAGCTTGGATAAGCTGAATTTTTTTTCATTTAGCTTGGATAAGCTGAACTTTTTAATATTTAGCTTGGATAAGCTGAATTTTTTAATATTTAGCTTGGATAAGCTGAATTTTTTAATATTTAGCTTGGATAAGCTGAATTTTTTAATATTTAGCTTGGATAAGCTGAACTTTTTTATATTTAGCTTGGATAAGCTGAATTTTTAAATATTTAGCTTGGATAAGCTGAATTTTTTAATATTTAGCTTGGATAAGCTGAATTTTTTAATATTTAGCTTGGATAAGCTGAACTTTTTTATATTTAGCTTGGATAAGCTGAACTTTTTAATATTTAGCTTGGATAAGCTGAATTTTTTAATATTTAGCTTGGATAAGCTGAACTTTTTAATATTTAGCTTGGATAAGCTGAATTTTTTAATATTTAGCTTGGATAAGCTGAATTTTTTAATATTTAGCTTGGATAAGCTGAATTTTTTAATATTTAGCTTGGATAAGCTTAACTTTTTTAATATTTAGCTTTGATAAGCTGAATATTTTAATATTTAGCTTGGATAAGCTGAATTTTTTAATATTTAGCTTGGATAAGCTGAATTTTTTAATATTTAGCTTGGATAAGCTTTACTTTTTGAATATTTAGCTTGGATAAGCTGAATATTTTAATATTTAGCTTGGATAAGCTGAAGTTTTTAATATTTAGCTTGGATAAGCTGAATTTTTTAATATTTAGCTTGGATAAGCTGAACTTTTTAACATTTAGCTTGGATAAGCTGAATTTTTTAATATTTATCTTGGATAAGCTGAATTTTTTAATATTTAGCTTGGATAAGCTGAAGTTTTTAATATTTAGCTTGGATAAGCTGAACTTTTTAATATTTAGCTTGGATAAGCTGAATTTTTTAATATTTAGCTTGGATAAGCTGAATTTTTTTATATTTAGCCTGGATAAGCTGAATTTTTTAATATTTAGCTTGGATAAGCTGAATTTTTTTATATCTAGCTTGGATAAGCTGAATTTTTTTATATTTAGCTTGGATAAGCTGAACCTTTTTATATTTAGCTTGGATAAGCTGAATTTTTTAATATTTAGCTTGGATAAGCTGAATTTTTTAATATTTAGCTTGGATAAGCTGAATTTTTTAATATTTAGCTTGGATAAGCTGCATTTTTTAATATTTAGCTTGGATAAGCTGAATTTTTTTATATTTAGCTTGGATACGCTGAATTTTTTTATATTTAGCTTGGATAAGCTGAATTTTTTAATATTTAGCTTGGATAAGCTGAATTTTTTTATATTTAGCTTGGATAAGCTGAATTTTTTTATATTTAGCTTGGATAAGCTGAACCTTTTTATATTTAGCTTGGATAAGCTGAATTTTTTAATATTTAGCTTGGATAAGCTGAATTTTTTAATATTTAGCTTGGATAAGCTGAATTTTTTAATATTTCGCTTGGATAAGCTGAACTTTTTTAATATTTAGCTTGGATAAGCTGAATTTTTTTATATTTAGCTTGGATAAGCTGAATTTTTAAATATTTAGCTTGGATAAGCTGAATTTTTTAATATTTAGCTTGGATAAGCTGAATTTTTTAATATTTAGCTTGGATAAGCTGAACTTTTTTATATTTAGCTTGGATAAGCTGAACTTTTTAATATTTAGCTTGGATAAGCTGAATTTTTTTATATTTAGCTTGGATAAGCTGAACTTTTTAATATTTAGCTTGGATAAGCTGAATTTTTTAATATTTAGCTTGGATAAGCTGAATTTTTTAATATTTAGCTTGGATAAGCTGAATTTTTTAATATTTAGCTTGGATAAGCTGAATTTTTTAATATTTAGCTTGGATAAGCTTAACTTTTTGAATATTTAGCTTGGATAAGCTGAATATTTTAATATTTAGCTTGGATAAGCTGAATATTTTAATATTTAGCTTGGATAAGCTGAATTTTTTAATATTTAGCTTGGATAAGCTTTACTTTTTGAATATTTAGCTTGGATAAGCTGAATATTTTAATATTTAGCTTGGATAAGCTGAAGTTTTTAATATTTAGCTTGGATAAGCTGAATTTTTTAATATTTAGCTTGGATAAGCTGAACTTTTTAATATTTAGCTTGGATAAGCTGAATTTTTTAATATTTATCTTGGATAAGCTGAATTTTTTAATATTTAGCTTGGATAAGCTGAAGTTTTTAATATTTAGCTTGGATAAGCTGAACTTTTTAATATTTAGCTTGGATAAGCTGAACTTTTTAATATTTAGCTTGGATAAGCTGAATTTTTTAATATTTAGCTTGGATAAGCTGAATTTTTTAATATTTATCTTGGATAAGCTGAATTTTTTAATATTTATCTTGGATAAGCTGAACTTTTTAATATTTAGCTTGGATAAGCTGAATTTTTTAATATTTATCTTGGATAAGCTGAATTTTTTAATATTTATCTTGGATAAGCTGAATTTTTTAATATTTATCTTGGATAAGCTGAATTTTTTAATATTTATCTTGGATAAGCTGAACTTTTTAATATTTAGCTTGGATAAGCTGAATTTTTTAATATTTAGCTTGGATAAGCTGAATTTTTTAATATTTAGCTTGGATAAGCTGAATTTTTTAATATTTATCTTGGATAAGCTGAATTTTTTAATATTTATCTTGGATAAGCTGAATTTTTTAATATTTAGCTTAGGTAAGCTGAATTTTTTAGACGGGAACTAAGAAACAAAGATATGTTGTTTGGTTTGTGTATCCTTTCTTTGGGACGTAAATCGATTCAACAACACATCGCACCGACGGGTAATGATTTTATGTAGGAGAAACAGAAACAAAACAACACATATTGTTGAGTATACGAGGCCTGTCTAAAACATATCCGACCTTAGGCCAGAAAAAATATTTCAAATATGTGACGGGATTTGAACCCTAATCCCCTTCAAATTAGGCCCCTTGTGCTTGCACACACTTAGCTCACCGATCCATCCACTGCTGGAAACACCTCTGGAAGTCTTCTTTTGGAATGGTGTTCATCTCCGCCGTTGCGTTCTGCATTATCTCTTTTTTCGCACCCTCTCAACAACAGCTGCACTCCGAGCTGGTCACTCTCCGCTGATGTGTGGCCATTTTAGAATCGGTTGAACCACTCCTTAATTTGTGTTACACCCATCGCATTTTCTCTAAACACCTGCTGAATCTAACGCGACGGCGGAGATGAACACCATTCCAAAAGAAGACTTCCAAAAAATAGTCTTATCGAAAACATAAAAGCTTGTCAAATTGTAGATGTTATTTCAATTTTAATATTTTGAACGGTCCTCCGCTCTTTATCAAAAAATGTAATTCTCAATAGAAATTGAATGAATTTGTTACGAAAAATCTTGAAAATTTTCAACCTTGTAAAATGTCCATCCTTTGTCTCAACAGACAAATGGCAACGAAAACTTGTCTTTTATTTTTTAAATCAACGCACGTTCGTCTCTTCCTGAACGTGCATGCATGCGTTCACTGCACTTGCCGATGATCATGATGATGGATTACTCCACCCCTGGGGTAGATACAGATGTACGCCAGGTACCATTTGGTCCGCAGTGTCTTGGTACTTTTTTCTTTTCAATCGACGCCATTGATGATAAAGCATTGTGTGTTTTAATACTAAACAATCACATCTTATCAAGGCCAAAAGCCACTCGAGGATAAGGGTAAATGAGATTATCAGTCTGATGACGAACAATACAATAAGAGGATTGGAAACGATGGATGTAAATGATAGAATTTGATTACTTACGAAGATGGATCGATAAGTATTTGTTAATATTGAACTTGAAGATGCCCATGTTGTAGTCAGCAAGGGGTCAGTCTTGTGGTATTGTGTTAGGTATCTCCTCGACGTAAATTTACTAGACCAACTCGACAATCAGCTGAATCCCATCCATTCACTGTGGAGGTCCCCAGATGCCGGAGCGCTTGGGTGAACTATGTTAAAAAAAACTATGTTACAGATGGTAGTTCTTGGACAGAAACTCTGATCATGGAAGTTCTGTTTGGTTTTATGTACACAAAGGTAGAACGGAAAGTTCTTTGCAGCGGTGGTAGCTAGACGAGTTCTTGCTGTGAATGTTTTACAGGAGGGGGGGGGACCAGAGATTAGAGTTCGGACAAACACCTACCATGAAAATAATCACAGACTCGCAAAAAGAGGAGAGATCATCCTCCATTCGAGTGAAGAGTCCTCTGAGTGGCACCTCCCCAGATGTGGCAGCAGTACCTCCCCATCTGAGGGCGTATCTGACTGTTATGCAGGAGTGAGGTACCTTCTGGAGCGATAGAATGATCCAACCATTTTTCCAGTGACCTTAGCAACAGATTGGATGTATGTCTGTCATTTTAGGCGGAGAGTGAAAATCAATCCTGGGAGCTTATCAAAGCAAGTGGTTTCCTCAATGAGAGCGATTCATTTCAACTGAGGCATAACGAGGATCTAAGCATTGGTGGTGAAAGGAGAGCAAGCCATTGCAACACATGCTCCACGTCGGGTTAGGGTTGGAAGCATCAAGATCTTGATCACCAATGCTCTCCGAAGTGCTGCCATAGGCAGGTGTGTTGTCAGCATAGATGTTAATGAATCACCTCAGAATAGGATTAGGAAGATCATTGATGAAAATCGGGAAAAGAGTTGTGCTTAGAAGAGATCCATGAGGCACACCGGTGTTGGGACTATTTGCTTCAGACTTTTCCCCACCAACAACTACTATT
This sequence comes from Sepiola atlantica, assembly GCA_963556195.1. Classification (NCBI taxonomy): domain Eukaryota; kingdom Metazoa; phylum Mollusca; class Cephalopoda; order Sepiida; family Sepiolidae; genus Sepiola; species Sepiola atlantica. Next base: position 6,686,853 of record OY744525.1, on the reverse strand, counting down.
ATGGACCTATCAGAGTAGAAAGGATTTGATGGTTGCAAAGATATTTCCAGATATTGCATAGCTAGCTTGTGAAGCAAACCTTTGTGCCAAAACGCTATCAAAGGCCTTTGATATGTCAAGAGCTATTGCCCTAGAGATGAAGCTCTCATTGATAGATTCACTGATCCTATGCGATATTACAGTCAGCATGTCAGCTGTTGATCTTGCAGGACGAAATCCATATTGTTCGTCACTAAATAGATTGCTTTTTCGGAAGTAATTTATAACTTCTTGCTTCATCACGGATTCAAATAACTTACTCATGGTGCACAGGAGACAGATTGGTCTGTATGGAGATGCAGAAGACAGATCGAGCATTTTTTTTAAATGCTGGGCAGACCGACAGTTTTCCAAGGAGATGAAAATAATTTCTCTTTTAAGCAATTATTGAACAGCTTTGTAAGGATAGGAGTTAGTTCCAGCTCCAAATTCTTAAGCTCAATGGCTGGAACGTTACCAGTTATCTGGAATCAAGAATCTTGATAAGTTGGTCTACGGTAGTTTCGCAAAGTGTAACTAGTCTGTCATAGCAGTTTCATCGCTGATTCAGGCTGTTTGCATTCATTACACAAACTTATTCCCTTCATACATAAAATAAACTAACGTATAACGAAGCAGCCATGGCCGCCACAAACCTCAGAAAATGTCGAACACATCAGACAAACTTTGCTGCACAGTCCAAACCGCTCTACTAGGATGCATGCGACTGAATTCGACACCAATGATCGTTTGGTAACGTGTATTTTGCACGATGACCTGCATTTTCAGCCGTTGCACAATGATGACTGAGCAACAAGATTAGCGACATAACTTTGCACATCAAAGGGAAACAATTCTTGCGGCAAACGTCAACCTCATTTTCATCTCGATGATTTCTTGTACGTAAAAAAAAAACCTTATAGGAGGGAAATATCTTTAAATCCTGTATTTATCAACAAATATGTGATCACAAACAGATACAACACGTCTCAAAATTACATCTTAACAAAGCGATCACATTTTTGTACAAACAGCAACTCCTGAAAGGAAAAAGACAAAATTATAAAAATTAGCGCGTCACGCGATAATCCACAAACTAAAAGTTTATTTTCTCGACCAAAGAACGAAAACAAAAAAACATACTCCACCAATTCTGTTGTTTCTAATAAAAGGATCAGACACAGCCACAAGAAGACAATGAAAAGTTGGACCATTTGAAGGAAATTTGGATTATTCGAATTACTGTACTCATCTTGAATGTCATTCTTACATCGTTTCGGCCGATGTCACCTCCAACCTTCATCAGGTGCATCTTGTCGAACTTAGGAATCTTTCTGCCAAACTCAGGAATCTTTATGGAATTTCGAACAAAAGCCTTTTTTATTCAATCCACGAGGGTAGGTTGTTCTTGTTCCGTCAGCCATGAACGGATAGAAGTCTTAAGTAATTCGTAATTGTATTCTTAGTATCACCCGCACCGGGGATTGAACCTTCAACCTCCAGAAGACTGTCACTTAGAACTGATTATTACTTAACACTTTATCCGTTATGCTCCGGGTCCTTGCGGTAATTATTCACCTTGAAACTGCTCAAATCGTGGAAAAGATTGGAGGCCAACTTTCAAGAATACCTTTAGAAATACATCAATGAAAACGGACATTACGTGAAAACGGATGTTTTCGACACTTTCCGCCCTTTTTTTCATAACTCTGGTACAGCCTGTTCTAACCCTAACCCATTCTAATCCTAACCCTAACCATCCAAGCAACAAATCCATATTTACAAAAAGATATTGTACACCTGGATTGTGTTCAACAGTTGACAACCAGGATGGTGACGGGACTCTCCCCGCTTACCTACAAAGAGTGGCGCCAAAGACTAAATGTGTCCTCACTTGAGCAAGCAGCAAAGGATGCGAATAGACTTGATTCTGGTGTACAGCACCAAAGAGAATTTAAATCGACTTTTCGCGGAGTTTTTCACCCCAGCATCAAGTCGCAGTCACCGCGGGCAATCGCAAAAGATGTACCATCGTCGCCTTCATCTTAATAGAAGAAAGGCAGCATTCTCCGCCCGTGTTGCTGCTCCGTGGAAAAACCTGCCAGAGGAGGTTGCGACAATGACTACCATATCCACGTATAAAGCAGCCTTGGACAAACATTCAGAATTCTGTATTTCGATGTAAAAATCTTCTACCTGTCTCTTTACATGGCTTGTTGCACTTTGATATTTTTTAACAGATAAATTGGCGCTTGTTCGTAATACCCAACCACCTGTTCTTCTCAACTTTTTTACTGACCAATTTTGTTTCTTTTTTCGGTGTACAATTAGCTATCACATCACTAGAGAATTCCGTGTTTTTAAAATTTTTTTTCAAAATATTCTAGATTTTAGGATGGAGGATCAGTTTCCTATATAAATTTAACGTAAACTGATCACCCACTTTTTGACCATGTTGCAAAAATCTTAAATATTTTTTAAAATTTCCAAAAAACCCGGAACTCTCTAGCAAGTACGTACAAGTACGTACACAGAAAAATTTTTTTAAATTTGGTCCGTAAAACGGTGAATAAAAATGAGTGGTGGTGTATTACGAACAAACAACATGCAGCATGGTCAAAAAGTGGGTGATCAGTTTACGTTGAATTTATATAGGAAAATGATCCCCCCTCCAAAAATCTAAAATATTTGAAAAACATTTCCAAAAAGCACGGAATTCTCTAGCGACTTGATAGGTAATTGTACACCGAAAAAGAAAAAAAAGTTGGTCAGTAAAAACGTTGAGAAAAACGGGTGGTTGATTATTACGAAAAAGCGCCGATAAATTTGCTTTGATCTGATTTTGTCAGATGAACAGTTGCCAGATCTGCTGGGATAACTTGGCCTCATGGATATTGATGTCATTAATAGCGAAAAAAAGTTCCGTTGGCATGGACACGTAGAGCACTCAAGTGGTACAATCAAGATAGCTTGAGATTTGGAAATCCCAGGTAGGCGGGAGAGAGGCCGACTTAAGTTGCCTTGGAGCGAACTGCTGTAGAGAGATCACATGGCGTAGAAGCTCCCTGTAGTTGATCCTCATGATTGTCGAACATTTCTTCGACGCCAAGGGGTAGTTTGTAAATAAGAGTAGGGTCGGGTGTAAACCGTCGTGAAATATTGCTAAATCGCGACCCCCAACTCTATCAGGAATCAAGTACTAAAAGCAAAAAGGTTCTGACCGTGTTCGCAAGAACTCTTCAAACGTTAACAAAGGAATTCTCACGAAATGTAACTGTCGCCGGAACTTTCGAAAACAGACTAACTTACAGAAGAGAGAAAATGCTCTTAAATAATCGGTAATCTACAGATATGCAAATTACTCACTTTCGGTAGAAGGTATAAAAACAGAACTAAAATCGTTCCTGGGTTTCGACTTGAGCAAGCCAAAAGCACCCACCCTCCTCCGATCATCGGCGACCCCATAACACGTAAGCCAGTTAACTTATTTTTCTCACATGATAGAGTTTCTTGTAAGTGTGGAGTGAGATCAGCCATGCGTGCAGCTAGCCAGTTTTACAAATACTTCAATGGATTATGCTCCGATGAATTGGCTACTCTGGTGCCCCCTCGACGAAAATTCACTAGACTAACTCGACAATCAACTAAATCTCATTCATTCACTGTGGAGGTCCCCAGATGCCGGAGAGCCTTCTACTCAAATAGCTTCTTTCCTCGTACTGCTGGCCTCTGGAATTCCCTTCCTGTCCCCCGTTTCCTCGACAGTACAGACATGCATAAGTTTAAAACTAATGTAAACAGACATCTCGCTGCACAGATCCCAGTCTAGGTTGACCGCCCCCTATCTTCTCCCCTTTTCTTTTTTCTCAGTAGCCCCTTACGTCTACAGTGGCGGCCTGCCTTGTTTGGGGTGAACTATGTTAAAAAAATATAAAAAAATAAAAACAACAACAAAAAAAAAAAAGAAGAATTTGACTGAAATACGAAACAATTGTTATTCAATTTATAATTTATTAAAACATTTTTTTTCCTTCGTACAGTCAATAAAAATAATCAATAAGTCAAGCGACTGTAAAGAGTTTTACAATTCATCGAGTCATTTGTAAGAACATGCATGCAACATACTTTTTATTTAAATATCACTTAGGAAGTGAAGAATTTACACAACGCGCACTCGTTGCGTGCGTCGTGTATCCATCAGTCGGAGTTAGTAGTTAGAAGTCAGCAACGCAAAATGCTTAGTTGAACTTTAGGGTTAAGGTTGTTTTTGTTTTTTTTTTAATTCAAAAAAATCTTTTTTACTTTTATTTTTTGAAAACGTATATTAAATAAATATGTTGATATTTAAAGGTTAAAGAAAATAAATACATTTATAGAAACTCGTTTGTTTACCTTCTATTGAAACCTTTTTTTTTTATAAAATTTCGTTAACGACAATCATTTTCAAATCTTTATCAATCTTTGACGTAATTTCAGAAATTAAATTTTACGACGAATTAATTGAATGATTAATTATCGAAATATTCCAACCGTATTTTGCTTGTGGACTCCTTAAAGCTATTCTATCATCTGTGGACCCCTGAAAGCTATTCTATCATCTGTGGACCCCTAAAAAGCTATTTTATCATCTGTGGACCCCTAAAAAGCTATTTTATCATCTGTGGACCCCTTAAAGCTATTTTATTATCTGTGGACCCCTAAAAAGCTATTCTATCATCTGTGGACCCCTGAAAGCTATTTTATTATCTGTGGACCACTAAAAAGCTATTTTATCATCTGTGGACCCCTGAAAGCTATTTTATCATCTGTGGACCCCTAAAAAGCTATTCTATTATCTGTGGACCCCTGAAAGCTATTCTATCATCTGTGGATCCCTGAAAGCTATTCTATCATCTGTGGACCCCTGAAAGCTATTCTATCATCTGTGGACCCCTGAAAGCTATTCTATCATCTGTGGACCTCTAAAAAGCTATTCTATCATCTGTGGACCCCACAAATCAAATATTTGTTTTTAGATTAGTAAAAACTAAAAATGAATCAATTTATATTCATAAATCCAAATTTTGAAAATTCCAATAATTGTTACATGTCATACATAACAGATTTATTAATTGTGTAAAATTCATTATATTCAAAACCTATTCAAAAGATTTGTAGAATTTGGTATATTTGGACTACTGTTCTCATCTTGGGTGTTTTTATCACAACGTTTCAACCGATGTAACCTCTGACCTTCTTCAGGTTAACTTTGTCGAACTCGGTAATCTAGACGGAATTTATTAAATCCATGGGGGTAGCATGCTACTTTCGTTCCATCTGCCATGACTGGGAAGAAGTCTTCAGTAATTCGCAATTCTACGTATCGCCCGCACTGAGGATTGAACCTTCAACCTTCAGATGACTGTCACCTTAGAACTGATCTGAAGGTTGAATCCTCAGTGCAGGCGATACGAAGAATTGCGAATTACTGAAGACTTCTTCCCAGTCATGGCAGATGGAACGAGAGCATGCTACCCCCGTGGATTAAATAAAGGGTTCTGTTCGAAATTCCGTCAAGATTCTCGAGTTCGACAGAAAGATTCCCGACAAGGTACACTTGAAGAAGGTCGGAGGTTACATCGGCCGAAACGTTATGATAAAAAACACCCAAGATGAGAACAGTAGCCAGAATATACCAAATTCTACAAATTATCAACTCTCATCTAAAAAATTCCGAAATATACTATTCAACAGAATTTCAAATATTCAAACCAAGTTTTGGAAATTTTTAAACATAACTCAATCTCAAAACCGATGAATAGTTTAGCATGTATTTCGTGTGATTAAAATATATATATATATATAAAAAAAAAACATTATGGAAACAAACGTTGATTAACATATCATTGGTAATAGACAAAGAAACAAGAAAAAAAATAATAACCCAGAACCGAATTAAGACAGAAGATCTTCGACAAATAAAGTGCTCGATATCCAATAGGTTAGAGCTATATCAAGAATGATAATAAAATGTACTTAACATTTTACTGCAGTTTCACAGTATCACCGATCATCTGAAGATCCAAGCTAATATTCCTCAGTTTTGGGATTGAGTTATGTTTGAGAATAATAAAAAACACTTCCACTTTTTTTATTGTTCTATTTAGCCGTAATTTGCAATTAACTCCCCACACGGTCCATCTCTTACTACGTTTCTGTCTATCACTCTCACCCTCTCTAACTCGATGTTGTTTTATACTTATTTTATATGGGACTATCTAACCCTACCCAGCGTTGCCCGGGATGCAGTGAAGTTATTTTAGTTTTTAAATTTTTAGTTTTTTGCACATTTTTTAAACTTTAAGGTAGACAACTCCTATTATATTCTTCAATTTAAAACATGATTTTTATTTTTTTACCTTCTGAGCGCTGCATTTTTAAAATGTTTTGTAGAAAAATTATTTTTTACATGGCTCTGTAAACTAAACCCTTCATTGCATGGTGAACCAATGTACATGACATTTGTAGCTTATAAATAGAACTATCAAAATAAATGGTAAAATCTGATCAATTTGTATAGTGGGATGGCGGCCATCTTGAATTTATAATTCGGTTGACCATCCGCTCATGGAAAATTGTTATTTTCTCATGCACATATTAGTCAATTACTGAATTTATTGTGTATATTTGTGCTGTTATGTTTTATATTGCAAATAAAACCAGTTTTACATGTAGTATCGTCTGCAAATTTGCAACAAGAGGGTTAAGTGATAATTTAAAATGTGTCATATTAACAGTCGTTCAGGTCAGACTAAATAATTTAAAAAATAAATTGTAGCTAAGTATGTCATTTTTTTTTTTTTTTACCATAGTTAACACAATACAGGGCAGGACACCACAGTAGACGCAAGGGGTTACTGAAAATTAGGGTGTAAGTTTTGAGAGTCAACCTAAGTTGGGAGCTGTGCAGCGAGATGTCTGTTTACATTAGTTTTACATTTCTGCATGTCGGTACAGTCAGGGAAACGGAGAGCAGGGAGGGAGTTCCAGAGGCCGGCAGCACGAGGAAAGAAGCTATTGAAGTAGAAGGCTCTCGGGCATCTGAGGACCTCCACAGTGAATGGATGGGACTTAGCTGATTGTTTGTTGGTTTAGTGTATTTACGTTGAGGGGGAGGCACTAGAGCAGCAAGTTCATCGGAGCATAATACATTGAAGTATTTGTAAAACAAGCACAAGGATGCAACATTGCGGCGATGGGACAGAGGCTGGAGCTTGGTTGACAGTGACGGACCTATTAAGTTGGCGACTCTTTTTTGGATCTTGTCTATTGATCGTCGATATTGTAGAACTACAGTAAAGTATCACAGCTAAATACATTTTATTATCATTTATAATTAATTAAAACGAGATTATTTTAAATACATTTTATTATCATTAATAATTAATTAAAACGAGATTATTTTAAATACATTTTATTATCATTTATAATTAATTAAAACGAGATTATTTTAAATACATTTTATTATCATTTATAATTAATTAAAACGAGATTATTTTAAATACATTTTATTATCATTATTAATTAATTAAAACGAGATTATTTTAAATACATTTTATTATCATTTATAATTAATTAAAACGAGATTATTTTAAATAAATAAATGATGATGATGATAATCTCTCGTAGATGATGATGACATTTCGAGAGACGATATTTAAAGATGCTTACCGTTTAGCGAATTGTACCAAATTCTTAAAATTTTTGGAAAATGCAATTATTGACAATCATTTTCGAAGGTGAACCACGTTATGAACAATGGAAGATCCTCAGACACACGTAGAGATGTCCGAGGTCTCCCATGGATTGACCCTTTTACTGTCAAAGGCAAATTGGATGGGTTGACTCGTCAAGTTTTTTTTTTTCATAAAGAATTAAAACTTGAAAAAAAAAAAAATATATATATATATATACTTTTTTTTCTTTACAAATTTTTTTTTTTTTTCATGTTTTTGCCGTCATTTTATAAGCGGAATTCTATTTCAAAATTAATAAAAAAATAATTAATGTTTCATTATTTTTTAAATTTTTCATTGGCACGATACTAAACTGCTTCGGACACCCTTGGGCAAGGGGTTTCACCTCTACTCCATGAAATCTACCCTTTCCAGCCCTTTTTTCTTCTGCCTATCCTATTTCCCAACCTTATAAAGTACCCCCCCCCCTCCTAATGTATGACACAAAACTGCATCCAGTGTTGTTGAAGCCCCAATTTGAGAGTTTTGGGGAATGAGGAGTCCCTTCTTGGTTACAATTATTTCCATGTCTACTCTGACACGAAGTGGTTGTTAGGGTTAGGGTTAAATAGAAACTATCGTTTATAGACGTTTATTTGTTTATGATGAACCAAATTAACCTACAAACAAATCATATGCAAAACGATTCCGGTATAAAATGACCCAACGATTTGTTGACATGCCATAACAACCCAACGACTAACCGTTCCTTTGTTTCCGAAAAAAATCAAGACGTTCACAAAAGAAGTTTCTCTTTGATGACAAAAAATTTGGCACTCCAGAAAGACATTCGACTCGTATTCAGCAACAGCCTATGAATGGCCAAATTCTGTATCTAATATTAAAGAGTTCCGTAATCTAACTTTGGTGGGAGTTTTCGGTGCTTGTACAGAGAAGCGTCCGTATTAAATTATCAATACCACACACAAAAAAACATTATTATATACTTACGCAGCAGATTTAAATAAGTATCCTCACCAAAAATGTAGGAAAAATTATAGAGTAGAACTTTAATTCAAAGCGAAATCCATTTTTCGGAAACAGTCAATCGACATGGTCAAAGGCGGCCATCTTAAGCTAATGGGAGACATAATCAGGGGAGTTAAGCGCGTTTGTCATAATTAATATAGCGTGCTGCAGATGGAAATGTTAAAACAACAAAAAAAAACCCAACTAAATTCGAAAAATGGATTTTGCTTTTAATTCAAGTTCTACTCGATAATGTTATAAACTGAGATCTCATCAGGCAGAGTTAGAATCCGATCTTTATCTCAGATCACATTTGGAAAGAATGAAATAGGGAAGAAGACAAGAGAAAAGGAAAGTTGAGATTTGAGAGCGTTGAGAATCAAATATAAAATGAAATAAAATAGAATGAAATGGAGTAAAATGAAACATAAGATAGAATATAAAAATATAAATGATTAATTCATTGAAGATAGGAGAAAAAGGAGAGAGGGAAGTGGGTGGGAGAGAGGGGAGGTGGTGGTAAAAATTATAAAGAAAAAGGGGGAAGGGAAGAGGAAATAAAAAAACACACGTTGTGAAGCGAGACACTTTCCTGGCTGACTTCAATTGATGGTGGGATGTTAATACATTAGGCTCTAATCTTGGGTTTTTCCCCCGTTTTTTTAATCTTTTAATTCTAAGGTTTACTTTTTGATTTCATCTTATTGTTATTAATTCATAATTAATCTTATTGTTATTAATTAATAATTAATCTTATTGTTATTAATTAATAATTAATCTTATTGCTATTAATTAATAATTAATCTTATTGTTATTAATTAATAATTAATCTTATTGCTATTAATTAATAATTAATCTTATTGTTATTAATTAATAATTAATCTTATTGCTATTAATTAATAATTAATCTTATTGTTATTAATTAATAATTAATCTTATTGTTATTAATTAATAATTAATCTTATTGTTTTTAATTAATCTTATTGTTATTAATTAATAATTAATCTTATTGTTATTAATTAATCTTATTGTTATTAATTAATAATTAATCTTATTGTTATTAATTAATCTTATTGTTATTAATTAATAATTAATCTTATTGTTATTAATTAATAATTAATCTTATTGCTATTAATTACTAATTAATCTTATTGTTATTAATTAATAATTAATCTTATTGTTATTAATTAATAATTAATCTTATTGTTATTAATTAATAATTAATCTTATTGTTATTAATTAATAATTAATCTTATTGTTACTAATTAATAATTAATCTTATTGTTATTAATTAATCTTATTGTTAATTAATAATTAATCTTATTGTTATTAATTAATAATTAATCTTATTGTTATTAATTAATAATTAATCTTATTGTTATTAATTAATCTTATTGTTAATTAATAATTAATCTTATTGTTATTAATTAATAATTAATCTTATTGTTACTAATTAATAATTAATCTTATTGTTACTAATTAATAATTAATCTTATTGTTACTAATTAATAATTAATCTTATTGTTATTAATTAATCTTATTGTTAATTAATAATTAATCTTATTGTTATTAATTACTTTGTTTTATTAATTTATTTAGGCCGAGTACAGCAGATAATTAGGAGGTACACTAATTAAAAAAAACATGATCCGAGGTAAAGATCGGATTCCAACTCTGCCTGATGAGATCTGTTGATCGATAACATCGACATGCCAGTGTCGCAGATTTTGTACATGTTTGTATAAATAAAAATAATCATATATGTAGTGACTACAGAATCCAGAACCAGCTAGTGAGGGTGATGGGGTATCATCCCATTGGGTGTCCTCGCTGTCCGCAGATTTCTCAATGAACACCTGTCAAACAGATAGATTGGCTGTGCTGGACAAAATGACCCGGTGTCCTGCAAGTGGGTCTGAGGCAACCTGACCTTTCTGTGACCCCTGTTCTTTTAAGTGAAGGGCAAAGTTTATGTACTTCCACGATCCGCAACCATGGAAGATCTGCAGCAGGACACTCACTCGATCATGTCGGATATGCTGCAGAGAGTCTCGACAGAGCTAGATTATTGCGTTGGTGGTTTGCCGAATAATGAGGGAGAGGCACACATCGAGCGTCTGTGATATCAATCAATACCACATGAAATTTCGAGACCCTGCAACTAAAGTTACTAGATGTGGAAGAATATAAGAACAAAGTTAGATTCGAAATCGGTTCGACTTTAACGAGTGTTTCTGTGCTCATCCTATACATTATACAGGGTGACCCCCCCCCCCCCCCCCCCAAATGTCACCCATGGAATCATTTACAAAATTTATAACCCAACCATTTTTGGTACAAATAAACTTCACTCTATGCCCGACTTGTCCACCAAGTTTCAGTCATGAATTTCCAACAGTCTTTGTTTTATTGCCATTCTGTGATATGCAGGGACACTTTGGCGATCGTCTCATCAGTAGGAGGTGTGATCCTGAATGGGCTTCACATTCACCGGAACATAACACCCCATATTTATGTCTGTGGGATTATCTCAAAGATAATGTCTATCGGAACAATCCTCGGACACGGATGCCATCACAGCCCAAAATCAGAACAGTGTGCAGAGTTATTGACAATATATTTATCAACAAATATGTTTCATTGCCTCTACAACTCATCAGTGTGGCTAGACCTAACGAGATTCGAACCCGGGACTCCACTATCTGGAGTCCGGTGCTCTACTAAATAAAACTGCTACTGGCAGTCGGAGAATTTATTTATATTTTTTATGAAAGAGTATTGCCTGAATGCTAAGTGGAAATCATCATTTCCTCTACCAGAGTGCTCCACCCACAGGGCAGCATATATATATATATATATATTACTATTTCATGTATCCACATAAAATTTTATAAAGGAGATATAATTTTTTATGTATCAATTTTCAATATTTACTTCAACAGTGCTCGATACGTAAGTAGAACTATGTAGTAAGTTATGAAAATATATTTATGGCAATTAAGCTACACAAAGGTTCCTGCATTTCATCCCTGGGGTGAATCTTTAGGCTAAAATGCCATAAATCGACATAAATATATTTTCATAACTTACTATATATATATATAAATTCACACAAAAGTTGGGATAGTAGCTGAATAGTGTATACACACCAGAGCTCAAAATAAAATCTAATAATAATTTATTAAATGTCACGAATTTGTTTCAAAAGAACATTTTAATTCAAACAATTGTTTCTGCATATTTCAAAACAAACATTTTCTTGATAATAAAATTCAAGGTATTTTCAAAAAAGCGCCATCAGTCAATTTTTTTTCCGCCCCAATCAAAAACAAAAACTGATGATGCCTTTTTGAAAATACCTTGAATTTTATTATCAAGAAAATGTGTTTGCTCAACTCCCCATCCGGATTGCCCTCCTATAAATCTGGCCCCAACCATAGTAGACCCTTACGCTTCAGTGGCAATATTCTCTGTTTGGAGCGAATAAAAGTTCAATAAGAGTTTTTTTAAAGTGAAAAAAATAAAAAAATTTTTATATATTAAAAAAAAATTTTTTTTATATATTAAAAAAAAATTTTTTTTTATATATTAAAAATAAATTTTTTTTTATATATTAAAAATAAATTTTTTTTATATATTAAAAAAAAATTTTTTTTTATATATTGAAAAAAAATTTTTTTTTATATATTAAAAATAAATTTTTTTTATATATTAAAAAAAAATTTTTTTTTATATATTAAAAAAAAATTTTTTTTTATATATTAAAAATAAATTTTTTTTATATATATTAAAAAAAAAAATAAAAAAATTTTATATATTAAAAAAAATTTTTTTTACATTTTCAAATAAATGTATATATTTAAAAATAAAATTTTTTTAGATTAAAAATTTTTTTTTTTTATATATTTAAAAAAATATTCCAAGAATAATAATCATTCCCACTACACATAAATAAACAGTGTTAAAATTATGTTACAATAGTTTTTGGCTTAAGATTGTATTAATATTTAAATAGAATTTCTCTTTCTAAGATAAGGTCAGGTTGCATTTTTAATGGAGCTATGTTTTGTTTAATATATAAATATTGCTGGCACATGAGGTTGTTATTCTAAAAGAGGGGCTGCCAACGGGAGGGGGGGGATGAGTACAAGATGATATTTCAGGGGGTCAAAAAACTTGGGTTTGAAAATTTAAAAATTATAATGTCCACGTATGTTAGTATTCCAAACTTACAGGCGTCAGGAAAGAGCGAGCACGCACGACCCTTTTCACCAAGGCTCAATTACAGTCAGCACGGAGCAGTCGGTGCCTTCGCCGCGTAAAATATCTAAAAGTTTATACACTAGGTGTCTGTATCCCATTTACGACACTATATTTGCCGGTTTCACTCTACAGGCCTTAAAATTCACACAAAAGTTGGGATAGTAGCTCAATAGTGTATACACACCAGAGCTCAAAATATAATAATAATTTAGTAAATGTTACAAATTTGTTTCAAAAGAACATTTAAATTCAAACAATTGTTACAGCCACGTTAACCGCCGTTGGTCATCCAAAACGTTCCGAAGTGTGTCCCACGTTGATGACAAAGTTAAGTCGTAGGCTGCTTAAGACATGGAGGGGATGAAACGATGACGACCTGATCCGAGCGGACGACATAAGCAAAATGGCAACAGGAAAAGTTGGAAGTCATTCACGAAACGTCTAACCTTCATGAGACAAGAATACGACGAAAAATGGAAATAATAATATTTATCCGAGTTACGATTCCGTTTTCTTTTGTCGATCAAGACAAAAATCAATAATTTGTCTCCATGGACAAAAAGATCGCCATTTTGTCAGGCCTTTGGCTATGATCAAAATGTAATATCTGTTCTGTCTCAGGAGGCCATCTTCCCAAGCATTACTTTCTCCTTTCAGAGGGCGTATGGAATTAGGTGAGGGAGTATGGATTTAGGTGAGACACCCTGGGATGCTATATTGACAGTTCGCCCCTTTTTGGGGAAGTGGTGTATTCCCACATTAAAAACTGACCTTGTGTCTAACTTTGCCCTCATAAAGACGGAAAGAAAAGGGACATAAAAACAAAAAACATAAAAAATAAAAAAGGAACAAAAAAAAAAATTATTAAATTCAGATTTGAATTTTTAAAATCAGTTTTGTTATTTTGGATTTTCATCTCATCCCAAAATCAGCTAAAGTAAATTTGGCACTCCAGAAAAACATCAGACCTTGAGTCAGCGTATCATTATTCCGAATTCACAACAGCAAGCCGCAATCAATAAACTGTCTCTGATCATAATTTTTAAAAACTCAAAATCTTTTTCACGTAAAACTTTATAATTAAAACTTGCTGTAATGAAACAAGTTTTGTATTTTTATTTTAAATAATTTATTTTATAAAAATAAATAATCAAATATTTTTTTTTTTGTTTTTTCTCGAAACATTGAAATCTGAATTTTTCTACCAATCATCAAAGTTCTGTAGGATCGCAGATATTAAAAAAAATCCATTTTTACTTTATATTTAATTTATTTAAAAAAAATTACCAGAAAGTTTTAATTATAAAGTTTTACATGAAAAAGATTTTAACTTTTTGAAAATTATGACCGTAGAGAGAGTCCATTGATTACGGCTTGCTGTTGTGAATTCGGAATAGCGCCACGCTTACTCAGAGTCTGATGTTTTTCTGGAGTGCTGTAAATTTGTTACTATAAATTCCATAAATATTTGCTTTCTTCATCTTAAAAAGAATGCGCTAATATATCTCAGAAGTTTCTAGAGTTGCAGAAACGGTTGGAACTAGAACTTTAGAAAAAAAATTTTTTATTTAAAAATGATTTGGTATTAATATCTATTTTACACAATCCATTGACTGGTTTTATGGCATATCAACCCTTTTTGGGTTAGTTTATACTGAAAGATATTACCTATTGTAAACGCTTCATTAAACATAAATTGCTATTTTACCCCTTTATTGGTGAGAGGGGTTCATACCTATGCCCCCTTACGAACAAAATTTCATTAGAAGATGAACATCTGTAAAAAAAAAAAAAAAAATGAAAATTAATCAGAATTTATAATTGGATTTTTCCCCCATGATTTCTGGCAGTATTTGTTTTTTTTGAAGAAGGAAACAGAGAAATCAAATTTAAAAAAAAAATCAAATTTTGCCTCGTCATCAAATTCAGTTCGGTTGAGTTCCTTTATTCTGTTCCTGGACAGTGGCTCCTGTTCCAGGATCCGCCACAACCGCAGTCGCTACCCCGACCCCAGCATTCATACCTCGGTTATGAGTGCGTTCATGAACCTTCAGATTCGTTTGATGAGCAAAACCCTTGTTGCACACGCTGCACATGAAGGTTTTGCCGCCGTCACCCGTGTGCAATCTCTCGTGACACTTGAGATTTGTCTGGTGGCTGAAGGCGTTCTCGCAGTACGCACACTGGTACGGCTTTTCTCCTGTGTGTGTCCTCTCATGATCCCGCAGGTTTGTCTGATGGCTGAATGCCTTCGGACAATACTGACATTGGTAAGGACGCACGCCTGTATGAGTCCGTTCATGGTCACGCAAGTTCGTTTGGTGACTGAACGCATTCTGACAGTAGGAACAGACGTACGGTTTCTCCCCCGTGTGTGTACGCTGATGGTCTTTAAGGTTCGTCTGGTGCGAGAACGCCTTCTCACAATAGTTGCACTGAAACGGCTTAAGTCCTGTATGCGTCCTCTCGTGGTCTTTCAGATTGGTTTGATGCGAAAACGCTTTGTCACAGTAGCTGCACTTGTATGGTTTGACACCCGTGTGTATACGTTGGTGGTCCTTTAGATTAGTTTGGTGTGAAAAGGCTTTGCCGCAGAATCCGCAATGGTATGGTTTAGCACCGGTGTGGGTTCTCTCGTGGCTTTTCAAATTTGTTTGGTGCGAGAAAGCCTTACCGCAAAACAAGCATTTGAACGGTTTCTCTCCTGTGTGTAGACGTAAATGAGACTTTAAGTTGGTCTGATGAGCGAATACCTTTTCACAATAGACACACCGGAATGGTTTCTCTCCGGTGTGCGTGCGTAGATGATCTTTGAGACGGGCTCTTATCGGAAATGCCTTCCGACAGAAAGTGCAATAAAAATGCTTGCCATCGTCGTTCATGGCAGCCGCATGTTGATGGTTGATCAGATCGGAACGGCGTGTGAAGAGCTTGCGGCATACATCACACTTGTGCTGCTTTTCGTCCTTCTCGTTTGCCGGGTGAGTAGTGAACAGGCCGAGCGAAGCCATCATCGGTGCCGTACCGATGTTGTTTTCGTTGTTGTTGCTTGCGCTGGTCCGGCCAACATCCGGGCCAGCACTACTACTGCCCAACGTCATCTCACCGTCTTCAGGTGTGCCAACAACACCGCTGCTGTTTCCGCTGCCACTAGGCAGCTGAGGCTGTCTTTTCATCAACATTATATTCATTGCAGCGGCATGCACTGTTTGCATTGTATGCAGTGTACTTGCGTTCAGACTTGTGTTTATAATTAAATTTGACGAATTGGTTGGTATACTAACCCCAGAACCAAGCACAGTTGTATTATTATTACTATTATTACTAGTAGCTGCAACTATTGTACTATTTGCGTTACTATTATTATTATTACTGTTTGTAGCGTTCTCATCATCGTTACTATTATTATTATTACTATTATTATTATTACTATTATTTATATTTGCATTTAAAGCCAGGTTAAGATTTACATGACTTAACTGATTTTTCGTATTATTTGACATTGTATTCATACTGGTTATATTTACGTTATTGTGATGATGATGATGTTGTTGATGGTGTTGCTGATGATGATGCTGCTGCTGCTGCTGATCGGTATGATGGTCATTTTTCAACAATGTCTCTCGAAAATAAGTGTCACTGTTATGTAACGAATCCAAATTGTTGTTGGTTCCGCCACCTCCAACCGCGAGTGGCGGTGTTGCAGAGGAATTCATAGTTGTAGAGGTAGACGTGTAAATCGGCTGCAAAGACTCCATCGCCGAAAGAAGAAGATTTATATAATTTATGTGGTAAAAATAAAAATTAGGAAACGTAAAATGTCCGTATCGAAAATTTGCCTACTGTGTTAAGCTGTTACTTGAAATAACCTTTGACATTTATCATTTTGAGGAGTCACGAGTTTAAAAAGGAAGTAATTTGATTCTAAGAGTTAGGGTTAGGGTTAAGAAAAACTTGTTCAAGCTGAATTTACTAATTAAATGTTTCTAGATTTTAGTAAATTTCCTTAAAATGGGGATTACAAATAAATGAATACACTTGTGAGGCACATCAAATTTGAGGAAGACGTAAATCGCAAATAAACCAAAATGGATGACAAGAAAAATTATTATTTCAATCAAAAAACTTTTGGATCAGATTAGTTAATGCCCTCAGTGTAGATTTTTTGTTTTTCATTGGGTAAAATTTAATTTTTTGTTTTTCATTGGGTAAAATTTAATTTTTGTTTTTCATTGAATGAAATTTAATGTTTTTGTTTTTCATTGAGTAAAATTTAAATTTTTGTTTTTCATTGAGTGAAATTTAATGTTTTTGTTTTTCATTGAGTGAAATTTAATGTTTTTGTTTTTCATTGAGTGAAATTTAATGTTTTTGTTTTTCATTGAGTAAAATTTAATGTTTTTGTTTTTCATTGAGTAAAATTTAATTTTTTGTTTTTCATTGAGTGAAATTTAATTGTTTTTCATTGAGTAAAATTTAATTTTTTGTTTTTCATTGAGTGAAATTTAATTGTTTTTCATTGAGTAAAATTTAATTTTTTGTTTGTAAAAAGTGAAGAGTTAATTATTTGAAGTTAAATTTTACAAGACAAAAAAAAAAAATGTTGGAATTTTTTCTGAATTTGATATTTTCTCCTCATCAAAATTCAGACCACTAATTAATAATATATATATATAATTACTTGAACAGTGAACACTAGAAAATCAGAAAAGCCAAGAAACAGATTTTTTCTTTTGTTTTTGAAAACAGTTGATATAAGAAAGAACTATAATATATTTGCTACTTCTCTTTGGAAATTAAAAAAAAATTCTCCATAACTGATGCTATTATAGACTTATCAGAAAAGTTAAGGGGTTATCTTTAATTATGAAGTACCTTTTTTTAATTATGAAGTACCTTTTTTTAATTATGAAGTACCTTTCTTTAATTATGAAGTACCTTTTTTTAATTATGAAGTACCTTTTTTTAATTATGAAGTACCTTTCTTTAATTATGAAGTACCTTTCTTTAATTATGAAGTACTTTTTTTACAACTGCATGAGATTCAAACCGTTGCTCAAATAAGAAGTTTCAAATCACCGCTCAAATCAGAAGAGTCAAACTGTTGCTCAAATCAGAAGCATCGAACCATTGTTCAAATCAGAAGTTTCTATTTTTTTCTCACTTTTTGAAAGTTGATTTGTAAACTGATTGGTTTAATACAGCTGTATTATTATTATTATTGTTGTTGTTTTTTTTAGAAGGCAAAAAAAAGTTGTAATATATATATATAATTCAAATATTTTTGTTGCAATGAAATCCGGAATTTAATGGTTCAATTCATCAAGAAGTTTAGAACGCTGTTGTTGCGTGTATATTTGAAAATCAATTTGAATCATAAATCGATTCGATGCACAGTTTGTTCATATATCTTAGCCAAAATGATACAAAACGTTACAACCTCAATTGTTTTGTGGAAGGAAAGACGGCAAACATCCAGTTTTTAATCACATCATGGAAGAATCTGTAAAAAATATTAAAAACATTTTTAAATTTTCAACTTTTATTGAATCATGATATAATATTATCGAATCTAAAACATTCCTCCCCTCTTATTCCCTCTCCCCTCCTTTCACTCAACCAAAAACCATGATTAAACATTTGAACATATAAAGAACTTGAAGCATTAAAACCT
Source organism: Sepiola atlantica (assembly GCA_963556195.1). NCBI lineage: Eukaryota > Metazoa > Mollusca > Cephalopoda > Sepiida > Sepiolidae > Sepiola > Sepiola atlantica. The sequence goes on along the minus strand of OY744525.1, from coordinate 6,668,154 downwards.
TCACCAAAATGACCAGATTCAGCATTAAATGACCTGAAAAGGGTTGATATGTTGTAAAACAAAACAACCCAACCAAAAACCATGATTAAACATTTGAAGATATAAAGAACTTGAAGCATGCTACCTCAACTGTTCTACATCTACTAACCCAAGAACTTTCATCCATTCTTTTAACATGGCCAAACCATCGAAGTCACCAGTTCTGCACACATGTCCCTATACCGTCCAGATTTAATCTTCCTCTGAGGTCATCAGAACTAAGCCTGTCTTTAAGAATCACATTACACATCCATCGTATCATTCTCATATCATTTCTCTCCATGCAACGCATGTCCTCAACCCTAACTTGGTTAGCAGTGGTAACGCTTTACTGGTTAGTGATCGTCCCGAGGCCGAAGAGCCGTTTCTCAAAACGATGAGATGCTTGGAGCAGGCTGATTTTAATTCCATCAGAGACGCCCCATGGAGTGGAATCTTTTCTCTCTCTGCTGATCAGTGTGCAAATGAAGCAACTGAATGGGTCAATCTAGACATTGATCCACATGTCCCAATGAGAAAATTCCACAGCAAGCTCCACTCTCTACAAATGGTTCACCTCGAAATGTGCAGCTGCTATTGCTCAGAGGCAGCGAGCATTCAGACAATACGGCCGCCATAAGTCTACTACGAATAGACAAAAATTTGTAGAGTCAAGAAATAATTGCAAGACTGTGATAGGTGAAGAAAAGAGAAGATATACAGAGATAACCAGGAAACGCATTCAGTTGTAGAAACTAGGTTTTCGTGATTTCTGGAAAATCTACAATAGTGTGGTGAACAATGGGCAAGCAACAATTCCCCACTATCCAACCACAATGATGTCGTTTGCACGGCAACTAACAAAGCTGAACTACTTCCCCAGCGTTTTGCCGTAAACTAAACTTTGGACTCCGCAAACCAACCCTCCCTAATTTCCAAAAGCGGATGGAAGCCACACTCGATAACCTGGTAATCATCCCATCTCATGTCATGGACGTCATAAAAAACCTTGACACCTTCAAAGCATGTCGGCCTGATCTTATACCAGTAATAGTAATAAAGAAATGCTCTGCAGAACTGGCCCCTGTCCTCTCCAAACTCTACAACAAATGCCTTGCTGAATCTTGCTTCCCGATAGCTGGAAAATGCTCTTCTTTACATTGATTTTTGAAGCTCTTAATATAGGTGGCCTTATTCACCGCGGTAAATTTTTGTTTTCAAGATATGTAAAGTAACGCATAAAACTTGGTGCAGTGACTATGCATTATTTTTTTTTTCTGAGGCCCCAGTTGTTACCCTGAACACATTTCCTCCTCCTCCGTGCATGCAGTTTCAGGGAAGTTCATTCATTCATTTCTAATCTTGGCATTGATTCCCCGTTAGACTTCTTTCTAGAAATACATCGGGTACTTACAGGAGGGACCACGTGAAGGTTGCCAACATCCTAAATGAAAGTGTTTCTGCGGAACGAACTGGATTCGAACATGGCACACCCAAGTTGTCAGTCCGTGTTGTTAACCACTTGTGACAATAAAGAGGAACATTCACCAGCAGGAAAAAGAATGAGGTGTTTCGCATGGTGTTTTTTTAAAGATTTGTTTTTCCATAAAAAAGTAGAATTATTCACAGGTTCTGTGCTCCGCCACCGACTGCAGAGTCCAACTTATTTACTACTGGTATTTGTGACAATAAAGAGGAGCAGGAAAGAGTACTAGGATAAAGCGACCAGTCACCATCTGTCACTTGTGTGATCATACGATCAGGGGGAGTGTGACAATAAAGAGGAACATTAACCAGCAGGAAAAAGAATGAGGTGATTCGCATGTCGTGTATGCAGGGTAACAAAGGGCTTCTCTTCATAAGTGCAAACTTTTATAGTGGAGTCTGATTTGCATATGTGCAGATCAGCTGATATAAGCGAAGAGGACAACTGGGAAACAGGGGGAGGGATTTTTATTGCGGAGAGAAAGTGGCGGTACTGAAAATCGGTTGGAAGTTCGATTGCCGTTAAAACCCGATTTTTATTTTAAATTATTTTCTGGCACAGTCAGGTAACCCTACTTAGCCACGGTCATCTCCCTTGGGGAAGTTAGCAGATGTCAAAGAAAGAAAACGCCTAAAAAAAGTGGACCATTTCACCCCAATTTACCCTATAAACTATTCAACAAGTATTTTCAAACTAAAAACATTGATTTTTGTAAAAGAAATTTTCAATTATAAAAAAGTTTGATTTGGTGTTGCTATAGATGACATGCCTGATTTCCGTGACTTCGTGTCGGCAACGATCGGGCAGGTCGTGGAAGTGCCCGATCGTTGCCGACACGAAAACGCCAAGCGTTAATGGAAGACTTGCCGGCGATAATATTAGACGAATAAATTCAAAGAAAAAATACATAGATAAAAACCAAACAAACTGTAGGTGTGTGTGTGTGGGGTGGGGGGTGTTCAAATGAACCATTTTCAATCAAATTCTTTTTCATTTGTTTCGCTGTTTCTCTTTTCTTTTTGCTAATATAAAAAGAAAGAAAGAAAAATGGGTAAGGGTTCCCGTTAAGGTTTGGGCTTCCGTTCTTAGCAGTAGCCAAGCCCTGCATCCAAACTGCCAAGATCTAATTGGAAGACTGGCAGACGCTAATATAAGACGAATAAATTCAAAGAAAAAATACATAGATTAAAATCAGTTTATTTTTTTTTGTGTGAAAATAATGTGTGTGTGTGTGGGGGGGGGGGGGGGGTAAAATTTTGTCAATATTTTTATAAGATAAAAGAAAGAAAAAATGATATGATTCCGTCAGCGCTCGGGCGTTTCCGCGACCTGCCCGATTGTTGCCGACGTGAAGTCACGGAAATCAGGCGCGTTATCTATAACAGTACCGTTGATTTGATTAATTCTAATGAAAAAAAAAAAATTTCTAATTCGAAAAAACAGTTTGATTTTCAAATAAAATTACATCCGCCCTAAAATATAATAATTAACAGTTTTCTGATAATATCGTTTGCCGCTTTCGAAACCGGAAGCCGCCATCAAAGAACACTCTTCTCTTTAACCATATCATTTCCACCCGAAAAATAAAATTATTTGAAAAATGTCGATGAAAAAGTATTATACAAAAATTGAGAAGCTATGATTTTTTGGTTAAATTGTAGCGGGCACTTGTTTGTGACTTCCGGTAAGTGAGTGATGGCTCGATTGGCGGTGAATGCCCAGAGAATGTCCCTCGTAATTAATGATTCTTTACCATAACTCTTTACAATAGCCGGTATGAATAATATTAGCATATAATTTTCGTGCTTCTGCTGTTTAAAAAAAAAACGCAAATTCATCAAGTATTTATTAAATGATAAGAAAAAGAAAAAACGATCTTACGTATTTGTAGACATTTCAGCTTACAGTTTGGCAAGGGAGATAACTTTTGGAAAAAAAAATCAAAATATAAGAAAAATGGCGACTTGAGATGAAATCGTTTTTTAATTTTTAATTTAATAAATACTGGATGAATTTGCGTAATTTTGGGGGAACAGTTTTTTTTTTCCCAGCTGTTTGAGTGACATTCTCAGAGCATTCACCGCCAATCGAGCCATTACGAACCGGAAGTCACAATAAAGTGCCCAGCTACAATTTAAGAGATTTTTTATTGACTTGCTTTTTTTTTTAAACGTGCAAAACAACAACAAAAACATTTTGACTTGTTATTTACTTGCCTCCCCACGAGGGCAGAGTTAGTCTCGAGGTCGGATTTTAATGTGAGGAAAATCAAGCTGTACAAAAAGGGGCACTCTGGATTGAAACAAGAATTTTATTGGTAAATTTGTCGTTTCCCATGACGGACAAATCTGACATCAATGAACTGTCTGATATTTTCTGATCTCACAAATGAGTAAGTAAACCCCCCAAATTGTTTTGAACTAATTTCAAATTTACAGGTAGGAAATTAGTTCCAAACAATTTATTTGGGTTTACTTACTCATTTGGGCACATGTTCGTCTTTTCCCACAGTCCGTTTTTCACAACTTTTTACTGACCAGTTTTTTTTCTTTTTTCGGTGTACACTTACCTATCAGGCTGCTAGAGAATTCCGGGGTTTTTGGAAAAAAAATTCAAATATTTTACATTTTAGGAGGGGGATCAGTTTCCAATGTTAATTCAACGTAGACTGATCCCCCCTCTTTTTGACCATCTCAATTAAAAAAAATCTTTTTCGGAGTACAATTACCTATCATGTCAATAGAGAATTCCGGTGTTTTGGGAAATAAATTTCAGAAAATTTAGATTTTAAGACGATCAGTTTTGAATGTAAATTCAACGTAGACTGATCCCCCTCTTTTTGACCATCTCAAATTTTTTAAATTATTCTTCTGCTTACAATTACCTATCATGTCGAGAGAGAATTCCGGGGTTTTTGGAAAGAAATTTTAAAAAATTGAGATTTTAAGACGTAAAAAGTTGTGAAAAACGGACTATGGTAAAAGACGAACAAGACTGATCCCCCGTCTTAAAATCTCAATTTAAAAAAAATTCTTTCCGAAAACCCCGGAATACTCTCGCGACATGATAGGTAATTGTAAGCAGAATAATAATTTTAAAAATTTGAGATGGTCAAAAAGAGGGATCAGTCTACGTTGAATTTACATTGAAAACTGATCCCCCGTTTTAAAATCTAAATTTTCTGAAATTTATTTCCAAAAACCCCGGAATTCTCTAGCAGCCTGATAGGTAAGTGTACACTGAAAAAAGAAAAACAAACTGGTCAGTAAAAAGTTGTGAAAAACGGACTGTGGGAAAAGACGAACATGTGCCCTCATTTGTGAAGTCGGAAAATATCAGACGGTTCATTGACGTCAGAATTGTCCGTCAGTTTTGGTGGGAAACGACTAATTTACCATTTTATTTTTAATTCACTAATTGGCAATTTTGCTTATTTTCAATTTCTCGGTTGTTATCTATACAACATCATTGGCAATTAATAATTTTGAAGTGAAAATAAAAAAGTATGGGTATTTTTTTTACTGTAACTAACAGAAAAAACGGGTGAAAAAGACAAATATGCAACAAATAATTGTTACCAAAGGCAAGATAAGTTACTCTTCTACTAACCTGGATAAGTTTATTTGTGTCTGTTTTAACTTATTTTAAAACGTTTTTTTTGTTTGTTAAAAACAAACCTAGTGTCAACTCTGTTCATTTAGAACGAAAAAAAGGTATTATTTTAAAACCTCCCTCAGCTAAATGACCCCCCACTCGCCCAATAAAAATGAGATTCCACTTTTTTAAGCGATTACGTGTGACCACTCTAAAAAAACTTGGCGGAAAGAATAAATAAATAAAGAAGAAAAACAATGGGGGGGTCAGTTTCGCATATAAATTTAACGTAAAATGATCTAATTTTAGGTCCATTCTAGTGTTTTAGGGCAGTTAACTAAAAAAACACTATGGGAGATAAATTCCGTGGGTCTTTCTTTTAGGAGGACGAGGAGGGGGGGTCTCTTTCTTTTTTTTTTAGGTGATTACGTGCGGTTTTACGACCTTGCCACTCGGAATTAGGGTTAGTGGTAAAAAAAAAAGAATTGGTTAGCTTAAAAGTTAGAATGGCCCAGAAATGGGGCATCATTTTACGTTAAATTTTTTATATGCAAACCCCAGTCTAAATTCTAAAATAATTCTTTGGTACTCATCCACGCTAACTTTGACCCTAACCCTAACGACGGGTTAAAATTAGCGTGGGTCCTAATGTAAATAAGCACCATTTTTTTCTTCTTTCCGTCAAGTTTTTCAGGGTGTTAACACGTTATCGCTTAAAAAAGTAGAATCTCATTTTTTTTTTCAAGAGGGAGGGGATTTAGCTAAGAGTTCTAATCTATAAATTTACCGAAAAAAAACAAAAAAAAAACATTTTGATGAAGCAAATAATTTCTTTGTCTTACTAATGTTTTTATTTTTATTTTAATAAATAATAAAACTAATCAAAAAAAATGTTTTGTTAAGATAAAAAAGATATTCGAAAAAAAAATTGCCGAAAATTAACAAACAATTTAACTAATTCTTTCAACAGAAAATTATTGAAAAAAATAAAAATGAATTCTCATATTTCGTAGATTAACATTTTGATTTTATTAATTAATACAAAAAAAACTCATTTAAATGTCTTTTTTTATTTATAAAAAAAGAAAAGGATTTTAAAATAAAAAAATAAACAGGAAATTGATTACACGAATCCATTTTAAATCGGTGAAAGTTAACGAACTTAAATTCAAGTTTCGCACAAAATGGAAAAATCAGAATTTAATTGTGGGAACACATTTTTCCTTTATCTCCTGTTTTCTACAATTTGAAAAAAGAAAACAAACCCAAATAAATTAATGTTTTTTTTTTGTTCAGAGCAAAAATAAAAAATAAATAAATATCCGAAAGACGTTGTTCATGAGGAAACAAGTGAAACAACGTTTCACGGTTGCGTAAAATCGATAGAATTTAAATCAAACAAAACATAAAGCGATTTATAAAAAAAGAAAAAAAAAGGATATCAGAGTTTTCAGTTTTAAAGAGAGTTCTAAATCAATAATGTGATAATATTTGTTTAATATCATTCTAAGTATATTAAATATTAGAATGGAAATTACCTACCTGGTGTGTGGGATATTTTCCTATTTTTTAAGGAGGACAATTTCAGCGAGACAAGAAGGGACACACGGACAGACAAGAAAACGGTGCTGGTTTGTTGGTTGCTTCTGTTTGGCACCGTTTTACTAAAAAGGTCATCGTATTTTGTGCAAAGTTACATTTTTATCCGACCCTCGGGCCAGGATGAAAGTTTAGCATCTGTTCTGATCTCAGGAGGCCATTAGCCCAGGGATTACCTTCTCCGAAAGTAGAGGGGGTGGGGTATGTTTGTTGCCTGAGGTGTCCTTACCGAGGAATGCCGACGGTCCGACCAGGCAATTTTTTGCAGGCAATTTGTTACGGAACATGAGCGCCCATGTTGTGTTCAGAAATGACCACTCTCCACATTAAGCTCGACCTTGTGTTATGTCCGGCCCTCGTTTTTGTGGGGGGGGGGGGGGGGTGCTTCTGCTGTTTCACAATGACATTAAAATATTTAAAGAAATATATAAAATGTGTTATGTACTTACGTGTTTGCTGAAAATAAGTCTGTACAGAAAAAAATTACGCAAATTCATCCAGTATTTATTATAAATTATAAGGAAAAGAAGAACAAATTATTTTACGTATCATTAGACATTTTGCAACCAGTTTAGGCAAGGGAGATAACTCGTTTTTTTTAAGATACAAGATGGCGACTACCGATAAAAATAGTTGTATTTTGAATTTAATAAATACTGGATGAATTTGCGTAATTTTTTGTGTACAGTCTTCTTTTCAGCTACCACATAAGTACATAACAAAGTTTATACATTTCTTTGGCTATTTGTTTTTGTTAACATGTTGCTGTGAAACAGCAGAAGCACCATTTTTTTTTCTGTATGAACATGCCAACCCCAGTCTTCCAGCTGTTCCATCGTCCATCATCAATCATTAATTGTCTTTTTTTTATACTTGTATTATCGACCCCCCTCTCCCCTCTCTCTCATTTATTTACCCTATTAATTTCTGACCCTCTCCCCAATCAAGGTTCTTTTATATGACAGGATTAATGCGACAATAAACGCCGTTTCTCTTTCTCTCTTTGGGTAACTTGGGGAAAGTTTTTTCGTCACTAAGTCTTACATGACTGGTCTGGGTCGCTCTTGTTCTGACAGGTTGAGGGTACAGGTTAGACAGCTTGTCTGGCTGCTGTTTCTGACTGACAGGACAGGACAGGAGCCCAAACTCTTGGGTAGCGCTAAGAACGGCTGCTCCATCATCAGTTGTTTAATACCGTGGGTAGTTGTATGTGCCATGTCGCGCATGGAAAGGGACCCTGCAGTTATCTCCGGTGGGCTTTCCCGAGGCCACAACCCCCATGGACCAGGTCGCGACTAATGGACTGGTTGCGTGAGCTTATTGGCACCTAACAAGCATCCACCTTGCCCAACCCACTCTATAATCAAAACAAATATGTCATTGCAAAAAAATCAAATCAAACCTAAACCAGACACTCAACAAAAAACACCTTTGCCTCCGCCCTTGAGGCTCGCATTCACAAATATCCGGGGACTTAGAACCAACATCAACGACGTAGAAACCTTTCTCCTGACAAACTCCCCGGATATCCTAGCACTAAATGAAACAAACCTTCAATCCTCAATCTCCTCTCACCACTTTGACATGACTGACTACCTCCCACTCTACCGTAAAGACTCTGACAAACATGCACGGGCTAGGAGTTTATGTTCGGAACACCCTCGACCTGACTAGAAAACATAGGTTAGAATCGGATGACGAAGATTACATGTGCTTTAGATTGACTTTACATCATAGAGTTAGTTACTTATATTTCTTATACCATTCACCTTCCACCCAGGACTGTACCCTGCTAAACTCTGTCTCTGAAAGCATAGATAGAGCACTCTTACTTGACTCGAATGCCCAGATACATGTATTTGAGGATTTTAATGCGCACCACCGTGACTGGTTGGGATTGTCGAGCCTTACTGACGCAGCCGGCAACTCTACATATAATTTGTCCTTAGCTCACTCCCTCTCTCAGACTGTCGATTTCCTGACCCGCAACTCTCACTTCTAGACCTTTTCTTGAACTCAATGCCCGAGACTTGTGTGACGAAAGCTCATAGCCCACTCAGGAATGCTGATCACATTGTGCTAATGATTCATATCACCCTAAAAAGTCGTCCAAAAACTGATGAACCGTTGCTCAAAATAACGAGATACTATGAGCAGGCTGATTTTGAGTCAATCAGAGATCACATCAGCGACGCCCCATGAAGGGAAACCTTCTCACTCCCTGCTGACCAGTGTGCAAATGAGTTAACTGAATGGGTCAAAGCAGGCATTGAAGCCTATGTCCCGATACGAAAATTCTTTAGCGAGCCCCACTCTTCCTCGAAATGTGCAGCTGCGATTGTTCTAAGAGGCAACAAGCATTCTGTAAATTCGGTCGTCATAAGTCAGCTACTAATAGACATACATTCATAGAGTCAAGAAATAATTGTAAGGCCGTGATAGGTGAAGCGAAGAGAAGGTATAATGAGTTAACAAAAAAACGCATTCAGTCACAGGAACTAGGTACTCGCGATTTCTGGGAAATCTACAATAGTGTGGTGAACAATGGTCAATCAATGATTCCCCCACTATCAAGCCACAATGATGTCGTTTGCACAGCAACTGATAAGGCTGAACTACTTGCCAAGCGTTTCGCCTTAAACTCCACCATCCCAGGTCAGAGACATCATAAAAAACCTTGACACCTCCAAAGCTTGTGGGCCTGATCTTATACCTGTAATAGTAATAAAGAAATGCTCTGCTGAACTGGCTCCTGTCCTCTCCAAACTCTACAATAAATGCTTAGCTGAATCTTGCTTCCCTGATAGCTGGAAAATTGCCTCTGTGGTACCAGTCTACAAGAATTCTGGGAATAGAACTAATCCTCAGAACTACCGCCCAATCAGTCTACTCCCGATCTTTGCTAAAATCTTTGAATCCTTAATCAATCTAGCGATAGTCCGGCACTTAGTTAATGCTAAACTTCTTTCTGACCGCCAGTATGGATTTAGACAAGCACGATCTACTGCAGACATCCTAACAGTCATCTCTGAACGCATGTATCATACACTCGACAAGGCAGGCGAAGCTAGGGCAGTAGCGCTTGATATATCCAAGGCCTTTCACAAGGTATGGCATAAAGGGCTTCTCCTGAAAATACGCTCATACAGTATTACTGGGCAATTAATTAATATAATTAGATCCTTTCTAACCAAAAGAAAGACCCAGGTTGTCCTCGATGGCCGTTCATCTAAGCCAAATGACATAAATGCTGGTGTATCCTTGGACCTTTATTGTTCCTGATCTTCATAAATGATCTCCCTGATGACATTGAGTCTGAGATTGGTTTATTTGCTGACGACACCACGCTTTACTCTCATCATGTTGGCAAAACGGACGCGATCATATCCGAGGCAATGGCTGAATCTTTAGAAAATGACCTCCAGGCTGTAGTGGATTGGGGTCACAAATGGTTGGTAACTTTTAATGCCGCAAAGACAAAACTCCTTCAATAACTACAATGAACCTTTTCAACCACCAATTGTCATGGCAAATAACAACCTACCTGAGAGTTCAACATTCAAACTCCTCAGCTTAACATTCACAGGTACATGAATTAGAACAAATACATAGAAGACATTGCCAAGGCTGCTGCAAAGAAGGTGGGCTCCCTCTACCGTGCTAGTAAACTCCTCACACCTGACATTATCCTGTATCTCTACAAAGCCACCATCCGCCCATGCATGGAGTATTGTTGCCACATCTGGGCTGGTGCATCATCTACTAGTCTCTCCCTCCTTGACAAGGTCCAAAAAAGAGTCGCCAACTTAATAGGTCCCTCACTCTCAACCAAGTTCCAGCCCCTCGTGCTGCTGGCCTCTGGAACTCCCTCCCTGCCCCCTGTTTCCCCGACAGTACTGACATGCAGAAATTTAAAACTAATGTAAACAGACATCTTGTTGCACAGCTCCCAACTTAGAATGACACCCTGAACCTACTCCCTAATTCTCAGTAGCCCCTTACGTCTACAGTGGCGGCCTGCCGTGTTTGGGGTGAAATATCATAAAAAAGAAATTTAGTACTATCCATATTAATGACCGCTTTCTTTCTCTCCCACACCCTGCATCTGTCGCTCTCTCTTTCTCTCATTTCTTTACTTTACTTGACCCCTTGACCCCCAGAAAAATGGATGACATGCACCATTGTAGCCGAACTACCGAGTCAATTGAGGCAACATGTCATCAAGCATGGACGATGTGACTCTGAAGCAAATTCTAACCAGAACACGGGCGGCCATCATGTCGGACGAGAAAGAATCTGTCACAGGAGCTCTTTCTTTTTTTTTTGGGGGGGGGGGGGTGATCGCTCCAGACAAGGCATGAAGCCACTTCATGCAAGGAGCTAAAAAATACCACTTCAAGGTAAAAACCTAGCTAACGATAAGTGTGATGTGAAAAACAGCAATTTTTCCCCCTTTGTCAGAAACATCATTCATGGAATGTAACAACTAAAGGACAAAATAAGAGAAGCGAGAGTTACGAGGCTGCCGAAAGTAAACCCAAGTTAGTCACTTTCTACTCTCTTCGCTCTACAACCGGTTTAGGCTAGTACCAACCAATCTTTGCCGGCTGGTGGTAGCATTACATGTGTGAACGTGTCAACATATGCGTGTGTTCGTGCGTTCACGGCCGCAATCGTCTTCATACGTCGTGCCGGTCCAAAGGTTGTTGTGTGATCTCGTCTCCTCCGTGCTGCAACAAAGACTCTCATGCCAAGCAGAATCACAACTCGAGTCTAAAAAAAGTAACAAATTTATTTGTTAGGTTACAAATGAAACTTGTGTTTCTCGGTTGAATGGCAGACTTGCAAAACAAGACCTCCTTGCCCGACCAGAAAAGATAAGTCCAGCACAACCTTCTAGCTGGGAGACCGACATGTGCCATCCTGCCTCCAAGGGCACCCAGCTTCAACTGACTGCCAGCTCTCCCAGCAAACCGTAACTTCCTGTCATGCCCAGTGAGCCAGGTCTCACCCGTCCCATTCCTTGGGGTCCTTTGTCCCTGGTCAGTACTAGACTACCCAAGCTCTCGCCACACTTAAGATTTAAACTTGAGATAACTTGTCAGACAGTCTACCCAGGGTGGCTTCATCATGGAGACAATCTGAAGATCACTTTTGTGTTTCAACATCATTGTCTGTTTTTACGAGATACTTAACTCACTTCAAAGGGAAACAAACTTCTGGGGTGGCTCAAATAAAACCAAAGATATTTTCACTTTTTTTGTCCCCCCCCCCCCACCATTTTCTCTGGTCGAGCATCTAACATTTGAAACATCCGCCAATCATGTACATCACTAAAGAAAATGCGGCCTACTGAAACTACTTTGTGAGAGATCAGCATGGAGAAGGGTACAGTGGTCCCAGATACAAAATGCGAGATAAGGCACAGCGCTAGAAGATCGGCCACATCGCATATGAGTGTTCAGAAAATGCAAAAAGAGGCGAGACGCTAGCACAAGTCTCTCCTCTTCTCGATGTAAAAGCAAATGGATTGTGATCTGATGAGCTTGCTGCTCTGGTACCCCCACAACATAAATTCACTAGACCAACCCGACAATCTGCCAAGTCCCATCCATTCACTGTGGAGGTCCCATAGATGCCGAAGAGCTTTCTACTCCAAAAGCTTCTTTCCTCGTGCTGCTGAAAGACTGTGAAACTCCCCCCCGGCTCCCTCTTTTCCTGACGTTACTGGCATGCAGAAATTTAAAACTAATGTAAACAGACATCTCGCTGCGCAGCTCCTAATTTAGGTTGACCTCCCCCCCAAAGTTTCACCCTTTTTCTCAGTAGCCTCTTACGTCTACAGTGGCGGCCTGCCTTGTTTGGGGTGAACTTTGTTAAAAAAATATATATATATATATGCTTAGGATGTCAGTCGTATTGAATTTTTTAGTCGCGTTATTTTGAGGAACTTTTTCGCCTAAAGAGGGCGCCATACTCTATTCTATGTAAGGTACAAACGATCGATACGTATCAATAAAACATTCTGATTGATCAAATCATATGCTATCTTTTATTATCTCCAGTTTTTTAAAACTTTTTTATTATTTTTCTTTATTTTCTATAGCGAACCAATTCCGATTTTTCTTTTCGGGGGGGGGGGGGATAAATCTGCTTAGTGCGAAATTTTAATCAAGACATTTAAATCATCGAAGCCAAAATAAATGTGGCTTCTAGTTGGAGTGAGCTGAAAAAAAAGAAGTTCCTCAGAAATTCTCTGGCGGAGCAAAAATGGTAAACTCTAAACAAAAACAGGCATTTGTTTCAGCCCGATTCAAGAGACGTACTTAGTGAATATTTTGTTTATTGAAACACGTGGAAATATTCATCAAGGTGATTCCCAGGATTCTCCTGAGGTTGCGCAGATGGAGAAGGTGTTGAGCCTGTTTTCTTGAGTTAACCTTAAAACATGTCGTAATCGCGGATAGTCAACTGTGAGGCTTTGACATGCTACTTGGATACCAGCAAAATGCTGGATAGAGTCAGCATCAACCAGTCTGGAGATCCGTCTTCCCTTCCAGAAAATAGTTCCACTGCAATCAGGAAACAGAGTTTGGTGCCAAGTTTGATAGGCCAAAGTGAGGACTGCATCATGGTTAGGGTCAGGTGATCGGCCACCTAATAAACTCGCAAACAGTGTGCGTGAATATTTGGTGTCCGCTCAGTTCCGAAAAAGATTATCAACATGAACTACAGACATGGTTGGATAATGGGTATTTACTTCTTATCCTGAGGAAAACCTGCCCTAACCCTAACCTAACCCTAATCCTAACCTAACCTTAATCCTAGCCCTAACCCAAACTTAACCCTAACCCTAACCTGATCCTAACCTAACCCTAACCTAACCCTAACCTAACCCGAACTTAACCCTAATCCTAACCTAACCCTAACCTAACCATAATCTTAATCCTAACCTAACCCTAACCTAACCCTAACCTAACCTAACCCTAACTTAACCCTAACCTAACCCTAACCTAACCCTAACCCTAATCCTAACCCTAACCCTAATCCTAACCCTAGCCCTGCCCTCCCCCAAATGGTTTGATTATGTTGATCGCAATCCTTCACCAAAATAAATTTAAGATGTGCCCTGTGTAAAATTTTTGCAAACTGAATGTGCACCGACAAGCTGATGGAATGGTGGAAAAAAGGCTGCAATGTGTCCGTGTTCGATCTCCAAATGTGTGCACATCAATTCTCGTGGCCATACCAAACTGTTATCTCTGATCGAAGGAGGTACTTTCTCACATGCATGGGTTTTGGGCTCAACGAGGCATCAGCTATTATGCGAGTGCTTGTAGATGTTGCATTATCGAAAGACGATGCTATTTGACGAGCAACATCAGTGTATATTGACGATGTTTGCACGGATGAAACCCGAGTAAGGTAACACCTGGCCACCTTTGGCCTGATAACCAAAGAACCAGCGAGCGGCTGCAGTATGGTGTGCAAGCACATGACTTAAAACTTGCTGAAATGGGAAAAATGAGATTTCAAGCATACAAATAGAGAAATGGTATAAGAATCAAGCGATGGATGTGTAATGTGAGTCTTTGATTTATTTCACCTCGGACAGAGCTGCGATTCGTCGGATGCGACCTATTGGCTTGTAAAGAAGTATTAGGTCGCATCTGACAAATCTCGGTTCCGTCCGAGATGAAATAAATGATAATGCAAAATGGCTGAAATGTTGGTTTTTAGTTTTTGTTCTTCTCAACTTTATTCTTGCTTTGTATTGGCGCAAAAAAAAAAAAGAAGAAAACAATTTTATAAGAATGCAGTATTTACAAAGTACCGGAAAAATGTTTAAAAATGAAATAAAAACATTTTTGTCAAGGAAAAAAAATTACTGATAAATATGTATCGATAATTATAACAAAATTAAATATAAAACGATTTTTTTTTATTTAAAAAAAATTAATTTTTATTTTCGTTTGTGGGTTTGTGTTCGGTCATTACTAAATTACCCCCCCCCTAAAAATGAGATTCTACTTGTTTTGTGAACACCTTGAAAACAAACAAACAACAAGCCGCGCATGCGTGGTCCCCTTCTGTATGTGACAAGTGTAAAATGCAATAAATTTGGGCAATTTGGGGCATTTTTGACTCCCTGAGGGCGCGAACCAGAATTTTTCTGATGTCAAGGATGCTCATTTTATATCGAGAACAATTGCCTCTACATTTTGGCCAAGTTTCAGAAAAATTGAATGGATGGATCAAACGTTATTGGAGGAAAGGGTCATTTTTGGCCATTTTAGGGGCACTGTGACCCCCTGGGGATGCGAACTGGATTTTTTCCAAGGTCAGCAGCGATACTTAGTTTCTATTAGGAACAATTGCCTGCACATTTTGGTTAAGTTTCAGAGAAATTGAATGGATGGATGAAAAGTTATGGGGCAGAAAATGTCATTTTTTGCCATTTCGGGGCCTTTTGACCCCTTGGGGGGCTAACCAGATTTTTTTTCAAAAATCGGAGAATGTCACTTTCTAACCTGACAAAAGTTACAACTTCATGCAAAATTTCAGAGAAATTCAATGGATGGTTGCGGAGAAAAATCCGGACGGACGGACGGACGGAAATGCCTCAAAACATAGGTCTCCTGATTTTATAAATCGAGGACCAATTAAGAATTTAGTGTGGGGGATCAGTTTTACACATAAATTTAACATAAAATGAGCTCCCATTTCCAAGACATTCTAGCGTTTTAGAGCAGTTGACAAAAAAGTTTTTATTTTGTTCTGGGAGATAAATTCTCTTCGTTTATTTTTTATTATCTTCTAAAAAAAAGTATGGAAAAGAGTTGATAGGTGCCGTGTGTCTTTATAATAGATTGAAATTCACGGAATCTTGCTTAATTGGCGTCTAATGACTATAGATGAAATTTAATGCAAATCTGAAATATTTGAATTTTCAAATGGGAGGTTATGCCCATACTATGCCCCCTAAAACCCTTTAAAATACTTCAAAGAAACTGAAATTTTTGGAATATTTATTAATTAATGTCGAATGCCTATTGTTAAAATTTGACAAAAATTGAAGATCTTTTAACTTACACTATTCACACCTTTTTGGGGGGTTAATAAGAAAAGAAGGAGGAGAAGAAGTGGGAAAGAAAAGAACAAGAACAAAAAACATAGACGAAGAAGAAGAAGAAGAAGAACATCAAAGAAGAAGAAGAAGAAGAACATCAAAGAAGAAGAAGAAGAACATCAAAGAAGAAGAAGAAGAACATCAAAGAAGAAGAAGAAGAAGAACATCAAAGAAGAAGAAGAAGAAAAAGAACATCAAAGAAGAAGAAGAAGAAGAACATCAAAGAAGAAGAAGAAGAAGAAGAAGAACATCAAAGAAGAAGAAGAAGAAGAAGAAGAACATCAAAGAAGAAGAAGAAGAAGAACATCAAAGAAGAAGAAGAAGAAAAAGAACATCAAAGAAGAAGAAGAAGAAGAACATCAAAGAAGAAGAAGAAGAAGAAGAACATCAAAGAAGAAGAAGAAGAAAAAGAACATCAAAGAAGAAGAAGAAGAAGAACATCAAAGAAGAAGAAGAAGAAGAAGAACATCAAAGAAGAAGAAGAACATCAAAGAAGAAGAAGAAGAAGAAGAACATCAAAGAAGAAGAAGAAGAAGAAGAACATCAAAGAAGAAGAAGAAGAAGAACATCAAAGAAGAAGAAGAAGAGAAGAGGAACATCAAAGAAGAAGAAGAAGAAGAACATCAAAGAAGAAGAAGAACATCAAAGAAGAAGAAGAAGAAGAGAAGAAGAACATCAAAGAAGAAGAAGAAGAAGAAGACAACCCTAACAACAACAACAATAAAACGGGGTGGAGGAGGACGTTGCAGTATAATCTGACCAGAGAAAAGACAAATTTGAACTGACATATTTTTATTTATTGAAATTTCCCTTCTGAAAAAGATTACTTTTCATCTGGTTTTAACAAAATAAAAGAATTTGTGGTTTTCTTTTCTTTCTTTTCCGATTCTTTTAATTTTCGTTATTCAACTGAAACCTGGCATGTTGCCTTTGTTTCTGACGTCACGAAGTAACAAATGTAAACGTTGGCAGATTCCATTTGGCATCGGTTAACAATGGCGTCTTTTGTTGCACGTCTGTCAAAATGAATTCAGATCCTTTCAAGATCGAACAACAAACAATGAACAATCATTCAAGTAATAATTGCGAGAATAATAATTGATAAGAAGAAGAGAAGAAAAAGAAAGGATGAATGAAAATCAACTGGTAAAGAATTATTGCTGATATATATATATATATATATATGAAGCAATTCAACAAAAGATATAAGCGTCAACTAATATCTTAGAATTAGTGAGACATTCGGATAAAAACTGAAGCTCAATATACTGGATAGAGCATTAATATTATAATATAGAATGAAGTAATAAAATAAGGTGTCAATCACATTTTATTAGAATTCAAGGTTCAAGCAAAGTATCTTAAAGTCCTTAGCTCATGAGTTTTCAAAGATAATTCTTCTCCTCAGAGGACCATTACCGCAGTTTTATTACCTGTAGTGGTATAACTATGGTAATGGTCCTCTGAAGAGAAGAATTATCTTTGAAAACTCATGAGCTAAGGACTTTAAGATACTTTGCTTGAACCTTGAATTCTAATAAAATTTGATTGACACCTTATTTTATTACTTCATTCTATATATATATATATATATTTTTATTTTTAAATACAGATTTTAATCAGACATGGACCAGTGGTTTCTGACAAGAAACGGGTTGAATTCCCGATTCCGTCGTCTTCAGCATAGTCTGAAATAGTAAATGATGGAATTTCTTCAAAAAACACATCTAACTGTTATGAAACGCTATGTACACAGAATTTTGAAATGGAGAGCCGACGAGAAACGCTTAGGACAGAAAAAGCCGTTAAAAGATTCTATATTTAGAAGTAAAGCAAGAAAGTAAATATATAAATAAAAAATAAAAAATAAATATACACATACACATGTACACATACACACATACATACGCACACACACACGTACATATATATATATATATATATATGCATATTTATACATATATATATATATATATATATATTATATACACACTCACACACACACAAACACATGCATGTGTAAATAAAAAATCATCAATATATAAATATAAATAAAAAATTAAAAATCAATATATAAATAAAAATCAATATATAAATAAAAATCAATATAACAATAAATAAATAAATAAATTAATAAAGATTCGAGAAATAAAATTTAAAAATTAAAAATTTAAAAATATAAAAATATATAAAAAAATATATAAAAAAATATATAAAAAAATATAAAAATATAAAAAAATATAAAAATATAAAAAAAATATAAAAAATTAAAAATTTAAATAAGAAAGAGGGAAAAAATGGAGAAAGGAAAAAAGGGTTGTGATCAGGTTCGTAGAACGAGAAGTCTGCAGTGGAAGTGTGTAAGTGTCTGAAAAATGTATGTAGGGTTCTAGGAAGGCTTAAGTCACTCGATCCATCCAATAGATAAGGAGTGCTTGTTTACGATGTATACAGCCCTTAAAAACCTCATCGCGTACATTTAAACATCTGGTGTTTGGGTTCATGATGGCCTTAAAAATATGGAACTTCTCAGCATTACACGAGATACGAGACAATATCTCTTGGCATTTTGTCAAAATCTTTCTCCTAATCCACAAAAGCAAAATAAGGTTCTCCTTCTTACCAAGATACTTTTCTTGCATTTGTCTCAGGATCAATATAGCATCAGTGGTACTTCGCACAGGCATGAAACCAAACTGCATTTCATCTATACTCATCTATTTGCTGCTCAATTATTGTCTCAATCATTTTCAGGACGTGATCCACTAAATTTAAGACTTTGTAATTATCTCTTTCCAGAGTTTTTTTTTTTTCCCTTGCGACAGTTCACAATTGTACGAAGATCTTTCGGAACAGGCCCTTCTTTTATGATCTGATTTATCGAGTCTGTGATCATCTCAATAGCCTTGAACAGTTCTGCAACAACAGCTGAGGGTCCTTCAGATTTACCCTTCTCCATCTTATTCACAGTTCTCATACTATCTATTTCTCCATTTCTCGTGCTACTAGATCAGGCTGTCTGAAAATACCGGCTTCCTGATTTAAAATGCACCAAACATTGATGTTATTGTTTTTTCCTCATTTCCCTTTGCACAACTCAATCATGTTCTGCAAAGCTAAACACAAAAATAACAACATACTTCCCATACAAAACAACCAAACTAAACACCATGAATAATTATTTGAAGATATAAAGAATTTGAAGCATAAAAACTTTTACCAAAATGACCTGATTCGGCATTAAATAAGCCGAAAAGGGTTGATATGCCGTAAAACGAAGCAACCATCGTTATCAATTTTTATGGCTGAACCAGATACTGCTTGTGTAACTTCAAGATTTTCTCAGTCCTATAAAAACTCAGTATTCAACAATCTCTCATAATCGCATTTCCCAGCATCCCTCTGGACCAGCTCGTCTGTTGCTAGCACACCAGTGTCATTTTGAAAGTACTTTGCTGCAACAATATCCGTATATGTCTTTGCCATCTGTTTAACTATCCTGAATACTTTTGGTCATCCCTTTGTCGTATATCTGGAAACATCACTTGGCTTTGTAGATTGCTGTCTTCTTTACCACCAGATACATTTTATCCTTATTCGCTAAACCTTTTCTCCACTCACTTCATCGTTTCCGCTTTTCTTTGATACACTTCTTAGCTTTCTTATATTCCACTGTAGCAGTCTGAAATAGGACCTATTTCTTATGCGTCCACTGTGGGCAAGTTGGTCTTAAACTAACCAATCGGCTCACAGGGCGTATTGATTTCAGCTAGTCCCTTGCGGACTATTTGCACCCCTGTTGAACGGTGGAATGGATCGTCAGAGAGACCCTGGCTGTCAACCTAGAAGGAACTCTTCTTCACCTCTCTCCTGCCCCCTCATCCACTGGATTTCCGAGCACCGCTCCCCGGGCAGTAAAAGAACTTTGTTTCCTTCCACCGGACACCAGTCCTACCTTTTTCTAAGGTATACCCCAACGGTATAGGATACCCAATAAAGATTTGTTTAATGTTAAAAGAAGCTTGAGTTTTTCCTTGTATGACTACCGTCTACCGTGCTTATACTTATAGTGAGGCTACGACTACTAGCCTTTAGCTATTATACCACCACCATGTCACGCTATGCTTTAGGGTCCTTTCGTCCACCCACAAGCCTGGTCTGTTATCGCCAACAGTGTATCCTTCTTCTTCTTCCACTGTTCTTCCAACACTTCCTGAAGTGGATCTTGTGACCAAACACTCAATCAATCTGTTCAAAAACTCGTATTTCATGTTTTCTTAATTCAACCTCTACACTTTTTTCCTGATGATAAACTTTCTCTTTACTTCATCAACTTTCTTCACTTTAAAGACACAAATAACTGTTTTCTGCTGTGTCACTTTTTCTTCACCACGTATTACTTTCACATCACTCAAGAGTTTTCTATCCTTTTCACTTAACCTACTTGAGTTTTTGTTGTTCCAGGCTCATACGTAACAAGATGGCTTTCCCTTTTCTTAAAAAAACGCTACTTGCAACCGAAAGTTCGAAACTTGGTTTTAGAATGATGTTGGGGAGACAGTGACAGTCAATAAAGAACGATACACTGTGGTGATTGTAGCAGTTATCTCCCCCTCTCAAACATAATTGCACCGGGTTGCCAGTAGGTGTCGCTTTTCACCGTCAGGGGGTGCTGGCAGAAGACCACAGTTATCTGCCCTTCTTGATTATATAAACCGGTTCTCAACGTGAGACAGACCTTTTTTTTCAGTTCCGGCCATGGCAGACAGTAATCATCGGAGACGCAGCTCGTCTCTTTGTCTGACCCACAAATCACACGTGTTTAAATTCATAAACACGTTTTCTTACAGAGACAATTTCTTCTCCAGAACATTTTATTTTCACGTACACAATTTCTTTATTGAACATATTTTCCGATGTGCATTTCAATCATATGAACTATTTCAACTCCACACACATTATACATACATACATACATACATACATACATACATACATACATACATACACACAGCATTCATCATTCCACATACACACTGTATACGTATTGATGTACTCAGTTTCATTGTCGTTGCACACGTTCAATAAACACTTTATTCAAACAACCGATTGCCTGTGAATTATTATTTTGCCTTTCATGTGACATTGCTTGGATTATGAACATGTAACTGGGATTCCCCCGAGAACCCTGACATGCTTAACAAATTCTGAGAGGCAATTCAAGCAATCGTGTAAAAAAAACATCGAGTGGCTGGATCGTCGCTTTGCAGGTCAACTGACCAGCAAAAGCCGCATTTCAGAATGGTAACCACATTCACCGGATTTGAACCTCCTTTGCATTTTGGTAATTTTTTGAAAGTCCATGTGTATCGGAACAATTCACAAACAATTACAGAACTACAAGTAGCCGTTACTCAACAGATCTGTGTCAAAACAATGGAAGAGTGTTCCCAGATAATCGATAACTTGGCTCGACAGCGCAAACTATGCCATCAGCGGACTTTTACTTTCAGTGTTTTACTTATACAATAAAACTGCAATAACTTAATTTTATTTTTTTATTTTAACTAAAACTCGGTTTAAGTAAAAATAAGTTTTGGAAAGAAATGGCCAAATTCATTTCACATTAAATAATTTACGTTATTAAAATAGGA
Source organism: Sepiola atlantica (assembly GCA_963556195.1). Taxonomy (NCBI): domain Eukaryota; kingdom Metazoa; phylum Mollusca; class Cephalopoda; order Sepiida; family Sepiolidae; genus Sepiola; species Sepiola atlantica. The sequence goes on along the minus strand of OY744525.1, from coordinate 6,646,673 downwards.
AAGTCTCGTTTGTCCTAAATCCAGTATGTCTATTTTCTGAAGGGGGGGGGGGGAAAGATCCCACATTAAACAGCAATTTTTCTCTCGTGGGGAGACAAGTAAATAGTGATAAGCGAATTTCTTTAATTTGTTTTTTAAAGAAAACCATCCTTTTACTTTCCTTATTTTATGGTTACTAAAACAGGTTTTAAGTACAAATAAGTTGCTTGGGGACTAAATAATTTAAGTGGCTGAAATAGAAATTAACCTTTCCTCGTATTAAAAATTGACCTTGTGTCTACCATTGCTCTTGTGCGAATGTGACGGAAGGGGTAAATAAATATTGTGAATGTCTTCTTTTTTTATTTGAAAGAATTTAAATCAGTTAAAGGCCTTGAATTGTAACTCTCTTACTATTAAAATCAAAAAGGCTCCACAACGGTGTTAAGTCCCGTCTGATTATTCTTCCGGAAACGCCGATTAGATATTCGGTATCATTTTTTTTTTTTTAAATTTTTTTTCTCCAAATTCCGTTTGTTCGACTGCTCTATTAGCGATTATTTGCACATTTCAAGTGTGCTCTTCTTAAGCTGACATGCGTAAACCTAATTGTTTCAGATTTAGTAATATTTGTTAAATATAAACAACAGGAAACAATATTTATCAGCTAATTTTTTTTATTGCATTATGTTCAGGCCTATACTACCTTTTAACCAATTAACAATCATTACGTCTGTAATCACGTTGATACATTAGTCCCCGCCAGATCACAACAGTTAAGCGGAGCTGAACCTGGTCAGTACCTAGATGGGTGACAATTTGGGAAGACCACGTGCTGTGGTGTGTGAAACTTGGTCCGAGCTAAGAAGAGACAGTTACTAATCTGAAAAATACTACTAGGCCGTTCGTTATGATCTACACCGACCAGACACTCGTCGACGATTTCAGATTAAAGAGGATATTTAAAAAAACGAAGATTTTTTTTTAGTAATTTTCAAAATAATGGAATCCAAACTTTGTTCGTGTAAAAGGTTTGTGAGAATTTCGGTGCAACTCCAGTTTAGCGGATACTTTTGAAAAACAAACAAACAAACTGAGGAATATCTGTTTGATGTACGTACCTGTCACGGGCTGAATATATCCTATACCAAAAATCACGTAAATTAATCAAGTAGTTTTTTTTTTTATAAAAGAAAATTAATTTTTACCGATGTACGACGAGGGAGTGCAAATATGACAGCCATTTTGATTTATTCAAAGGGGGATAAGCGTAATTCATTTACGGTTATCCCCCTTTGAATACTCCCCAAATAAATTTACAAGTTAACTTGTCGTCTACTTTACTCGCCTTCTGATTGGATTAGCACTTTGGCATCTTCCGGCTGTTTACGTAAACAGTCGGAAAAAGTCGAACGAAAACTCGGTTTTATCTGGTTCAAAAGCTGTACTAGTACCCTTTTTAGTAGTCTTATAGAGAACGCATCGCGTTTCCGTGACTTCGCGTCGTCAACGTTCGGGCAGGTCTCGGAAGCGCCCGAGAGTTGACGAAACTATTAACCAATCAGCTTGCAGCAGCCATTAGACAATCAGGTTGCAAGCAGACGATAACTTTTGGAAGAAATTAATTTCTACGATCTGTGTCAACAAATAAAAAAAACAAAATGATTTCTGTAATTGGAAATTTAAAATTTTACTTTTTTGAACTGGAATGTTATTTTTTATTTACATACATATTTTCAAACGAAAATAGCGAAAGCTTTTTGTCCCCAAAACTTGAATTTAAAAGAAATTTGTTTTCATTTGGCGGCGCCAGAGAAATTCCTGGAGGTGACCCTGGAAGTTTTCCGGGCTAGCCCCTCTCATTACTTGAAATGGGTAAACTTGCAATGACTCCAGCTTCCTTCTACACGGTTTGTGTGGATTGTAGGTTGTCTGGATCCACAAAGTTGTATTTGTGGTTGACCACAAAATGATTCGGTAGGGCATTATAGGCTCGCCAGCCATCCGTTACTATGCATGTATCTGGGCGAACATACCGCAAAATTATTTGCTTTCGTCGATTTCAACAGTCCCACCAGGTCAACCCATCTCAATAGGGTTGTCGATCAAACACATGGCGCAAATTTCGCGCATGAAACTATACCAATCCTGCAAACTACGCTTGCTTACGCCAGTCTCTTTGGCAACATGTACTTGCGGCTCTTGCAAGCATCAGCAATAAATGACTTCTATGAATTTGCTTGTCGCTAAATGGGCACCCTAAAAAAAGAGCCGACTCGTAAACTTTTCGTTTTCTTACATTTTGAGCAGCCGTTAATGCTTTTTTTTTTCTTGCTTGTAGGGACATTTCTGGCACATTAACTTATTGCTAATTAGTTCGTGTCGTGCCAACAATTTTGTGGGTATTCAAATTATCAGTCGTTTCGACTAATAATTTTTTCAATAAAACATAAGTCAGCTGCTGTAATAACGCTGTCAACGACCCAAAATTATACAGATTACATTTTCCGTACGACACCGGTCTGGTTTGGGACTCATGTTTAAACGGAAGTTCGGTGGGCCGGTTATTATGCCTGTACGCCCCCCCCCCCCAAAAAAAAAACTGAAAAAACAAACAAGAAATTGGTTAAAAACAGTTGTTTCGTAGTTTGTTATATATTAAAAAAAAAATCATCTTTTGAAATTTTTTGGTGCACAAAAAAAATAAATAATAATATTTGATTAACAATGGTTCCTTTGACAAAAAATAAATAAACATTTAATTAATAACAGTTGGTTAGCTATGGTTTGTTCGTTCTTTATTTTTATATATGTATTTTTATTTTACTTTGATTTTATTCGTCTGAATTTATCGTCTGCCAGTCTTCAATTTATCGTTTGGCAGTTTTCGCCCCATCAACTCTCGGGCACTTCCGTAACCTATCCGAACGTTGACGGCGTGAAGTCATGGAAACGCGGTGAATTCTCTATAAGAGTGCCCCCTTTTTGATATTAACCTTTTTAACGAAAATTGGTTACAAATAAATGAGTAAAACAAAATACTTTTGTTTTGAATAACATTTTTCCTTTAAAATGATATTTGGCGGTGATATGCCGAAAGGTTTGTGGACAATCTTCGATTTTAAACCATAACATCTATGATTAACATCGCAAGAAATAAAGATAATATATATATGGCAAGTAAGCTATTCAGAAACGTGAATGTTTCTTTCCTGAGGGAAATCATCAGGCTAAATGCATTTAGAGGACTGACCGAGGGTAGAATAAAAAAAAATTAATTTCTCCATTCCAACTTTTTTAACAACAATAACCAAGGGCAAATAACTGCGTGTGAATTTATATTTATAGAATTAAATGTGGTTATTTTAGTCGAATCTAAGGCCGTGGCGCGTTGGGTACGATTCTCGCTTCTAGATCGCGAGGTCCGTGTTCGATCTTAGATGAAGGCAGTTGTTTGTAATGATGTCTTTAACATCTTTCGGGACCTAACATTAAGTTGTGGACAATTTACTCTGCTGAACTTCGACTGACCTTTTAATGTTTTTTGTTTTTTGTAATTTACTTTAGTGAGAAATGAATGATAACTCATTGTGGGTGAAATTGACTTTTAACGGTCCCGAAAAAATGTATTCTCACCAAAATTTATAAAAAAATGTCAGTATGCGACAATCCCTTGGCTATGGGCAAAGTTTAGTATCTGTTCTGATACCAAACTTCATCTTTTCTGTCCTTGGTCAGTAAAAGAGAAGTCCTTCTAGACTAAGGCAATTTAAATTTTTGTCCCAATCAAGGGTGCCCCTTTTGGGGGAGATGGATTTTACCCACATTAAAAACCGATCTTGTGTCTAACTCTCCCTCGCGAGGAGGCAATTAAATGGGGACAAGAGTCAGGAATGTGTAACAACAATATTGACGGAAACGTTTGTGTCGGAGTAAGCATTTAGAAGAGCAGAAAGTGACTAACTTGGGTTTACTTTCGGCAGTCTCGTAACTTTCGCTGCCCTTATTTTGTCCTTTAGTCCTCACATTTCGCGAGCGATGTTTCTGATAAAGGGGGAAGAATTGCTGTTTTCTGGTTCGGAATCTATGCATCTAACACTTATCGTTAGCTAGATTTTGACCTTGAAATAATTTTTTTTTTTAAAATTTGAAACGGTTTTTTGAAACCAGTAAAATGCAGAGACTTAAAAAAAACCCAAAAACATATTATTTATTTAAATTCAAATTTTCGATTCACACAGGAATCTTCATCAGGATAATAGACAATATTTTTTTTCTTCCCTTTTTTTTAAACGGTATGGTGTCGCTCGTTGTGTAATAATGTCCTCGAGTGATGTGTGTGTGCTCTGGTCGCACGTTAGAAGAATTAGTAAATTGTATCCACTGTATAGAATGCATTTAAATTTTGTCATTTGAAACCGTTTTTGAAACAGTAAAATGCAGACTTTTTTTTTTGATAAACGTATTATATTTTTTTAATAAACGTATTATTTTTTTTAAATAAACGTATTATTTTTTTTAATAAACGTATGATTTTTTTTAATAAACGTATTATTTTTTTTAAATAAACGTATTATTTTTTTAAATAAACGTATTATTTTTTTTTAAATAAACGTATTATTTTTTTAAATAAACGTATTATTTTTTTAATAAACGTATTTTTTTTTTTAAATAAACGTATTATTTTTTAATAAACGCATTATTTTTTTAATAAACATTTTTTTTGGCACATGTTCGTCTTTAACCACTGTCCATTTTTCACAAATTTTTACTGACCATTTTTCTTTTATTTTTTCGGTGTACACTTATCTATCAGGCTGCTAGAGAATTCCGGCGTTTTTGGAATTTTTTTCCAAATATTTTACATTTTAGGAGGGGGGGATCAGTTTCCAATGTTAATTCAACGTAGACTGATCCCCCTCTTTTTGACCATCTCAATTTTTTTTTAAATCTTTTTCGGTGTACGATTACCTGTCATGTCAATAGAGAATTCCGGGGGTTTTGGAAATAAATTTTTAAAAATTGTGATTTTAAGACGGGGGATCAGTTTTCAATGTAAATTCAACGTGGACTGATCCCCCTCTTTTTAACCATCTCAAATTTTAAAAATTCTTCTTCTGCTTACAATTACCTATCATGTCGCGAGAGAATTCCGGCGTTTTTGGAAAGAAATTTTAAAAAAATGAGATTTTAAGACGTAAAAAGTTGTGAAAAACGAACTATGGTAAAAGACGAACCAAACTGATCCCCCGTCTTAAAATCACAATCTTTTAAAATTTCTTTCCAAAACCCCCGGAATTCTCTATTGACATGACAGGTAATCGTACACCGAAAAAGATTTAAAAAAAAAAATGAGATGGTCAAAAAGAGGGGGATCAGTCTACGTTGAATTAACATTGGAAACTGATCCCCCCTCCTAAAATGTAAAATATTTGAAAAAAAATTCCAAAAACGCCGGAATTCTCTAGCAGCCTGATAGATAAATGTACAGCGAAAAAATAAAAGAAAAATGGTCAGTAAAAATTTGTGAAAAACGGACAGTGGTTAAAGACGAACATGTGCCTTTTTTTAAAATAAACGTATTATTTTTTTAATAAACGTATTATTTTTTTAATAAACGTATGATTTTTTTAAAATAAACGTATTATTTTTTTTAATAAACGTATTATTTTTTTTAAATAAACGTATTATTTTTTAATAAACGCATTATTTTTTTAATAAACATTTTTTTTAAATAAACGTATTATTTTTTTAAATAAACGTATTATTTTTTTAAATAAACGTATTAGTTTTTTAATAAACGTATTATTTTTTAAAAATAAACGTATTATTTTTTTGATAAACGTATTATATTTTTTTAAAATAAACGCATTATTTTTTTTAATAAACGTATTATTTTTTTTAATAAACGTATTATTTTTTAAAAATAAATGTATTATTTTTTTAAATAAACGTATTATGTTTTTTAAATAAACGTATTATTTTTTAAAAATAAACGTATTATTTTTTTAATAAACGCATTATTTTTTTTAATAAACGTATTATTTTTTTTTAATAAACGTATTCTTTTTTTAATAAACATTTTTTTTAATAAACGTATTTTTTTAATAAACGTATTATTTTTTTAATAAACGTATTATTTTTTTAATAAACGTATTATTTTTTTTAATAAACATATTTTTTTTTAACTCTACAGATGAAAGATGAGAATAAAAAATTGTAAAGATACAATATTTATTAAAACATCAAAAGTTTAGCGCAAGGAGCTTCATATCCTTAATCCATGGATTTTCAAAGATAAACTCTTCTCATCAGAGGATAGAGAAAAGCCGACAATGTAATTGTAAATATTATCGGCAACATTTAACTTTGCAAATTTTACATAAAAAACAAACAAAATAAAGGCCAAAAGGTTAAGAGTCTTATGTTGAGATGAGAGCGTAAAGTCAGGGTGGACGATGTCCAAAAACACGTCAAAACAAAAAATAAAAACAGCTGTTATTTTGGAAATGAATGTTTGAAAAAGAACAATACTCAAATTGTTTAGGAATCCAAATATTTTTATAAGAGGCTGGTAGTCCAATGGCAATTGGTAACGTCCATTTTATCCTGTCTGTGCATTAGTTTGGTGCTGGAATTATCCGTTTTGCAGAGTTCAGATTGAAGTTTGTCAGTATATATCAAAGTGAGCATTTCGAAAACCTCTAGCTCCCTGGTTGATCAGTGTATCGATTTTTTTTAAATTCAAATTTTCGATTCACTGTGAGCAACGAACTTTGGCAAATTAAGGTTAGTGGTTGGGTATGTTTTTTTTTTCAACAAAAAAATGTGAGAATCAACAACGTTTTGGCTCTAATTCACATAAGGACGGTTCACAGGAACATTTGCAATGCCATTAGAAGCAAGCCTCATGGTGCGGTGTGAATAGTAATGCCAGCAATAATAAGTGAGAAAAAACAAAACATGCCTTTTATTAACCCGAAGTCCGGGTGCAAATACAACAAACAAAACAAAAAAGATGGAAACGATGCGTAGGACCATTAAAAGTCAATTCCGCCTAAAGTTAAAGTACTAGAAACGTTGCTTGTTTACTTGCTATAAAATTCTTCATATTTGAATAATTTCTGCGGATAAAAAATTGATCATAAATCGAGATTCGGAACAGAAAGGATTTTATGTTGCTTACTTTTATTGCTGATGTATGACGACATTATCATTTTAAGTTTAACGTTTGGTTTACATGCTGGCATGTGTTGGACGGATTTAAAAACGAATGTAACCTTTGACACATGGTTAATTTTGAGGAAGTGTGAAGCTCGGAATCACATAACTGTGCTACACCGGACCTCGACCCCCCCCCCCAATTACAACCAATTCATCTATTATATGAAGCAAATTTTTCTTTTCTGTCTGTCTGAAACTACGAAAGATAAACTTCAAAACCTTACATATTTTCATTTAGTATGACCTCAATCAGGTTATGGTAAAAAGATTAGTACATGATACTTATTTCGCGAATAGACGACATAAGCGTAATCCTTATTAGAAACGGTTTTCCAAATAATCTCATTTTGGGACTGCATTAATAAAAAGCACAAAACATGTAATTATATTTCTGAATTTTTGAGATGACGATTGATAATTTGCATATTTTTGGTTATTCGGACTACATTTCTCATCTTCAGTGTTATCATCACAACGTTTACACGTTACAGCGGCCGAAACGTGATGATGATAACACTCAAGATGAGAAATGTAGTTGGAATAATCAAAATTATGCAAAACATGTAATGTTGCTGATTTAAGTCTCACAGATCTTTTCGTACTTCAAGTTTACCTTAAATTAACCTGAGTGGGTTAGGGTTAGTGAGTGGGTGGTATTAGTCAGGAACTCAGTAAACAAATCATATAATGTGTAACTGGTTGCTTCTTTTTTGTTGCCTTACGTTTGGTTTTTGGTGCAAGTTCTGATGTTCTGTTGTTTTTTAAGGACATTTAGCCTTATATCAAAAACAGTAATATTTTTTATCAATTTAAATGTCAGTGTAATACTGGTTATGATGGGAGAACTAGTCTATGATTTTAGACCAGAATCAACCAGTATGCAACTCTGATATAAAAAATGTGTTTTATATCGTGACTACATACATCTTGTCACTGAACAATTGGGGGAGGGAGGCCTCCTTAGTAAAGCACGACAACCTTCCTAGGGCTGGAGACTTGAACAAAATATCTGGTTTGCAAACCTACAGCAGTAGATATGCTCCACCTATTGCTCTGCTTGTATTCCTTCTTTGTCTATTAGCCAGTTGGTCTTGGAATCTTCTATTGCCCAGCTGATTTAAGTTTCACAGACCATTTCTACCTTCAAGTTTACCTTAAATTAACCTGAGTGGGTTAGGGTTAGGGTTAGTGAGTGGGTTGTATTAGTCAGGAACTCAGTAAACAAATCATATAATGTGTAACTGGTTGCTTCTTTTTTGTTGCCTTACGTTTAGTTTTTGGTGCAAGTTCTGATGTTCTGTTGTTTTTTAAGGACAGTTTGCCTTATATCAAAAACAGTAAAACAGTACAATTTAAATGTCAGTGTAATACTAGTTATAATGGGAGTACTAGTCTATGATTCGAGGCCAGAATTAACCAGCATGTCTAGTCTAAGATCTGGCAGGGAAGACCTAGTTCTTTGTGCCAACCCTCTTCGTTGGTCTTGGAATCCTCTATTGGCCATCATTTAGCAGATAATGCATGCTGTGTCATTAAGTATAAAATAGAATGGTTTCTGATTTGACATCAGTTTCATTGATTGCGTCTCCCATTCTTGGAATCAGTCTCTATCGCTTTGCAAACGCCTTCTATACTATTTACTATTCTATACTATTTACTATTCTATACTATATACTATTCTATACTATTTACTATTCTATATGTAAGCAGAAAATATTATAGGAGCTAATCTTTGCATAGACTGTTAGGATCAACTCCTATATCTTATAATATTTTTTGTAACAACAAGTAAGAAAGTTTGGTTGCTGCTGCTTTTCTTTGAGCTGTGAAGAATGGCCTTGCTTGGCTGTCCGAATGACGAAGACAGGAGACGTCTTTCTTCATGACTGATGACTGCTGTCCTAATCCCAAATGGGCTGAAGTAGTCCTTCAAGGGACCGTCGAAATTAATACGCCCTGGAAGCTGATTGGTCAGCACAGCTCTCCTTGAGAACAAATAAATTTTATGTTTATGACTGCTACAGAATAACATCACCGTGCATTCCCTTCCACCAATTGTTCTCCAAATACAGAAGTTGCCATTGAGAATGATACGATGGATGTGTAATGGGAGTCTTAAAGACAGGCTTAGTTCTGATTGTAACAAGATCGCTTTGGACGGGTGATCTTTGGAACGGGATGAAATGTGCTTGTCATTATCGCCATTGAGCAATCATCTTTTGTACAAAAGTCACTGCCGGGAGAGTGTGACTCGGTGATCCGTGCTGCAGAGACATCTGTAGAAGGACTCTTATAGTCATGGCACGATACCAAGCTCTCAGAGTGGCAATGATAGGCACATTCACTTAATGAAGGGGTTATTCATACCCGGCTGGGTATAGGGTCGGCTTGCATGCTGCGTCAATCGGCGTGCTGGAACATGAAGAACACATTTTACTTTTTATATAAAAATATAATTTATTTATGCTGAATAAAAAAATTAGCATTTTGAAAACCCGAAGAATATTCAGCTGAATCGGCCGCCACGCATTTTGTCCCGTTCAAGTTGAAAAGCCGACTGTTATCTAGAGAGAGAGAGAGAGAGGGAGAGGGAGGGAGGGGGGGAAGAAAGAGAGGGAAGGAGAGAGAAAGCACAATATACAACACATACATTGTTCTGAGTTTCGATAAATGTTTTGTTTTCAGCAGACCTTGGCTGACAGCTGATCTGACCTCCTGAACCTGGCATTGTTGATATTTTAGCTGACATTGGATCACACCGAATGCCCCGATGAAAACATGGCTGCCGTGTGTGATCTGACATTTTTAGTCCAGTGAATTTATTTTACTTGTCTCCAAGTTTGGCACAGTGATTGTTGAATGTAGGGAGTGCATCAGCTTCCCCAAAAGGGACACTCATCGATTGTGCCACATGATGACTTCAGAGGAAGATTAAATCTGGGTACCCTGTCGGCGGGGCAACAAATTCGCCGACTGCAACCTCATGCAGAGGGGCAAAATAACCCGAAAACGGATCCACCTGTAGTCTGTAGGTGGCAACCCATGATACCATAGAACGGCATTCTGGTGGCTGAGACATTCTTCCACTTCTACCTTGAACAGGAGATTGGAGAGGCTCGATCTGATCAATCGGCTGGTCATGTCATGCCCTAGTATCTATAAGTTCATCCTCAACCATATTATTCAATCAAAACCTTATTTCTTCTTTTTATTTTCTTCCTTAATAGATACTTGAAGGCGGTGGTTAAGGATCAATCACGTTGAGAACAAATATTGCCAAGGAGTAATTTCTTTTTAAAGAGAAATGTTTTCAAATAGTAATGTCTTCAAAGAATAATTTTTTCTGGGAGTAATATCGGATCCCTCTCTGTAAAATGAGATGGACAGGTTGTCAGTTGAATAATGAAGAATATTATGAGAGGATTGAACATAATGAATGGAATGACTAACATTTGTTGACTTATGAAGACGTTTTATGACAAATGTTTATTGGCATTGGATTTGAAGATGACCATGTTGTAGCCCCCAGGGAAGCAATCTTGTGGCAACGTGTTCCATGGATAAGACGTTCTTGGAAAGAAACTCTTGGAAAGGAAAGTTCTTTGCTGTTGCGGTAGTAAGACGAGTTTTTTATGTGAATGCCTTACACGGAAGAAGCAGAGATTGAAACTGAGGCTGATAGATGAAAAACCTGATGGGGGAGGAGAGCTGAAGTAAAAGACACTGATGTAGACATGTAACCCCTTCGCTCAGTCAAAGGAGACCATTTTTGGTAACAGGCGTTCTGGCAAAAATCGGCCATGAATTGATCAATATGTGTTAAATTTAAACAATAAACAACCACTTCCCCATGAAACTAAATAACTGAGTGTTTTAACTTTATCATAAAAAAATCCATCAATTTCTGATTTCAGCTTTGAAAGTGTTGAATATTAGTGAGTGCGTTTGCTAGTACAAATATTAACTAAATATGTTTTGTACAAATATTAACTAAATATGTTGTGTACAAATATTAACTAAATATGTTTTGTACAAATATTAACTAAATATGTTTTGTACAAATATTAACTAAATATGTTTTATACAAATATTAACTAAATATGTTTTGTACAAATATTAACTAAATATGTTTTGTACAAATATTAACTAAATATGGTTTGTACAAATATTAACTAAATATGTTTTGTACAAATATTAACGAAATATGTTTTGTACAAATATTAACTAAATATGTTTTGTACAAATATTAACTAAATATGTTTTGTACAAATATTAACTAAATATGGTTTGTACAAATATTAACTAAATATGTTTTGTACAAATATTAACGAAATATGTTTTGTACAAATATTAAATAAATATGTTTTGTACAAATATTAACTAAATATGTTTTGTACAAATATTAACTAAATATGTTTTGTACAAATATTAACTAAATATGTTTTGTACAAATATTAACTAAATATGTTTCGTACAAATATTAACTAAATATGTTTTGTACAAATATTAATTAAATATGTTTTGTACAAATATTAACTAAATATGTTTTGTACAAATATTAATTAAATATGTTTTGTACAAATATTAATTCAATATGTTTTGTACAAATATTAACTAAATATGTTTTGTACAAATATTAACTAAATATGTTTTGTACAAATATTAATTCAATGTTTTGTACAAATATTAATTCAATGTTTCGTACAAATATTAACTAAATATGTTTTGTACAAATATTAATTAAATATGTTTTGTACAAATATTAATTAAATATGTTTTGTACAAATATTAATTCAATATGTTTTGTACAAATATTAACTAAATATGTTTTGTACAAATATTAATTAAATATGTTTTGTACAAATATTAACTAAATATGTTTTGTACAAATATTAACTAAATATGTTTTGTACAAATATTAATTAAATATGTTTTGTACAAATATTAACTAAATATGTTTTGTACAAATATTAACTAAATATGTTTTGTACAAATATTAACTAAATATGTTTTGTACAAATATTAACTAAATATGTTTTGTACAAATATTAATTAAATATGTTTTGTACAAATATTAACTAAATATGTTTTTTACAAATATTAACTAAATATGTTTTGTACAAATATTAACTAAATATGTTTTTTACAAATATTAACTAAATATGTTTTGTACAAATATTAATTAAATATGTTTTGTACAAATATTAACTAAATATGTTGTGTACAAATATTAATTAAATATGTTTTGTACAAATATTAACTAAATATGTTTTGTACAAATATTAATTCAATATGTTTTGTACAAATATTAACTAAATATGTTTTGTACAAATATTAATTAAATATGTTTTGTACAAATATTAACTAAATATGTTTTGTACAAATATTAACTAAATATGTTTTGTACAAATATTAACTAAATATGTTTTGTACAAATATTAACTAAATATGTTTTGTACAAATATTAATTAAATATGTTTTGTACAAATATTAACTAAATATGTTTTGTACAAATATTAACTAAATATGTTTTGTACAAATATTAACTAAATATGTTTTTTACAAATATTAACTAAATATGTTTTGTACAAATATTAACTAAATATGTTTAGTACAAATATTAATTCAATATGTTTTGTACAAATATTAACTAAATATGTTTTGTACAAATATTAATTCAATATGTTTTGTACAAATATTAACTAAATATGTTTAGTACAAATATTAATTCAATATGTTTTGTACAAATATTAACTAAATATGTTTTGTACAAATATTAATTCAATATGTTTTGTACAAATATTAACTAAATATGTTTTGTACAAATATTAATTCAATATGTTTTGTACAAATATTAACTAAATATGTTTTGTACAAATATTAACTAAATATGTTTTGTACAAATATTAACTAAATATGTTTTGTACAAATATTAATTCAATATGTTTTGTACAGGTGGATCTAGCATAGAGTTATAAACAGGATTTAAATTAGATAAGAGGTCAAAAATAGTTTGTAGGGGTGATTTTTCCGGAAATAAGCAAGGTTTATGTGAGAATAGGAAGCGATAGAACTTAAGAGAGGAATACACGACAGATAGACGGTGAACGAGTAGTGGTTGCAATTGGGGAGTCTGGATGGAAGAGACAAGACCTGTTTTAAGATGATCTGACAAAGCGTTAAAAGAATTAAGCCATGCTCTTAAAATAAGTGATTGACTCTCTCTCTCTCTTCTTCTAAACCCTCCAGCTTAAATAGACGATCAACAGCTGATGAATAAACACTCTTTCAAAATATCTTGTGACGTGTTATTTAATTGAATAAATGATGTTATAAGTATTAGATGGCTTTGATTACAGCTACAAAATTGTCCACAGTCCGGCAAGATCACTAGGCACGCTCATGAAACACCGGCCAGCAAACAAAATATGAGTTAAGATTATTTGAACTGTTAATTTTCAATGACTTTATTTGATAAACACATGGTTATTATGTGGCACTCCTGCTCCCAGCCCTGAACCCCATTTTTATAATCTTCTGTAATTTTCAAGTTTTTTTTTCCTCTTTAAGTTATTTATTTATTTCATCTCCTAATTTTTCATCTCTTGCGCTTCTACTACTACTACTACTACTGCTACTATACTACCACTACTGCTACTATACTACTGCTACTAGACTACTACTACTACTACTACTACACTACTACTACTACTATACTACTACTATACTACTACTACTATACTACTACTACTACTATACTACTACTACTATACTACTACTACTACTATTTTGTCTTTCCTTTTCTTCTTTATTTACATCATTTATTTATTTACGTCATCCTCTTATTCTCCTCGTCTGCTATTGCTTCATTCACTTTATTCTCCTCCTTCTACAACTTCCCCATTTCCTCTCCTCCAACCATTTTGCCTCATTCGCTTTTCCTCCCACCAACCATCGAAACCAGTCAATGTGCAAATGAGCACACAAATAATATCATCATTTAACATTCTACTAGACACCTCGGGGTCTAGTAGACGACCCGTGACCCATCGAGATAAAAGGTAAAATGACTAAAAAATATTTGATCCGTTTTGACAGTTAACATTTACCAAAATTTGTAGATTGTTTTCTGTGGGTTACAAAAATAGGACAGAAAGTTCTTGAGTTATATGAAAGTAGTACCTGGTGAAGAAATTGTGGCGTAAACCGGCTATTTGCGATTTTACGCTGAATCGAGCTGATAAGGTAAAGAGAAAGTTTGAATGAAGAACACGTTAAACGCGAGTTTAATGACGAACTGATGGAGCATTCGGTTACACGATCTGGAATATATTTTATATCTGGAATTGTTTTTGTTTGTTGATGTTCCACAACATTTCTAGACGTTTTCATATCATTCGGGGTCAAACCGTTTTCTTTTCAAAATCAGACAGTTGTTACAATGTGTTATTTCGTAAGAATAATTATAAGTTAATAAGAAACCAAAGACAGGAATTGAAAAGAATAGGAATTGGATTAAGAATACTTGATTACAATAAGTTGGTCGCCGTTACCGGCTCAAGGCAGACGTGCTAAGTGGTTCATTAAGCGGTTCTCTTTGGTAAGGGAAAAGGTGTCGACTTCATAGTGACCTGACGAATCCATCTTGTCACTATGGGTGAATCCGGATCAGTCCACAACAGATCCACTCTAGGAATTGTGGAAGAACAGTGCAGAAGTTGAAGGATACACCGTTGGAAGTAACAGACAAGACTTGTGGGTGGACGAAAGGGTCCTCAAGGCATAGGGTGAGATTCAATTTAATTCAATTAATTTGGCAAACAATTAAACAAATATGCTTCAGCAGTTGTCATGTAGGGAAAGAGTGGTAGAAGTTTACACAGAAGAGGATACAGTCGCCCAGCACCTGTCCAAATTCACCTTGAATTGTTGTATTGTTGGTGCATTTATTACCTCTCTTGGAAGTCTATTTCAAGGTCCAGGGATCGTGATTGAGAAGGCGGTCCTGCTTCGGTTCAATCAAAATCGGCGATGAAATAGTTTCTTGTTGTGTCTGCGTAGACCTCTTTCTGGTGCAAGAGTGAATAATAGGTCCTAAGTTATATTGTAATGACCATTGAGGAGATTGTAGGCCAAAACGAGATCACTGCGTAATCGTTGGCGCTCAAGGAAGAAAAGGTTAAGTTTCTTGAGTCGGCTTTCATAGGGTAGATCTGATAAACCTGCACCATTCGAGTAGCCAGAAAACAGCAATTCTTTCCCCTTTGTCAGAAACATTGCTCATGAAATGTGAGGACTAAAGGACAAAATAAGGGAAGCGAGAGTTACGAAAAAACATTGTTGGTATGCATTGCCAAAAAGCGTTAACAGTTGTATTTTTTGTTTTCTCAGCCGACAGAATATTTTTTCAGAACAACTAGATTTTTTTTAGCCGAATATGAGGCGCGACACCACTGACTGAACACGTTCCTGGATATCTTGACAAAAGTCAAAGGTGCACAGGCATATCTGTGCACGTTTTGGAATATTCAGCACACCAGACGCTCGGTTCAGCCATGTTTATGTTGATCTCGTTGGACATGGGCCAGTCAGTTAGGGATTTACTTATCTCCTGACCTGTATAGACCGCTTCACACGGTGGCCTGAAGCCATTCACGTAAAAGACATGTTGACTGAAGCTGTAGCACGAGCCCTAACATCATGCTGGATATCGCGGTATGGAGTTCCCACAACTACTGTGGTGGGCAGTTTGAATTCCATCTCTTTCAGGAACCTTCCCAGATTTTAGGGATTAAGTATATCTGTACGACTAGCTATCATCCAGCTTCTAATGGGATGCTAGAACGCTTCCATCACGAATTGAAAGTCGTGTTGCATGCTGATCCGAACTAACAACAATGGAGCGAGTACATACCTATTATCCTTCTTGTCCATCGTGCAGCTATCAAGCAGGATCTCGTTTATGGAGCACCTCTATCAGATGCTGACCCCCGATTGATTTAACGGCAACAGATCTCTCTTGCATGAGTGCAATGTCACTGGCAATAAAAGGGGAATGTTTTGAAGGAAGGGAGCGACTATGAGTTGGTGACTACGTTGGTGTGTGCGCTGGATGAAAGACTGTTCGGAGAGATATCATTTGGCAGAGCAAGACTCTATCTACAGAAAAAGTGTTTAAAGGGGAGTAACTCGTCCTTTGTTATCTCCCTTGATCAAAACAGCATTTTTTTAGGAAAAATATAATCACAGTATGTAAGCAGACTACGATCTTATTTGAATAAACTCCCACCTATGAACCCTCGGCAGCAGACCACAGGATCTTTGGTTCTGAAAGACATTTCGTCATGGACCCATGTCTTTCTACCTTACACATACCTTATACTGTGCTTACACATACCGACAAGATTTTCACCCTAGATATTGGTTGGAAAAAAAAAGACAGTATTGATAAAACGGGCCTTTTTAGACATCATAGACACAAGAGCCCCATATTTTCCCTGCATACTCTATGCAGCAACCTACCCTTACTACATCTGTAAGCCTAACCCTAACCCCCCTGGTGATACCAGATCAGGCTGCCCTGTGGCTCCCTGAGACGAAATTCACCTACATTGACGTTTTTTTTTTTTTTTTTTTTTTTTTTGTTTGTAAAACTTAATTATGTTCTACAAAACCCAAAACAAAAACAACAGCCCCTCTCCCTTTCTCCCTCCCCTTTTTTATTTTTATTTTTCCTACCCTACTCCCGGTCCTGGATATGACCTTAAACTACATCCGATGGTGAGATCCGGCTTACGGACTTTGGGGAATGCGGAGCCTCCTCTTAATTACCATTGCTCCCAGGTCCACCCTGACCCAGAGTGGTAGTACCTGTTAGGGTCCCAACTATGGGTTAAATAGAAACAGATATTAAAAGGGGAAAGAAACAAAAAAGAGAAGAAAACAAGACCAGATTCGGCATTAAATAACCCAAAAAGGGTTGATATGCCGTAAAACAAAACTACCAAACTACCAAACCTAACCCCCAAACGATACATATGTCACCACCACACGTCGTGGTCGGCAAATACATTGGCACAAAAAACTGTCTAAGACTATATATAGAATAAGCTTCTTGAGTTTTTGATCCGTCCTATACCTTTACATGAAAGGCATCAACATCTAGCAATTTCTGCTTCTACTAATTAACAAAATTAAACATATTTTGCGGCATAAAAATCGGAGTTATCTCCCTTGAATTGATAATCGCGTTAGTTTGGTCTTCTCCGCAGCAGTTAAATCGCTCAACTGTTAGAAAACTCCCATTCCTTGTTGTGATGGGATACAGGACTCCCCTCAGTCACTAAATAAGTGAACTAGTCTGGACAATAACTACGAACAGTAGTTATGGGGGATTCCATTGTATTCTGTTAAATCCTATTGGATTACGTGTAGTTACTATTTTTTGTACAAATTATATACGTTGGAATACTTCAAAGAATACAAAAAAGATTTATGTAAACTAAGTTCCCATTTTTGTTGTCTTTCTTTCTTTTTCTTCCCAAAAGAGACCTTTTTTTTCTCAGTTTGCTTTTAAGCTAAGCAGGGGGTGATGTAGCAGTCATAAATATTAACATCTCTTTTCTCCTGCGCAGAGCAACTCTTGTGAGCTTGTTTGGTCACACAAGGACCAATCAGACTTCTGAGCGTATTAATTTCAACAGAACTTTTGAAGGCCGTCATTTTTTTTTGTACAATAAAGGTCATCGCTTATCAAGGTCCAAAGGCCACTCGAGGATAAGGGTTAAAGAGTTTGACTGGTGGATGGTGAGACAACATCGCGTTCACCGGCACGATGGTTGTAGCAGGGCAGAAATTGATTATTTATGGAGACGGTTCAACAAGAACTTGTTTACATTGGACTTGAAGATGACCATATTGTAGTCAGCTGGAAAGTAGGCTCGGAGCACTGTGTTCCACGGACGGGCAGTTCTAGGAAAGAAACTCTACCCTTTGGGATTTGCAGGTCAGACAGAGAGCTTCCAGACACCAATGAAGAAAGACGTCCTCTCTCCTGCCTCTGGCAACTTGATACCGAGCAAAGCTATCTCCACTGGAAGATATATCTCCTCAATAAAATACTTTCAGCAGTCGACGTTTGTTATTCTTTTATTCTTTTTGTCACTGTCTAAACTTCTGGCAACCTACACCCAACGGTGTAGGTTGCTTAAATAAATGTATCATTTGTTGTTTATATGTAGAAAAAGGCTTTGTTTTCCTATCATTTGACGACACTTTTCTTACAAATTATTATAGGAGTTAGTCTTACAGCTTATCTCAAGATTAGCGCTCCTATAAAATTGGTGACCCGAATTTTGAACCATGCAAACTTTCAAACATAAAACGACGTCAGACACCCGAAAACAACCTTTCTGAATTTTTTATTTTTTATTTTTTTGAATAGCAATCGCTCCAGACAAAGCATGAAGCCACTTAATGTAAGGAGCTAAAAAAAAAAAAATTACTTCAAGGTAAAAAGCTAACCAACGATAAGTGTTAGATGGATAGATTCCGACCCAGAAAAAACAAAAATTCTTATCACTTTGTCAGAAATATCGTTCATGGAATGTGAGGACTAAATGACAAAATAACGGAAGCGAGAGTAACGAGGCTGCCGAATTACCAAGCTCTTTTTATTTCAACAACAAAATAGTACAGAACTCTCACCCATAAACAACGACCAAAAATACGAACAATTGCACTCGCAAACTAGAAATAAAACGTCTAATCTACACTTGAAATAATTTAGGTGACTGAAATAGGAATTAACTAAAAGTTAATCAAAAAACAAAATCACAAAACCTTTTTTTTTTTTTTTTTAAAAAGCAGAAGCATTTTTCTAATGGAAGAAAATTATGAAATCTTTTTTTTCAATGAAAAAGATTTACTGAAAGAAAAACACCTAGGAACATTATATTTTTTTACAAAACAAAATAAGTTTTTTTAGAAGAAAACGATTTTTTAGTGAAGTTAAAAGATGCAGATACACTGGCGCCACCGAGCTTTGACTCTTCAAAGATAGCAAACAGCAGAATATTAAAATTATGAACTGCAACAGCACAATTTAATCTACAAAAGCAAAAATACTTTTCCCCTCTTTTTCACCAGTGAATATAAGAAATTATCTGTTAATAAATTAGTAACCAGTGATTTGGGTGGCAGTGTTAGGACCTCTGACTGTGAGAGTAAGAACTCCTCTGCCTTACTTTAGTTTTGACTATTAAAAAATCAAATATTGATCAGGATTAAAAAATAAAAATTAAAAACAAGACTTGGTCTGTCAAGAGTAGCTTTATGCATTTCTTCTCATTTCAATAAAACAAAAAATAAATCTCGAACAAATTAATAGAAGAATAAAACACCTTCCTATCCCTCTATCGAAAATCAGTCGTGACTCTCCCATTTCTGATCCCTAAAAGATTTTCTTTTGTTTTTAAACAATGTTTAAAAAAAAAATGTTTGAATTCAAAAATTGTTTTCGATTGTTTTTGTTTTTAAACAATCTTCCAATTCAAAACTTGTTTTCTACTTTTTTTGTTTTTAAACAATCTTTAAAAAAATCTTTCAATCCAAAACTTGGTTTCATTTTTTTTTGTTTTTAAACAATCTTTTTTTAAAAAATGTTTGAATTCAAAAGTTGTTTTCTATTTTTTTTTGTTTTTAAACAATATTTAAAAAAAAAATCTTTCAATTCAAAAATTGTTTTCTATTATTGTTTGTTTTTAAACAATCTTTTTAAAAAAATCTTTTAATTCAAATATTGTTTTCGATTTTATTTAAAAAATCTTTCAATCCAAAAATTGTTTTCTATTATTGTTTGTTTTTAAACAATCTTTTAAAAAAAATCTTTTGATTCAAAAATTGTTTTCGATTTAAAAAAAATCTTTCAATCCAAAAATTGTTTTCTATTTTTTTTAAACACTCTTTACAAAATATCTTTCAATTAAAAAATTGTTTTCTATTTTTTTTAAACACTCTTTACAAAATATCTTTCAATTAAAAAATTGTTTTCTATTTTTTTGTTCTAAAAAAATTAAAAATAAATCTTTCAATTCAAAAATTGTTTTCGCTTTTTTTTTTGTTTTTAAACAATCTTTTTTCAAAAAATCTTTTAATTCAAAACTTGTTTTCTATTTTTGTTTTGTTTTTAAACAATCATTTTTTTTAAATCTTTCAATTCAAAATTTTTTCTATTTGTTTTTTTAAACAATCTTTTTAAAAAAAATCTTTCAATTCAAAAATTGTTTTCTATTTTTTTGTTTTTAAACAATCTTTTTAAAATTATTTTAAAGCGTTTTTTTTTTAGTTCACTATAAAAGTAGTGTCAAGTCTGTTAATGTAGCTACACGGAGCCTCGATAGAAAATTAGATTTGCTTTCTTTTTGTAAAAGTTATTTGCCTTTTTTTCCGTTGGAAATTCTTCACTATCGCCGAATTCATTTTTTCTTCTGAATATAATCTATTCATTTTCAGATTATATAAAAGAAGTATTGTAAAGAATGGGTATTCAGAGGATTTCAGTACTTACATAGTCAGTCCCGAATATTGACGGAGAATTCCGAGTCTGTCCTGGAAATGACCGAAACAGTTTACGCTTAGAAAGCCATGAAAAACAGGCAGACGACACTAAGCATGCGAAGGGTTAGTTTAGGGTAAAAAAAAACAGTAAAAAAGTAAAAACAAAATTTTTTTTTCTCAAATTGTCTTTCAAATCGTAAACTGCTTTGGCCATATCCGGAACTAAATACATGATGACAAAGGTTAACTACAAGAAATAATGCAGACACGTGTGAACACTTTTAAAACTTTATTGAGACTACTTATTAGTAGGCAGAGGGAGTGTGGTGGTGGGAGGTTGCAGTCAAGGGGAATGGTATGAGATATGAGGGGGAGATAACCCTTATCTAACAAAACCGATTTAAAAAATTATTTATGGAATTCCGTTAATTCAACGAAGATCAAATTAATGAACAATAATAAAAATTAAACTTTGTAATTTGATCAAAAACAATAAACAACAAATCTTATTTGAGTGGATTATCAGATAATCTGTTAAAACCTCGTTTGTATTGTTATGTGTGTCACTTTTGTTTATGTACAAGGAAAACATATCTACAGCAGACACCTCTTATTTTTGTTCAATATACGAATCTTCATGTCAAGCCTTTCAGTAGCTTGTGTATGTGCTTCGGTGTTAGGATTGCCGAAATTTTGCTGATGATTGACGGAAAAATGACAAAAACTTTTTATTCGTCGGAATAGATTACTAAGCCTTCAGCGGCTTCTCGTTAAATAATTGGCTGGAATGTCACACAATCTCTTCTTTGAATGTTAGGGTTAGGGTTCCATACATTCTTTCGACACCAATTAAGAGAAGTGTTTTCCTTGTTCCCAAACAAGGCAGGCCGCCACTGTAGACGTAAGGGGCTACGGCGAAAAAAATGGGTGAAGGTTTGGGGGGGCAACCTAATTTGGGAGCTGCGCAGTGAGGTATCTATTTACATTAGTTTTAAATTTCTGCATGTCAATAACGTCAGGAAAGCAGGAAGGAAGTTCCAGAGTCCAGAAGCACGAGGAAAGAAGCTTTTGGAGTAGAAAGCTCTTCGGCATCTGGGGACCTCCACAGTGAATGGATGGGATTTGGCAGATTGTCGGGTTGGTCTAGTGAATCTATGTCGTGGAGGCACCAGAGCAGCAAGTTCATCAGAGCACAATCCATTAAAGTACTTGTAAAACAGGCACAGGGAAGCAACATTGCAGCGATGGGACAGGGGCTGGAGCTTGGTGGATAGTGAGGGACATATCAAGTTGGCGACTCTTTTTTGGACCTTTTCTAAGAGGGAGAGACTAGTGGATTATGCCCCAGCCCAGATGTGGCAACAATACTCCATGCATGGTGGCTTTGTAGAGATATAGGATAATGTCAGGTGTGAGAAGTTTACTGGCACGGTAGAAGGAGCCCACCTTCTTTGCAGCAGCCTTGGCAATGTTTTCAATGTATTTATTCCAATTCATGTTATCTGTGAAAGTTAGGCTGAGGAGTTTGAATGATGGACTCTCAGGCAGGGTGCTATTTGCCATGACAATCGGTGGTTGAAGAGGTTTCTTGTAGTTATTGAAGGAAAGGAGCTTTGTTTTTGCGGCATTAAAAGTTACCATCCATTTTTGACCCCATTCAACTACAGACTGGAGGTCATTTTCTAAGGATTCAGCCATTGCCTCAGATATGTGCGCGTCTGTTTTGCCCACATGACGAGAGTAGAGTCGTCAGCAAATATTCCTATCTCAGTCGCAATGTCATCAGGGAAGTCATTTATGAAAATCACGAAAAATAGTGGTCCAAGAATAGATCCCTGGGGTACACCAGCATTTATGCCATGTTGCCTAGAAGAACAACCATCGAGTACAACCTGGATCTTTCGTTTTGTTAGAAAGGATTTAATTATATTAAATATTTGTCCAGTAATACCATATGAGTGCAGTTTTATGAGAAGCCCTTCATGCCAGACCTTATCAAAGGCCTTGGATATATCAAGCACTACCACCCTAGCTTCACCTGCCTTGTCCAGTGTATGATATATGCGTTCGGAGATGATCGTTAGGATATCTGCAGTAGATCGTGCTTGTCTGAATCTGTATTGATGATCAGAAAGAAGTTTAGCATTAACTAGGTGTCTGACTATCGCTAGATTGATTAATGATTCAAAGATTTTAGCAAAGATCGGGAGTAGACTGATTGGGCGGAAGTTTAGAGGATCAGTTCTATCTCCAGAATTCTTGAAGACTGGTACCACAGAAGCAATTTTCCAACTATCAGGGAAGCAAGATTCAGTAAGGCATTTGTTGTATAGTTTTGAGAGGACAGGGGCCATCTCAGCAGAGCATTTCTTTATTACTATTACTGGTATAAGATCAGGTCCACAGGCTTTGGAGGTGTCAAGGTTTTTATGATGTCTCTCATTTGAGACGGGGTGATGACCAGGTTCTCAAGTGTGGCTTCAGTCCGCAATGGGAATTTAGGGAGGGGGTTGTTTGCTGAGTCCAGAGTGGAGTTTAAGGCGAAACGCTGGGAAAGTAGTTCAGCCTTATCAAACAACATCGTTGTGATTTGATAGCTGGGGAATTGTCGATTGTCCATTGTCCATCACACTATTATAAATTTTCCAGAAATCACGAGTACCTAGTTTCTGTGACTGAATGCGTTTTTTGGTTATCTCTGTATACCTCCTCTTTGCTTCATCTATCACTACTTTGCAATCATTTCTTGCCTCTACAAATTTTTGTCTGTTCGCAGTTGACTTATGGCGGCCGAATTTTCGGAATGCCTTCTGCCTCTCAGCAATAGCAGCTGCACATTCTGAGGTGAACCATTGAGGAGAGTGGGGTTTGCTGAAGAATTTTGCATGGGGACATAAGCATCAATGCCTGCTTTGACCCATTCGGTTAGCTCATTTGCACACTGATCAGCAGGGAGTGAGAAAGTTACACACCATAGGCGTCACTGATGTGATCCCTGAGGGATTCAAAATTAGCCTGTTCATAGTTTCTCGTCGTTTTAAGCAACGGTTCTTCGGCTTTTGGACGAATTTTTAAGGTGATAAGTATCATTACCACAATGTGATCAGAGTTTCCACACAAGCCTCAGGTAGTGAGGTCAAAAACAGGTCGAGAAGTGATGCTTGCTAGTCCGCGCGATCCAGAAGGCGGGTCGGAAAAGTGACAGCCTGTGAAAGGTTGTGAGCTGAGGAGAAATTAAAGGTAGAGCTCCCAGCTGCATCAGTAACGCTGGAGAATCCCAACCAGTCACGGTGGTGTGCATTAAAATCCCCAAATACATGTATTTGGCCATTCGAGTTGTGTGAGAGTGCTCTATCTAAGCTTTCAGAGACAGAGTCAAGTAGTGAACAGTCCTGGGTCAAAGGAGAACGATATAAGAAATATAAGTAACTAACTCTGTGATGTAAGGTCAATCTAAAGCACATGTAGGCTTGGTCATCTGATTCTAACCTATGTTCTCTAGTCAAGGGAAGGGTGTTCCGAACATAAACTCCTAGCCCATGCATATGTTTGTCAGAGTCCTTACGGTAGAGTGGAAGGTAATCAGTCATGTCAAAGTGGTGAGAGGGAATTGAGGATTGAAGGTTCGTTTCACTTAAGGCTAAGATATCCGGGGAGTTTATCAAGAGAAAAGTTTCTACGTCGTTAATGTTGGTTCTAAGTCCCCAGATATTTGTGAATGCGACCCTCAAGGGCGGAGGCGAAGATGTTTTTTGTTGGATGTCTGGTTTAGGTTTGGTTTTCTTATTTTGTAAATTCATGTTTGTTTTGAGATAGAGTGGGGAAGGCAAAGTGGGTGCTTGTTTGGCGTTAATAAGCTCACACAACCAGTCTGTTAGTTGTGACTTGGTCCATGGGGGTGTGGCCTCGGGAAAGTCCACCAGGGATAACTATAGGGTCCCTTTCCATGCGTGACATGACACTTACCCACAATATTATGCAACTGTTGACAGAGCAGCCGTTCTTAGCCCGACCTAAGAGTTTGGGCTCCTAACTACCAGTTGGAAACAGCAGCCAGACAAGCTGTCTAACCTGTACTCTCAACCTGTCGGAACAAGAGCAACCCAGACTAGCCATGTAAGACTTAGTGACAAAAAACTTTCCCCAAGTTGCCCAAAGAGAAAAAGAGAGACAGCATTCATTGCCCTAGTCAGGAAACAAGGCCAAGTACCAGGCTTCTTTAGAGGCTTCCCAGTACTTGTACCTCTACGCCTGGCTAATAGACAAAGAAGGAGTGCGAAGGCCGGGCGATAGGCAGAGCCCATCTACTCCTTAAGCAATTATAGGTTTGCAAACTTTGTTCGAGATTCCAGCTCTAGGAAGGTTGTCGATCAAGACTAAGGAGGGCTCCCTCCCCAACGGTTTGCTACCAAGACGTAAATAGTTAGTAGCAAGGTTTTATTGTCAGAATTTTCCTTCTCTTAGATGGATGACCTGACAAGGTCTACGAGTCCAACACTCCGACAGAGGATAGCCTGTGCCCGTCTACTAGTCGGATATTTCCGAGACCCCGCAAGTAAAAAAAAAAAAAAAATTCCTCCACATATACATATATATATACAAGTGTTGTTAAAAACAACAGAACTCCTCTGCTCTGCCAGTCCGCCTTCTACTCTTTCAATTCGTCGAATGATCACCCCCACGTTGACATCGAATGAATCAACAAACGAACCATACGCCACACGAACGCCCTCGACTCCCTCTGGAACCATCACCAGGTGCTTGATGGTACAAAATGGCCAAAAAATGACCAAAAGCGCCTGAAAGAATGGAAGCTCTTAAAATACCACGGCAAGCCGTGAATGCAAAAACGAACGTCTACATCGCCGAAATGAGACGGATAAACCGAATCTTCAACTCATCCATGCATCTATGCATCTTTTCATTTTCCATTCCCAAAGCTGATTTATTCTAGTTTGCTGGAACAACTATGGAGAAGGAAACAAGGGGAGACAGGTAATAATCAATTCAACAGAACGTCCCCACTTTTACAATTTGAACTGAGCGACACTGGTGGCGTCGTTAAACCGTGATAGGCATTTCAAAATGGTCCCGCTGGTCCCGCACGCCATATTATTAATTTTAGGCTGCTGCGCTCGAATATATAAGGCCTCGAGCACTTTCAACCTTTTAAAGTCCGTCCCAGAATGTATCATTCTGGTGCTACTCACCAAAACCCGTCCTAACTCCGACTGAGGGCAATTGTTCACTTGTAGGTGTTCACGGATCGAGCTGGAACTGACGAGGCGCACGTCGAGACGACGGGATAGGGTGGTTGTAGCAAAACCAATGCAGCTACTTCTATTTTGGGAGGCACATCCTCCGAAAGGGCACTCGAATTCACATACCACACTGGTTCCTTCCAGCGCTTCTAGGGCTGGAGAGGGGTTGCTCTCTACTAAGAGGCCCTAAGTTGCAAATCTTTTGCAATAAATAACTAGTTCAACCCTGCTTCCACCATCTGTTGGTGATATACATCCATGTATGATGTTCCTCACGGCTCCCTCCTCCATTCCAAAACTTGGCAACACCTGGCTGCAACAATATACACTAATGCAACTTGAGTTGCTATTACCACTTGCACCAATGTTTGTCAACGATGCAATTAGGAAACTCGCTATCAACCAATACCTGTTTCATATTTCTTAGCTCGGCCCAGCAGATCTCTCACAATGGCTACCTTGTACCGGCAGGGGCACTCGATTTTGAAGCCCAGCAGGCCAGAGCCCCTGCTAGTTGGTTCCTTGCAGACAGATGTGCCAAATGTACCATTGGAGGCGTCAAGTAGCACATCAAGGAATGGGACCCTATTACTAGTACTTCTGAAATAGGTCCTGAAGCTCATTGATTTGTTCGCTGCTGCTAGCAAGAACCAGCAAATCATCAACGCATCCTATGCAAATAGGAGGCTCCACAACTGGGTCAAATTTTAGGACTTCGAGGCTGGACATGTAAAATTCGCTAAGAAACTCATCGCAGCCAATAATGACTAAATTGAAAATTATAAACTCCCCAAAACAATCGAAGACTCGGTTATCTATATGAAACCGTTAAAATACATAAACCCAATTCACCACTCCGACCTATCATATCCCAAATCTCTACCCCTATATACTCCCTAACAAAGACCCTAAATGAACTTATCAGCCCGTATCTACCTAGTAAATATAGTATTAAGTCCACCTATGAACTATTACAAATCTTACATAGTAAACACCCTAATAATGAAATCATCGCCTCCCTAGACGTTCAAAGTTTATTCACCAATGTATCCGTAATAGAAACAATAGATATAATCATTAAAAATATTTACAATAACCAATCTCTCCCTCCACTTAAAATAAATAAAACAATACTAAAAAAGCTACTAATAATCTGCACGCCCGAGTTACCTTTTTATGATCATAAAGGAAACGTGTACACGCAAATCGACGGAGTGTCAATTGGTTCGGTTCTTGGCCCGACTCTTAGCGAATTTTACATGTCCAACCTCGAAAACCCAACACCCAACACAGCTACAAAACCTCCCATTTACGCAAGATACGCTGATTGGTGATTGTGTAACAAAGTGTAGATATCGTATCAAAGTAGATTCATGACATGTAGGTAACAAGCAAAGCAGCACCGAAAAGAGTTCATACTAATCCGATAAACACATACACATCTATATGAACACATACACACATACACATCTATATGAACACATACACACGTACACATCTATATGAACACATACACACATACACATCTATATGAACACATACACACATACACATCTATATGAACACGTACACACATACACATCTATATGAACACATACACACCTATATGAAAACATACACATCTATATGAACACGTACACACATACACATCTATATGTACACATACACACATACACACATACACATCTATATGAACACATACACACATACACATCTATATAAACACATACATACATACATACACACATACACATCTATATGAACACATACACATCTATATAAACACATACACACAATCACACATACACATCTATATGAACACATACACATCTATATAAACACATACACACATACACATCTATATGAACACATACACATCTATATAAACACATACCCACATACACATCTATATAAACACATACACACATATACACATACACATTTATATGAACACATACACATCTATATGAACACGTACACTGTGGAAATTTCTAGACGTTTTTCTAAGTAAGTCAACGGTTACTTCCCTTTGTTGAAGGGTAGGGGGGGCCTACGTGCAGGTCGAAGGTCATATGGATATTGCGTAGGTGTTATGCGGTGAAGGCCATGTTGTGTCACGTGATTTCTATTTTTAGCAATGATGCATTTTGTCGTGTCTGGATATATCGGCGCGAAATTTAATCAGAACAGAGTGAGTCGTTGAAGAGGACACATGTTAAAACTGTTTCTCCGTCCACGAGGGGACGTTAAATTCAAGAACAGAGGTTGACGCCGAGCTCGACGCATGTTAAAACTGTTTCTCCGTCCACGAGGGGACGTTAAATTCAAGAACAGAGGTTGACGCCGAGCTCGACGCATGTTAAAACTGTTTCTCCGTCCACGAGGGGACGTTAAATTTGTAGAGAATTTCTGCTTGAGGAAATTTAAGAGATATGATATCTCTTGGATGAATTACATGTTGTTTATGTAATATTTCCCCTCGGTCAAGAATATATCCTTGGGAAGTTGTTTCAAGCCAGAGACTTGAAATAAGGAGATTGGAGTATGTGAACGAGACAAGAGATAGCTCCGGGAACGAAATTGCCTATGTTGAAGAGCTTAGCTCCCGAGAAGTGAAATACTTTGCTGTCGAGAAGATTCTAATCAGAGATTAAGAATCATGGAGATTGATCGTCTTTGCACACAGATCGATTTGAGATGATATTCAACTGTGCCAGTTGAATCAGTCACATACGCGCGTGATCGCCATTCAAGACGAACGATGGAAAATAGTG
This sequence comes from Sepiola atlantica, assembly GCA_963556195.1. Classification (NCBI taxonomy): domain Eukaryota; kingdom Metazoa; phylum Mollusca; class Cephalopoda; order Sepiida; family Sepiolidae; genus Sepiola; species Sepiola atlantica. The sequence continues at coordinate 6,617,878 of OY744525.1, read as the reverse complement.
AGTATTGTGTTTAGTTGAAATGTGTACTGTTCTTGTGCCATACATATTGCGTCGGATTTGCTAAAAGAAAATATTGAAAAAAGAGGAAGAAAAGAACTTTCGGACAGACGTTTGATAAAATAAAAAAAGAGTTAATTTTATCATGGAAATTATGTTGGACTTCGACACGGTTTGTTAATTTTATTTCTTTTGATTGTAAATTTGGTGAAAAGTAAAAAAGAGACTTTTGATTGATTTGTAAGAATACGGACTTTATAGTAAGTTCATGTTTTAAAAGGATTTATTCCTTAACTTTGATTGTGGCAATTTTTGTTGTATCTACCTTAATGTTCAGAGATACTGATGTTGTATTTTTTTTATTCTTATTTTTTTTGCATGTTATCCAGGAATAATTTATTTATTCCAGCTTTGGAAAAAAAGCAGTCCAGGCTATCTTTTTTTTGTAAATAAAACTATATTTTAACTTTTACGAACATCTTGTATTACTGCTTTCCTTATCTCTTGTTATAATTTTTTAATGATAATTGTCCTAGATAACATAACCATCGTTTAGAGCGGTTTTTCGTTAACGACACGAAAATTCCGACAACACATCTATATGAACACGTACACACATACACATCTATATAAACACATACACACATACACTGGTTTTAAGTAGAGCGGCTTCTTCAAATATGAAAGTAAAAATAATTTGTTTCTTAAACCAAAAATGAAGATTACAAAAATCTTGTAAAAAAAAAAGAAGTTAAGCAATGTTTAGCGTGGGAAGTACTTAGATGAGTGACCGTTTGGGAAAACTAATTTTTGTAAGTAAACATTCCTCCCAGGCGTATAAATGGATATCAGGGAATATAACTGGCGACAGACTAGCATCCTGACACGGGGATCGTTTTCACCATCCGTTCCGCTAAATCTGTGTTAAACACTGATCTCATCAACCGCGATGCGTGCATGTTGGTTTCGAAAAGGAACATTTTATTAATTATTATTTGCCTTCCTATTTTTCTTCTCAATATTTTATTTGACTTTCATTTTTTTGTATTTAACAAATTGTTTTTTCGTTTAATGAATAATTTATTAAAAATGTTTTTAGAAAAATTGTGATTTTTAGTGAATTCTTTTTGTCAATCAGATATATTCATATTTTTGTAATAAAAAAAAAAGTTCACTTTCATTGCACGTCGTCCTTAGAATAAATTGTAAATTGTGGGATAGGAGTGTCACCTTTCCCTGCATACAGAGACACCATGGATAAAGAGAGCATTCGATTCGTCCTGCGGCCAAATACTTTAACATTTTATTGAAAAAATATTTAGGAAAAATTTAATATTTTTTACTAATTTTTTTTTCTTTATCTCAAAATGATAGGAAAAAGTTTTAGCAAAGGGAAATAACTCTCAGCAGTCAAGTAAGAGTTGCCTCCCTTGGTTAATATTAATAATTATAGTTATTCATGTTTTTTAAAATACATAGGAAAAATCGTTTCGATACTGGAGTGATTCTATACCCCCCGCTTCAAATGGATCTTATTGAAGACCTGCACCCTATGCTAATTCACCCAAAAAAGAAAAATTAATTTTAATTTCTTGGAAGGAAGAATGAATTTGTGCGAGATGGGCGGAGGTGTGGGTTAACTAAGCCTATATATTTGTTTTCTGGACCCCTAAAATGTGGTGGTTGTGGTGGGGTATTTGTTTTTGTTTTTGTTTTTTTTTCTTCTTTTTATTTTCCACAATAAAGTGTGGACACAATATTTGGCACTCCAGAAAAACATTCGACTCTGAATCAGCATGCCGCTATTCCGAATTCACAACAGCAAGCCGCAATCAATAGACTGTCTCTCCAGTCATAATTTTTTAAAAGTCAAAATCTTTTTCATGTAAAACTAAATATAATTAAAACTTGCTGAAAGAAAAAGTTTTGTATTTTTATTTTAAATAATTTATTTTATAAAAATAAGTAATCAAATAAGTGTTTGTTTTTTTCTCGAAACATTGAAATCTGAATTTTTCTACCAATCATCAAAGTTCTGTCGGATCGCAGATATAAAAAAAAATCCATTTTTACTTTGTATTTAATTTTCATTTAAAAAAAACAATTACCAGAAAGTTTTAATTATAAAAAGTTTTGCATGAAAAAGATTTTGACTTTTAAAAAATTATGACCGTAGAGACAGTCCATTGATTGCGGCTTGCTGTTGTGAATTCGGAATAGCGGCACGCTGACTCAAGGTCTAATGTTTTTCTGGAGTGCCAAATATTTAATGTTGGGGGTTTTTACCCCATAGACCGGTAATGTCTGGGCCTTCGGGTCTTGATTTACGCCGGTCTATTGGTTGTCTGTCCTGTGCAGTTCTAGGAGGTGCACCCTCCCAGGCTTTGCCTTCTCACCCTTTGAGAAGGGTTAGTTTATTGCTAATCGCCTGTGGCGCCCCATACCGGGGAATGCCGACGGGCATGCCCAAGCAATTTTTAATGACCAGAGCGCTCAAATTCTCGGGCGCTGGTTTTTCAAATCCAACTTTCCCGACCTTGTGTCACATCTTACCTTGTGGGAGGAAGATAAATAGAAGCAATTCAACCAGGGGGTTAGGAGACCTCCCAGAAGACGCCTGCCCAGCCAGAGACGCGGATCCAGCAGCAACAGCAAAGATACAAACAGTCCTTCTCAGGGCTACTAATGCGATTAACTCTCTTTGCTACTTGCATCTCCAGTTCCTGCTCCAGCTCTCTCCGGCACCAGCACCCTGCAGTTTTAAGCTCCTGCACCAGCACTCTCCTGCTTCAACTGCAGCAGCACCCTGCAGTCCTGAGCTCCTGCATCAGCAGCTCCAACTCCTTTTTCTTTTCTTTTTTCGATAGCCCTTATCAGGACTACTACTCACTCAAACTACTGCAATATTTTTTTGCCAGCCAGCGACAGCAAGGGTACCTTGCCAACATCCATCGACAGCTACCCAGCCTTTCTCTCCAATGACTCCACTCCTTGTCGTCCAGTTTTGCTATCACCAGAGACGCCACTCCCGTCTTTCCAGTCTCTCCTGTTCCAGTGACGTCATCATCAAATCCATCACTCATTGTTATTACCATTTCTTATGGTAAATAAACATACCTTTTCTTGAAACTGATCACCAGTGTTTGTTCTCTCTTCTTTGTCATTGCCGTGACTTGCCTGTGTTTACTTTCTTAGTTGTGAGGCCGATCAACCCCAACGGTCGGTCCCGCAACAAAGACAACCGATGCAAATAAAAAGGTGCGGTTACATTTCGGCAGACGACAAATTTTACGTTTCCATTATTATTTAAAAATGAACCTTGTGTGCAGCTATTTTGCCTTCCGCAGAAGGCTGTATGGCGAGGGTAGAAAATGGCGATATATACGGGCGTGCATGCATATTACAATGGAAAAAAGCTTTGAGGGCAATATTAGGTCACCAGCTAGCAAGTGCTAACTACAAACATGAACAGAGTCTTGTGAATGAAAAATTAAGGAAAACATGATTAAATAACAAAACATTTATATAATTATAAGTTTACAAGAAGGTAAAAGTGATTTTTAGTGAAGAAATGTTAATTTGGGAAAGTTTATACAACTTGTGTTTTTGGTAGGAAAAAATGTTCAGTGAATATCAGACACAAGGGTTAAGGATGTGTATGTCTATATATATTTGTTAGTGTGAATATGTGTGTGTCAGGAATAGACAGTGTATGTGGCTCCGTGTACATGTGTGAGGTTTACCTTGTTCTGTTAGTGCGTGTGAGTGGGTAGCAATTGGCTTCTGTTCGCATGACCTCTTGCCAGTGCGTGTGTAGACGTGCAGGAGATGAGGAAAGCTTGGACGTGAGTTTTGAAGTGTTCTTTTCTTTTCGCCTCCTCCGGCCAAAGACGTGGAGGTGGGGTTGGTGAATCGACGTTCTTGGATCCTTGTGAGGCCCTGCCCCATCCTGTTCATTAACTTTAGTTGATTGAGGACGTCGGGATGGGGTTAATACCAGTCGATGATTCGTTCTCGACAATCAGTCCGCCAGAAACTGGGCCATTTCAGTGGCCTTTTATCTGCCAGGCTGAGGTATACTGTCCTGGGTTGTCCTAGGAGGTGCACTCCTCCCAGGCCTTGCCTCCCCTCTTTGAGGTGGAGTAAGTTCCTTGCTTACTGCCTGAGATGCCCTGACCGGGGAATGCCGACGGGACTGTCCAGGCTATTTTTATTAGTGGCGAAAATTATGGTTTTAGATTAATTCCCCATGGTCAATGGAATGCAATACAAGACATATATGCTCTGAAACCATATAATATAGCTTCATTGAGCTTAAACTTGGAAACATTTCAGATATTATAAGGACTATACGTTTTCTTAAATATATATTCTTTGTAAAAACAAATAAATATATATATATATATATCACATCACACATTACTCAATAAGTCCCAGACCTTACATATAGATGGCGCCACTAATAAAAATACATATGATTTTTATAAAGTATAAACGTTCAAAGGCCAAAATTTAAGCCCAATCGGATTATTAGTTTACAAATTACAGTTTTTTAAGTGAACTGGCTACTGTTGCAAATTGTCAAAACAATGGAAAAATCAGAATCCGTGTGTTGATGAGAAAAATACTGTTCACGCAAAACACAAAGCAATGCAATCGCGTGATAAGTGTTATTTGGATTCTGCTCCGTCGGAAACAACGGTTAAGAGTTGGTATACTGACTTCAAACGCGATCGTACAGACACAAGTGATGCTGAACAATTAGGTCACCCAAATTCAGCAGTTGTCCACGAAAAATACTAACAAAATCGGCAAACACGTTTTGGCCGATTGTAAATTGAAGTTGTATGAGATAACAGAAGAGTCAGAGATATCAGAAGATGAAGGTGTATTCACCATTTTGCATGAACATTTGTCAGTGAGAAAGCTGTGTTCAAAGTGGGTGCCGCGTTTGCTCATGGACAATAAACAACAATGCATCGATGATTCAGAGTTTGTTTGCAACTGTTTCAATGCAACAAAAAGGAGTTTTTGCATCAATATATAACAATGGATTCACCATTTCACTCGAGTGGACAGCAACAGTTGAAATCTGTCCAAAGTGACCAAAGACGCAAACATCAGCAGGCAAGGTTTTGGCCTCCGTATTTTGGGATTGGCAAATTATTTTCTTCATCGATTACCTTAAGAAAGGAAGAACGATCAATAGTAGATAAATCGCCCACAAATGAAAACGAAAAAAATCGTATTTTCACTAAGACAATGCACCGTGTCACAAATAAGTCACAACGATGACAAAGCTACGTGGATTGCACTTCACATTTCTTCTGCACCCACCCTATTCTCCAGATCAGGCCTCTAGCGACTAGTAGCTGTTTGCAAACTGCAAAAGAATGCTCCAGCGAAAGAGAGTTGACTCCAATGAAGAAGTGATGTCAGAAATTGAGGTCAAAAACAAATCGTTCCACAAGAAAATCATCAAATTGTTAGAGAAGCATTGGAATCATGACACCACCATCTATGGCTACACTTCGAAGAGCAGCAATGACCATGATCTTTCTGACTCTCTCTCTCTCTCTCTTTTCCGACCTTGAGCACGTGATGCAATGCGGGAAAAAGGTGGCTGGTTACTTTTAATGCGTCCAAAACCAAGCTTCTCTCTTTTCACCACCAACGCTCTGATCCCCACTTGGCCCCAATTGAAATGAATAACACTCTTCTTGAACTGATCTCCACTCCTGACCTGAAATGGAAGACTTATATCAATCCATTGCCAAGGTCGCTGGAAAAATGGTTGCATCATTCTATCGCTCCAGAAAGTATCTCACTCGTGATGTAATCCTCTACGTGTATAAGAGTCAGATGTGTCCTGAGATGGGGAGGTACTGTTGCCACATCTGGGGAGGTACTGGTGCCACATCTGGGGAGGTACTGTTGCCACATCTGGGGAGGTGCTGTTGCCACATCTGGGGAGGTACTGTTGCCACATCTGGGGAGGTGCTGTTGCCACATCTGGGGAGGTACTGTTGCCACGTCTGGGGAGGTGCTGTCGCCACATCTGGGGAGGTACTGTTGCCACATCTGGGGAGGTGCTGTTGCCATATCTGGGGAGGTACTGGTGCCACATCTGGGGAGGTGCTGTTGCCACATCTGGGGAGGTACTGTTGCCACATCTGGGGAGGTGCTGTTGCCACATCTGGGGAGGTACTGTTGCCACATCTGGGGAGGTGCTGTTGCCACATCTGGGGAGGTACTGTTGCCACATCTGGGGAGGTGCTGTCGCCACATCTGGGGAGGTACTGTTGCCACATCTGGGGAGGTGCTGTTGCCACATCTGGGGAGGTACTGTTGCCACATCTGGGGAGGTGCTGTCGCCACATCTGGGGAGGTACTGTTGCCACATCTGGGGAGGTGCTGTCGCCACATCTGGGGAGGTACTGTTGCCACATCTGGGGAGGTACTGTTGCCACATCTGGGGAGGTGCTGTCGCCACATCTGGGGAGGTGCTGCTCAGAATCTCCTTTTCTTGCCTTGACAAAGTACAAAACCGACTTCGAAATCTAGTGGCCAATGCCCTCTTCTCTTCCCTACAGCCTCTTTCTGACAGAAGAGATCGTGCTAGTCTTTCTCTACTCTATTGTTATTTTCATGGTAGTTGCTCGGCTAGGCTTCAATCTATGCTCCCCCTCCCCGGTAAAACTTTTGCAACAAAAATTCGTCTTGCTACAACCACATATATATATACACACACACACACACACACACACACACACATACACACACACACACACACACACACACACACATATATATATATATATATATATATATATATATATATATATAATTATTAATGGCAATATATGTATTAGCATATACTATCAGTGCCCTTTTACTTTGCAGTCTCCTTAAAAGATTCAGCTCGATGATTGTCAATTAGTGACAACAGAGCAAATATAAGTCAGGTTCATATTATATTCCAATAACAATGTCTTTATTTTATTATTTTTATTTTTATTTTTACATATTTCCAAAAAACATAACATTTCTGTGAGATATATTTTTTACGGTCTGTTTCATTTGTCTTGTGCCAAACAACATTTGTATGTCATTATCGTCTCTGCCACATTACAAAATCATCAGAAAAATTCACAAACAGTAAAAAGTTCTTGGATTAAAGTGCCTTGAAAAAACCTACACTATACAGCAGTTTCATTTTAGGGTGAAACCAAACAAAAAACAAAGAAAAGAGCAAACTCACACGTGGGGAACCCACTAAATGTTATGTTTTTTGGAAATATAGAATATATAGATAAGGAGAGGGGGGAGGGGAGGGGGAGAGAGGGGAGGTGAGAAAGGGGAAGAGGAGAGGGAATGAGAGAGAGAGAAGGGGAGGGGAGGGGGAGAGAGGGGAGGTGAGAAAGGGGAAGAGGAGAGGGAATGAGAGAGAGAGAAGGGGAGGGGAGGGGGAGAGAGGGGAGGTGAGAAAGGGGAAGAGGAGAGGGAATGAGAGAGAGAGAAGGGGAGGGGAGGGGGAGAGAGGGGAGGTGAGAAAGGGGAAGAGGAGAGGGAATGAGAGAGAGAGAAGGGGAGGGGAGGGGGAGAGAGGGGAGGTGAGAAAGGGGAAGAGGAGAGGGAATGAGAGAGAGAGAAGGGGAGGGGAGGGGGGAGAGAGGGGAGGTGAGAAAGGGGAAGAGGAGAGGGAATGAGAGAGAGAGAAGGGGAGGGGAGGGGGGAGAGAGGGGAGGTGAGAAAGGGGAAGAGGAGAGGGAATGAGAGAGAGAGAAGGGGAGGGGAGGGGGAGAGAGGGGAGGTGAGAAAGGGGAAGAGGAGAGGGAATGAGAGAGAGAGAAGGGGAGGGGAGGGGGAGAGAGGGGAGGTGAGAAAGGGGAAGAGGAGAGGGAATGAGAGAGAGAGAAGGGGAGGGGAGGGGGGAGAGAGGGGAGGTGAGAAAGGGGAAGAGGAGAGGGAATGAGAGAGAGAGAAGGGGAGGGGAGGGGGGAGAGAGGGGAGGTGAGAAAGGGGAAGAGGAGAGGGAATGAGAGAGAGAGAAGGGGAGGGGAGGGGGGAGAGAGGGGAGGTGAGAAAGGGGAAGAGGAGAGGGAATGAGAGAGAGAGAAGGGGAGGGGAGGGGGGAGAGAGGGGAGGTGAGAAAGGGGAAGAGGAGAGGGAATGAGAGAGAGAGAAGGGGAGGGGAGGGGGAGAGAGGGGAGGTGAGAAAGGGGAAGAGGAGAGGGAATGAGAGAGAGAGAAGGGGAGGGGAGGGGGAGAGAGGGGAGGTGAGAAAGGGGAAGAGGAGAGGGAATGAGAGAGAGAGAAGGGGAGGGGAGGGGGAGAGAGGGGAGGTGAGAAAGGGGAAGAGGAGAGGGAATGAGAGAGAGAGAAGGGGAGGGGAGGGGGGAGAGGGGAGGTGAGAAAGGGGAAGAGGAGAGGGAATGAGAGAGAGAGAAGGGGAGGGGAGGGGGAGAGAGGGGAGGTGAGAAAGGGGAAGAGGAGAGGGAATGAGAGAGAGAGAAGGGGAGGGGAGGGGGAGAGAGGGGAGGTGAGAAAGGGGAAGAGGAGAGGGAATGAGAGAGAGAGAAGGGGAGGGGAGGGGGAGAGAGGGGAGGTGAGAAAGGGGAAGAGGAGAGGGAATGAGAGAGAGAGAAGGGGAGGGGAGGGGGAGAGAGGGGAGGTGAGAAAGGGGAAGAGGAGAGGGAATGAGAGAGAGAGAAGGGGAGGGGAGGGGGAGAGAGGGGAGGTGAGAAAGGGGAAGAGGAGAGGGAATGAGAGAGAGAGAAGGGGTAGAAATTGATTAATTTTAGATTTTGTCTTTTTATATTTAATTTCAACATTCTAACCCGAGCTTAATGCATGACCCAACGGGTCATAGTAATTTCTAGCACGCACGCACGCACACACACACACACACACACACGGTCCCAGGACGGGTATAAGCAATAAATATAGCATTCGTTTCAAATAGGAATGTTTTTTCTCTCTCGGTTTCAGTGGCATTGACCAAAATGGTAAAGTTTATACAAAAAATAAATAATCTGCCCACATTACTCACCCTGTTGCCTAGAATACATATTCCATAATTTATAATGATAAGTTCAATAGTTTAGGATTTTACCCAGCACATACATATTATTGCCGCTCATGCCCACGCCTGTGCTCCAATCGCTTTTAAAACAGTATGACTTAATATAACTCAAAATTTGATGTAGAGCAATGCTTTTCTCTATTAAATTTTTTGTATCTAACTTATTTTAAAAGTTTTTTTGGGAGAGGGTACAAGTTTGGGTGAGCCCACCTCACTAAATGGTAAAATTTACAAAAAAAAAAAAATGTGCCCATCTTACTGACCATGTTGCCGAGAATATATATTCCAAAATTTATAACGATCGGTTCATTAGTTTAGGAGTTTATCATGTACAACTTTTCTACCTATAATTTCAAGTGTGAATACTGATTGTGTGAGTTTGCTACTGTCACCTTTAATCCATCGTTAGAGTCATATTCCAACATGGGCGTCAGCTTTTAAGGGTAGGTGGTCGCTAATCTCAGGCTTAAAAGATAGTTTAAAAAAAAGGGTTAGTGGAATCATAAGCCTAAGTCCGGTGGTGCTTGCCAGTCGGATTAGGGTAAGCTTTTCAAACATTATTATTATCTTTTAAGCCTGAAATTAGCGACATGCTTCCAAAAAATCGTCGACTATGTTGAAATATACTTGTGTTCGACTAAGTAAAAGTGACGATAACAAATTCATAGATAATAAATCTTATAACCAGTATCCACACTTGCAAATTGTACGTCATCTGGGCTGGTGCTCCAACCACTAGTCTCTTCCCCTTGGATAGGGTACAAAAAAGAGTCTCTAACCTAATAGGTCCCGCACTGTCTACCAAGTTCCAGCCCCTGTCCCATCGCCATAATGTTGAACCCCTGTGCTTGTTTTAAAAGTACTTGCATGGAATGTGCTCCGATGAACGTACTGCACTTGTTACCCCCTCAACGTAAATACCACCGACCAACCCAGTAAGCAGCAAAATTCCACCCCTTCACCGTGGAGGTACACAGATGCTGGAAAACTTCCTACTCTAATAGCTTCTTTCCTACGACCGTTTGTTTTTGGAATTGAAAAAAAAAAAAATTTTTTTATGGAAATCTGTGCAGCCTTGATAAATATTTGTATGATACAACTATATTAAACCATGGATTGATTCAGTGACGTGTAGAGGGTGGGGACGATGCTGCGATAGCCACCAGCATCTAAATTGATGGAGGATGGGGGTCATCGAATCATATTCGATCTATCTCTCTTTCTCAGAACATTTCTCAGTACTAGGACTTCTACTTGAGTCTTTGGGACATACAATCAAGAGCATCACCAGACCCCTGCACACGACTGGTTGAATTTTTAAGCTTTCAACTATTTCAGGCATCTCTTCGTACTTCGTTTTTTCCAGTTGAACTTATCTGTTAACAAATGTGTTTCTAGAGTTCTGAGTGCGAGGGTAAAAGCTTCTCCCCCCCCCCGTCTATTTATGACTAATCAATCTAACCCTAACCCTAACCCTGGTATGATAGAATGAGTTAAATACCAACAAAATTTATAGAGAAAACAATTGCTCTACATCAAATTTTAAGTTATATCAAGTAATACATTTTAAGAGGATTGAACTTATTTTTATTTTCATTTTTTATGGAAATCGCTCCAGGCAAGGCATGAAGCCACTTGATGTAAGGAGCTAACAAGAACGAAATATGATTATCGCAAAGACAGGAGATGCCTATTGACCTTAGTCTTGAATAGACGAAGGTTATAGGTAGGAGGAAAACAATCAGCAGGATAAGAGTTCCACAAGCCTGCGGTTCTTGGAAAGAAGCTACTGGAATAGGAAGCTGTATTACAATGAGGTATAAAAACAGCGAATTGATGGAGACCACTAGACCAACGAGTCAAACGAGCTGGAACAAAAGAAGCAGGAAATAGATCACATAATTCTGAAGAACACATGCCATAATAGTATTTATAGAAAAGACTGAGACTAGCAACATCACGTCTGTGAGAGAGAGGGTGGAGAGAAAAAGAAAGGGTGTGGCCAATCAAGTTACAGATACGTAATTCATTTCCTGCTCCCTGTTTCCCCGACTGTACCAACATCTAGAAATTAAAATGTAATGTGAACAAATATCTTGCTACAAAACTCCCCACCGAGGCTTCCTCCTATAAATTTGGCCTCTAATCACAGTAGCTCCCTACTTCTCAGTGGCCATATGCCTTGTTTTGGGTGAACAAAAGTTTAAAAAAAGAAACAAATGTAGATAGAAAAATTAATTTTCTTGTGTTTGGTAAAAGTTATTTGTTGTATATTTGTATTTTTTTCCCCACGTTTTTTTGCGCTGTTAACTATATTACCCTTTCGTCCGCTTTACGTAAAACCTGCTATTCCTATCATGGTTGCTGCTCGCATAGCATTTCATTGACATATCAACCGGCTGCTACTCGTACTACCATTTCGATCATACTGCTACTAATATTAGGTACTATTGGTACTACTAGTGCCTATTCTTTATAGATCAACAACCCCCTCCCCTTCTCGGTTTGCCCTTTGAGCGCAATGAGTGTAAATATTGGAGTGAATCATGGTGTAGCAACGGCCGATGTCTAGATGGTTTTGGTGCAGACACGGATACACAACGAACGAAGAAGCTAGGCCCGTCCCTGTGAAAGTCCCAAATCCACGAAAGAAAGAGAGAGACACATATTAGTTTCTCATGATCTGAAAAAACACACACACACACGATATACATACACCTATTATATATATATATATACACATATATACACACACACATACCATATACATACACGTTTTATATACACGCGCACACATGTCATATACATACACGCGCAGACATACCATACACATACACACATTATATATACGTGAACACATACGATCTACATAAACGTTTTTATATACACGCGCACACATACCATATACATACATGCGCACACATACGATATACATATACATATTATATAGACACGCGCACACACATACGATATACACACACGCGTATTGAGAACAAGTGATTCCCAGCGCGCACTTGTTCGCAGAATTTGAATTACTGTCTCCGTTTTTCTTCGATCCAATCGCTTTGAACTCTGAAGGGGAAATAAAATCTTCCCAAATTGAAAAGTAAACAATTTAAATATCAATTTTTAAGAAATCCTTTTTTCTTTTTTAATTTTTAATTTTTTTTGTTTTTTTTATTAAAACCCAAAACAAAACAGAAATAATTTTGTTGCCCGGATATTGTCTACCCGCCATCGTAATGGAGAAATCTCCGGATAATCCCAAAATTAACAGGAGATCTTTTATAGGGGACAAATGGGGCGTCCAAAAAGATCACAGAATGGATAAAGAAGGTAATTATTTTGATCGATTTATCAATTTACTAGTAATTGTGAATAATTGCACTGTGTCATGGCGGTCGAATGTGACGTAATCGCTTTCACACCGGTGTTACCCTCAAAATAATGGGCCCTGTTATTTTCGCCCGGTAACCGAAATTACCGTAAAAATATTTTTTTTTTTATAATTAAAACAAACAAAAGAAGCTTCCAGATATTTTTTCGTTTATTTCATCGAATTTATAAATGTATTTGGTATTTCATTTACCTTCTCTTCAGCAGGTTAGACACAAGGTCAGGTGTGGGTTTTGATGAAAGTGTTTCTGTGGAACGAACTGGATTCGAACCCGGCACACCCAGGTCCTCAGCCGCGTCATTAACCACTTAGCCACATTACTTTGAAAAACACCCACATTACTTTGTGCCCTTCGAAATTTGAAAACAATAAATGTTAAAAATCAGGGTAAAATTGTTCTTTCCCAACCAAAATGGCGAACAATAAATCGTCTGCAGTTTTCTGATTTTTTTTTCACAAATGAGTAAGTAAACCCAAATAAATTGTTTTGGACTAATTTCCCAACTGTATTTCCTTTAAAATAATTTAAGGTAAATTTTAAATTAACCCCAAACAATTTATTTGGGTTTACTTACTCATTTGTGAGGTCGGAAAACTGCAGACGATTTATTGTCCGCCATTTTTGTTGGGAAAGGACAATTTACCCAAATCAGAAAACAAAATATTACAGCGTATTTTTTTTTACGAGGGGGGGGGGGTACACCGGTGTAAAAGTCATGACAGATTTGGCCGCCATAACACAGTGCATTTATTCAAAATTACCGGATTATTTGATCTTTTTTTTTTTGAATAATGCAATTATTATCCGTATTTTTGATGATAGTTTGGTCTTAACAAGATTAATTTTCTTTGTCCTTTAACTAGAAAATTATGAACTTGAGTTATCGTCCTTGGACTTGTTTATAAAGATGGCGGTTATCTTTTTCCGGTCGAGTTTTCATTTCGGCGTTTCACGTGTATACTGAAACTCACCATAACTTACTGATTTATATATTTTACTAAAACAGGGTTTCAGTAAAACTACGTTATATGGGAGTAATATACTTGGATTTTTGGCTAACTTTTTCGGCCTAACATTCACAGGTAACATGAATTGGAACAAATACATAGAAGACATTGCCAAGGCTGCCGCAAAGAAAGTGCCTCCCCCCCTCTACTATGCTAGAAAACTTTTCACACTTGGCAGTATCCTGTATCTCTACAAAGTCATCATCCGTCCATGCATAGAGTATCGTTGTCACATCTGGATTGGTGCACCATCCACTAGGCTCTCCCTCTTAGACAAGGTTCAAAAAGAGTCGACAATCTAATTAGACCCTCACTATCCACCAATCTCCAGCCCCTGTCACATCACCGCAATGTTGCATCCTTGTGCCTGTTTTACAAGTACTTCAATGGAATGCGCTCCGATGAATTGCTTTTCTGGTGCCCCCTTGACATAAATACACTCGACCAACCAGACAATCAGCTAAATCCCATCCATTCACTGTGGAGGTCCCCAAATGCCGATGAGCATTCTACTCCAATAGCAACTTTCTTCATGCTGTCAGTCTTTGGACACTCCCTCCTTGCTCCCTGTTTCTCCGACTGTACCAACATGCAGAAATTAAAAATTAATGTGAACAAGCATCTCGCTGCACAGCTCCCGATTTAGGATGGCCCCCTAATTTTCAGTAGTCCCTTACGTCTACAGTGGCAACTTGCTTTGTTTGGGGTGAACTATGTTCAAAAAAAGAAAAAAGTGTAACATCTGTTCTGAGATCTGTTCTGATACTACACTTCATCTTTTGTGTTCTCCGTCTGTGAAAGAGAAATCGTTCTAGACTGAAGCAATTTTTATTTGTGTCCCAATCCAGAGTGTCATTTCTTTGGGGTTCTGGATTTTCCCTACATTAAAAATAAACCTTGTGTCTAACTCTGCCCTCGTGGGGAGGCAAGCAAATAAGAACAAAACACTGCCGACATGCATTTCACTCTAAATAATTTACGTGACTAAAATAGGAATGAACCCATTTCATGTCGATAATGGTTTCTTTCTTCTTTTAACCAAATATTTTTTTCTCTTGGATTTTAAACTTATCCCTTGGATTTTAAACTTATTCATTGGAGTTATATCTCTTCTTTCTTTATTTATATCGGCCATGTTTCTTTTCCTGGTCGTCTTATTTTGTCCGCATTTCACGCAGATGATTACGATTGCTATAACTGACTGTTTTTAATGTTTAATGTTATTAAATTCTATTTAGCAAATATAAGTTTTGGAGCAATAAAACCCTGTCTCTTTTTACTACCCCCTTCCACTCTCCCCCATAATGGCAGAGTTAGACATCAAAGAAGGTGGGCTCCCTCTACCGTGCTAGAAAACTCCTCACACCTGCCAGTATCTTATATCTCTACAAAGCAACCATCCGTGCCCATACATGGAGTATTGTTGTCACATCTGGGCTGGAGCATCAACCGCTAGTCTCTCCCTCTTGGACAGGGTCTCCAAAAGAGCCTCCAATCTAATAGATCCCGCACTGTCAACCAAGCTCTAACCCCTGTCCCATCGCCGCAATGTTGCATCCCTGTGCTTTTTTTTTTTTTAACATAGTTCACCCCAAACAAGGCAGGCCGTCACTGTAAACGTAAGGGGCTACTGAGAAAAAGGGTGAAAGTCTTTTTTTTGGGGGGGGGGGGGGAGTCAACCTGATTTAGGAGTTGTGCAGCAAGATGTCTGTTTACATTAGTTTTAAATTTCTGCATGTCAGTAACGTCAGGAAAACAGGGAGCAGGGAGGGAGTTCCAGAGTCAAGCAGCACGAGGAAAGATTGGCAGATTGTCGGGTTGGTCTAGTGAATTTACGTCGAGTGGGCACCAGAGCAGCAAGCTCATCATAGCACAATCCATTGAAGTACTTATAAAACAGACACAAGGAAGCAACATTGCAGCGATGGGGCAGGGGCTGGAGCTTGGTGCATAGTGAGGGACCTACTAAGTTGGTGACTCTTTTTTGGACCTTGTCTAAGAGAGAGAGAGACTAGCAGATGATGCACCAGCCCAGATGTGGCAACAATACTACATGCTTTACAAGTACTTTAATGGAATGTGCTCAGATGAATTTGCAGCACTGGTGTCCCCTCAATGTAAATACCACCAATACGACCAACCCGGTAAGCAGCAAAATCCCACCCCTTCACTGTAGAGGTCCTCAGATGCTGGAACAGTTTCTTCCATCGAACTGCTAGCCTTTGAAATTCCCTACCTATTCTCTGCTGTTCCTGACTGTATTAACATGCAGAAATTTAAATGTAATGCGAACAAACATCTAGCTCCTCAACTCTATACTTAGGATGTCCCATAGGTATGTCCCTAATTCACAGTAGTCCCTTATGTCTCATTGGCAATGTGCCCCCTTTTTTGGGGTGAATAAAAAAAAGTCCGAAAAAAGGGGCACTCCGAATTGGGAAAAAAGGGACACTCTGAATTGGGGAAAAAGGGACACTCTGAATTGGGACAAAAGGGACACTCTGAATTGGGGAAAAAATAAAAATAGCTTCAGTCTAGAAGGATGTTTTTCTTTACTGACCAAGGACAATAAAACCTGTTGAAACCCATTTCAATTTTAAATTTTTTGTACTAGTGAGTCACCACTTATCAAGGGCCAAAGGCCACTCGAGGATAAGGGTTAATAAGTTTGTCAGGTGGACGGTGAGGATTGGAGACGATGGTTGAAACTGGACAGAATTAGATTATTTAAGAGGACGGCTAAAAAAAAATTTGTTTACATTGGACTTGAAAACGACCATGTTGTAGTCATCTGGGAAGCAACCCCATGTTATATTATGCTCCACAGACGGGTAGTTCTTGCAGAGGAAGAAAGGAAAATTATTTACAGTGGTTGTAGTTAGACGAGTTTTGCCGTTAATCTTTTACAAGGGGAAACCAGAGATTGGAGCTAAGTCGAGCACTAACCATGAAAATAACGATAGAGTAGAGAAAGACTAGCAACGCATCTTCTGTGGAGGGAAAAGAAGAGGGACATCCCCCACTAGATTTCGAAGTCGGTTTTGTACTTTGTCAAGGCAGGAAAGGGTGCTCTGAGCGGCACCTCCCCAGATGTTGCAACAGTACCTCCCCATCGCAGGACGTATCTAGTTCTTATACAGATAGAGGATTGCGTCAACTGTGAGATACTTTCTGGAGCGATAGAATGATCCAACCATTTTCCAGTACTTCTGCAGTTTACAGACCGTGCTGAAATAATAACGTTATTATTTAGAAACCCATTCTTAACATGGGGAGAGTGGGGAGCTTTGTTAACTATTCTGTACTTTCACCTAACAATTTAATAAACACAAACTTGAAAATCTTATTAAAAAATAGCCTGGTCGGTAAACGGCAGAAGTACCAATTACTGTAAATAATAAATGACCATATATTAGGAAATTACCCACAATGCATTTTTTTCTGCCTATAAAATTTAATTATAGCAAGAAATTAGATATTATCCGGCAGTTTAAAGGTTTCAAAATTACTCTTGATTGTCAACAGTGTTTACGGCCAACTTTCCCCCGTTATAATAATGGTCGTCACGGTTGCCGTCATTTGTTTTGCTAAGGAATCACCATTTATGAAGGCTAAAAGCCACTTGAGGATAAGGGTTAAAGAGATTGATAGATTGACAGATGATGAATGTTATGAGAGGATTGAAAATCATCATCATCTTCGGTTTAACATCCGTTTTACATGCTGGCATGTGTTGGACGGCTTTAAGAAATTGACTTCAAAATTAATCTATTTGTTGCCAGGTCTTTATTTATCCCTCTTTCTCTCAAGTCCATCCTCATCACTTCCTCCCAAGTTGTCCTTGTCCTTCCCCTGTGAACTGGACCTACTACCTCAACTCTTCTACATCTTCTAACCCAAGAAATCTGATCCATTCTTTCAACGTGACCATACCATCGAAGTCTCTTGTTCTGCACACATCTCCCTATACCGCCCATATTTTATCTTCCTCTGAGGTCATCAGAACTAAGCCTGTCCTTAAGACTCACACTACACATCTATCATATCATTCTTGTATAATTTCTCGCCATGCAACACATGTCCTCAACCCTTATTAGCTACGTTTTAATTCCATGCATCATCACATTGGGTAGTAATTCTGAAACCAGCAAAACTATACTTGGTGCGAGTATACTGGTTATGTATTCTCGTCTCAACGAAAACGATTGTAATTCCCCCCAACGGGATGACATTTTCAAGCCGCTTCACTCAAGATAAGTCACACACTAATTCCACATTCGCAATCCATTCAACGACGGCTCCAGTCCCATCAAACTCAGGAATTATCTTTAGGTCGAAACGGCTGTCCATTTTAAGCCGAGATAGCTTGTTACCTAACTGTGCCAGAAAATAATTTAAAATAAAAATAAAATTTTAACGGTAATCGAACTTCCAACCGATTTTCAGTACCGCAACATGCAAAACATCTGGCACACTTTGAAGACGGTAAGTTCGCATCTCTATTGTGACATGTCGAGAGCTAAAAACAAAGCTTCCATCAAGATTCACTGTTCCTATATGATATTACAGTAAGCACGTCAGCAGTTAATCTTGCAGTATGCAATTCATATTGCTGATTTTGAAGACTTTATAATGTCAATTAAAGTAATTTCTGGTGCACCAACCGCTAATATCTCCCTCTTGGACAGGATACAAAAAAGAGTCTCTAACCCATCGCTGCAATGTTGCTTTCCTATGCTTGTTTGACAAGTACTTCCACAGAACGTGCTCTGATGAACTTACTGCACTTGCACCTCCTTAACGTAAATACCTTTGACCAAACCGACTAGCAGCAAAATCCCACCCCTTCACTGTAGAGGTATCCTGATACCGGAAACCTTTAATAACTTTTTTCCTCGGACTGCTTGCCTTTGGAATTCCATCCTTGCTCCCTGTTTCCCCGATTGTACCAACATGCAGGTATTTAAATGTAATATAAACAAACATCTCGCTGCACAACTCCCTACTTAGGATGCCTCTATAGATCTGACCCCTAATTCACAGTAGCCCCTTACGTCTTAGTGGCAATTTGTGTTGTTTGGGGTGAATAATAAAAGTAGCAAAAAACAGAACAAACAAAACAAACAACAGTTGAACAATTTTGAACAGTTGAATAATAGGAACTCTCTTCCTGCTGACTGTTTTCCTCCTACCTATAACATTGGTCTTTTTAAGACTAAGGCCAATAGGCCTTTGCGATAATCATATTTCGTTCTTGTTAGCTCCTTAAAAAAAAATTGTGTTGGCAGATTGATTTGGCAAATTGAACTATTTTCTTTAATCCACATGTGTTTTACTTGCTCCCCACGGGGTCAAAGTTAGGCACAAGGTCAGTCTTTAATGTGGAAAAATCCAGCTACTTTAAGAGAACTTCAGATTGGGAACCAAAATGAAAATGGCCACAGTCCAGAAGGATTTTTCCTCCAGACTGAATCCAGAACGGATACTACACTTTGATCCTAGCCCAAAAGAGCATGATGTTCCCTGTTTGTGTCTTTTTTATTGTGCCTTTTTTCTTTGAATCAGTTCAGTTAGATGTTCACACATGGAGTCAGATTTTGAAAGTCTGATAATTGCTTTCTGTAATAATTCTCGGCTCGATTGAGGATTCGAATAACTAATGTAACTTTTAAAAAAAATCAGCAGAATTTTTTTGTTAGTGTTAAACTGTTTTTTTCAGTTATTTATTTGCATCATCATCATCGTTGTCATCATTATTGTCGTCATCATCATCATCGTTGGCATCATCATCGTCGTTGTCATTATCGTCGTTGCTGTCATCGTTGACATCATCGTCATCATTGTCGAGTCATCATCGTCGAGTCATCATCGTCGTCGTCATCGTCATTGGCGATTTAACATCTATTTTACATGCAGGTATGTATTAGACGGCTTTTAGAAATTTACTTCCAAACTAACTTATCTTGGGCCAGGTCTTTATTTATCCCACTTTCTTTCAACTCCATCCTTATCACTTCCTTCCATGTTTTCTTGCCAACTAAAGATACCAATCTGATCTAGAAGTTGACCTGGGTTCAGTTGGGGATTGGGGTACGAAATGGCTTGTTTCATTTAATCCAGTTAAGACTCAGCTCGTGTTATTCAATCGTAGGCGTGCCCCTTTTCTTCCTGAGATTCTCATGGATGGCTCTGCTCTTGAGAAGAGGAGAAATCGACTCTAAAACTTCTTGGTCTTTCTCTCTCATCAAATCTTTCTTGGAGTTCATACATTAGATCCATTGCTCTTTTTGCTTCTCGTAAAGTCTTTCTATCGTTCCAAACACCTGAGACTATTGTTGTCATATTTGGGCTGGTGAATCTCTGTCCCATTTGAGGGTTCTTGATAAGGTGAAGAAACGTATCTGTAATTTGATTGGCCACACTCTTTCTTCTTCTCTGCACACCCTCTCTCACATACATGATTTTGCTAGTCTCAGTCTTTTCTAGAAATACTATTATGACATGTGTGTTCTTCACAATTATGTGATCTATTCCTCGCTTCATTTGTTCCAGCTCGTTTGACTCGTTGGTCTAGTGATCTTCATCAATTCGCTGTTTTGATACCTCATTGTAATACAGCTTCCTATTCCAATAGCTTCTTTCCAAGAACTGCAGGCTTTTAATCTTGGTCTTTTCAAGACAAAGACCAATAGACATCTCCTGTCTTTGCGATAATCATATTTGTTTTTGTTAGCTCCTTACATCAAGTGGCTTCTTGCCTTGTTTGTAGCGATTTCCATAAAAATATAATAAGTTCAATAGTTTAGGATTTGACTAAGCACTTACATTTTATCAATGATCACATATGCTGATCCTCTTAAAATGTATTACTTAATATAACTCAAAATTTGATGTAGAGCAATTGTTTTCTCTATAAATTTTGTTGGTAGTTAACTCATTCTATCATACCAGGGTTAGGGTTAGGGTTAGATTGATTAGTCATAAATAGACGGGGGGGGGGGGGGAGGAGCTTTTACTCTCGCACTCAGAACTCTAGAAACACATTTGTTAACAGATAAGTTCAACTGGAAAAAACGAAGTACTAAGGGATGCCTGAAATAGTTGAAAGCTTAAAAATTCAATCAGTCGTGTGCAGGGGTCTGGTGATGCTCTGGTGATGCCCGGGGTCAATTCTTTGATTGTATGCCTCAAAGAGTCAAGTAGAAGTCCTAGTACTGAGAAATGTTCTGAGAAAGAGAGATAGATCGAATATGATTCGATGCCCCCTCCATCTATTTAGATGCTGATGGCTATCACAGCATCCCCCACCCTCTACACGCCACTAAATCAATCCGTGGTTTAATATGGTTGTATTATACAAATATTTATCAAGGCTGCACAGATTCGTGGAGGAGCCGGACGAACTACCGGGCATGGACGTCCCTCGGCGGCAGTGGACAATGCTCAACCACCTCAGAATCAGTATCGACCATTTTTCCGCGACCCTGAAAGGATGGGGACTCAGCGACTTGGCTGTCTGCAACTGTGGTCACCCTGAACAGACAGTCGACCACATCATCGAGTCATGTCTAAAACACCGACCACCTAACGGCAAAGCTGGCATAGGTTCGATAGATGACGAAATGCTAGCATGGCTTTCCTCAACCGAGCTGGTGATCTGACAGCGGGATGCTGAAGATGATATAAATATTTATTATTTACATAAACAGAGTATCGTGTGCTTTTCTAAATCAACCCTAACCCCAACCCTAACCCTAAACAGAGTATCGTGTTGCTTTTCTAAAGCAAAGACTGTAAACCAATGGGTCACAAAATAGGTAGTTCCCCCCCCCCCCCCTCCATCCAAGGAAAGAAGTGAACATTTCCACTGCTGATGCAATGTTGGAGCCGATCAGACAGAAGGAATAATTAAATATCATTTTAATCTTTTAACCACCTGCTAAAAAACCTGTTTCTTTTACGGACCTTAGTTAGTTTTATGAATAATTCAGAACTCGTTTGCAATTTTTCTTATTGTAAATGAATATTCACATTATATAATATTAAAATGGCCGCTGGTTACGTAGTTTATGTCATGACGTTCGGTTGAGTAGTACAATAGAAGACCGTCTACTTAAAACTCCCACGATGTGCACGCTTGGTGCAATGGATATTCACGCAGACTGTGGAATAGTTTAAATCCTACTGGATCCATTGTATTCAGTCACACACTAAAACTATTAGGGAAGGTGTAAACTGACATCCCCACTCCAGCTATGGGTACAATCTTGTCCTTGTGTCGTGGTGTAGCGATTAACCCTAAGTGGGTTTCACCAACTTTCTCTGAGGAAGTTTCCAGGCACTATTAAATACATTTTTTTATTGAGAAAAGAAAATGGTCCAAGGAAAAAAAAATGGTCAAAAGACAAAAAAAATGGTCAAAGGAAAAAAAAATTGTCCAAGGAAAAAAAATTGTCCGAGGAAAAAAAATTGTTCAAGGTGAAAAAATTGTCCAAGGAAAAAAAATTGTTCAAGGAAAAAAAATTGTTCAAGGAAAAAAAATGGTCAGAAGAAAAAAAAAATGATCAAAAGAAAAAAAAAATTGTCCAAAGAAAAAAAATGGTCCAAGGAAAAAAAATTGTCCAAGGAAAAAAAATTGTCCAAGGAAAAAAAATGGTCAAAAGAAAAAAAAATTGTCCAAAGAAAAAAAATTGTCCAAGGAAAAAAAATTGTCCAAGGAAAAAAAATGGTCAAAAGAAAAAAACATGGTCCAAGGAAAAAAAAATTGTCCAAGGAAAAAAAATTATCAAAAGAAAAAAATTGTCCAAAGAAAAAAAAATTGTCCAAGGAAAAAAAATTATCAAAAGAAAAAAATGGTCCAAGGAAAAAAAGACAAATTGGCTAGTCAGACTCTAGTATTGATTTATCAGATTAATTGCTATCGATCGATCGATCATCATCATCATCATCATCATCGTCGTAATCATCATCGTCATCATCATCAGTTTAATGTCCATTTACATACATACTCGCATGCGTTGGATGGCTTTAAGAAATTGACTCTAAAACTAACCTATTTGTGTCCAGGTCTTTATTTATTCCTCTTTCTCTCAAGTCCATCCTTATCACTTCTTTCCCATGTTTTCATTGAACTGAACCTGACACCGCAACTGTTCTACATCTACAAACCCAAGCATTCTCATTCACACTTACCTCACACAAATTGAGTCGGTGTTCGTACCAGTCGCGGATACATCCTTGACAATCAGGTTAACAGTGACTTTGTGGCTGTCGAGCTGATCGGGTTAGGGTTCTATTCAATCCGAGGAGGTCTACCTTCCCAGGCTTTACCATCTCTCTTTAAAAAAGAGTTACTTATGTCGAATCGCCTGAGGTGACCTTTACTGAGGAATGCCGATGGAGCTGCTCAGGCATTTATTGTAGAGCAGAGTGTGCTTATCCTAGTTTTGCTGGCTTTTCAAAACCACACCTGACCTTGTGTCTAACCTCCTTGAGAGGAGATAAATAAGCTCATCCATTCTTTCAGCGTGACCATGTGAAACTGAACTTGCTACCTCAACTGCTCTACGTCTACTAACCCAAGAACTCTCATCCATTCTTTCAGAGTGACCATACCATCGAAGTCTCCTCTTCTGCACACATCTTCTTATACTGTCCAGATTTAATCTTTCCTCTGAGGTCATCAGATCTAAGCCTGTCTTTAAGACTCACATTACACATCCTTCGTATCATTCTCATATCATTTCTTTCCATGCAACGCATGTCCTCAACCCACACTAGCCAGGTTTCACTTCCATACATCATCACACTTCATACACATGCCTGATAGACACTTCCCTTGATCGACAGTGGTAACGCTCTGCTGGTTAGTAATGACAGACATTTCCTGAACTTACTCCATCCATTCCTTATTCTTCTTCCAATCACACTAGCACCTGCTCCACCCTGTGCTCCAATGGTATCACCAAGCTAACAAAACTGCTCGAAAACCTCAATAGCTTCGACATCCAAATATACTTTCTCCACATCTGAGTTCTCATCTATGTCTTTCACTTCTTGCATATAAACTGGTTATCTTCTCTCAACCTATGAGTAATTCAACTGCACTTCTTGTGCACCTAATTTTAATGTGTGCAGGCGTAAAAGCGAATATCAGTTCAGTAAAAGACGGGGGGGGGTTACATGAAATATGAGAGAGAAAATAAATCTAAATGTGAGATAGAGAGGGAGAGGGAGGGAGAGGGAGAGGGAGAGGGAGAGAGGAAGTTAAAGAGAGAGAGGAGGGGGGAGGGAAAGAGAGAGGGGGAGAAGGAGATGTGGACAGGATGTAAAAGTGTACGTATATGTGTATGTGTATATGTATGTTTTTGTGTGTATGGGTTTATCCCACCCTGAATGGATGTATTTTCAGTTACCGGTAGATTTAATTATTTAGTACCCGTGTGTGGGTTAGGGTTAGGGTTAGGGTGTGGTGTGGTGTGTGAAACAGGTTAAAATGTAACTGGCATTTTAGCAATCACTCAGGCGTGCAAAAAGACATTCTTTCTCTCTTTCTCTTTCTCTCTCTCTCTCTCCCTTGTTTTTTAGCACCTTCTCTCTCTCTCTTTTTTTTTGACACTTTCTCTCTCCCTGTTTTTCTCGTTAGCATCTTCTCCCTCTCCCCCTTCCCCCTCTTTCTCTTTGGTGCCTTCTCTCTTTCTCAAAACTCACACTCTCTCATCTATATAAAACATGGTTTCAAATAAAAGACAATCTCCAACTTTAAATCCTTGAGAAACAATTTCACGATTAATTACCTTCTCACATCTGCAACGAACGTCCCTTTCCCTTCAAATGTCTCATTACGAAGAAGAAATTACTCTTACAGTGACGTAATTAGAAGTCATTTTAGGGGGGGGCACTTTGATTTGCCATCCACCCATTTATCTATAATAGCAGAGGCAACTGGTGTTGTCCAGGAATGAAAATGGGCTCCCTTTACCTGGCTAGAAAACTCCTCTCACCTACCAGCATCTTCCACCTCTATGAAGCCACCATCCGCCCATGCATGGAGTATTGTTGCCACATCTGGGCTGGTGCATCATCCACTAGTCTCTCCCTCTTAGACAAGGTCCAAAAAAGAGTATCAAATCTTATAGGTTCCTCACATTCCAGCAAGCTCCAGCCCCTGTACCATCGCGCAATGTTGCATCATTGTGCCTGTTTTACAAATACTTCAATCAAATGTGTTCCGATGAACTTGCTGCTCTTGTGCCCCCTCGACGTAAATACACTCGACCAACCCAGAAAATCCCACCCCTTCACTGTCGCGGTCCCCAGATGCTGGAAAACTTTCTACTCTAATAGCTTCTTTCCTCGAACTACTTGTCTTTGGAATTCCATCCTTGCTCCCTGTTTCCACGACTGTACCAACATGCAGAAATTTAAATGTAATGTGAACAAACATCTTGCTGAAAAACTCCCTACTTAGAATGCCCCTTATTCACAGCTGCCCCTTACATCCCAGTTGCAATGCGTCTTGTTTGGGGTGAATATAAGTGAAGCACAAAAAAGTAGTCCTTATATTTATTTGTAGACGAAAAAAAACAAAACATATAATATAAGTTATAATAAGTTATAATAAGTTATAATAAGTTACTTAATTCAATTCTTTTCATTTTCATTTTTTGTCTTCTTGTCTCATGCTGAGGTTAGACGTTTTATGAAAGAGTTCCAACCTTCCTGTCAGTTGGCATTTCGCTTGTGCCACCCGCTACGATCAGGTCGTCATCAACTGATCCCCTCTATGTTTTAAGTGGCCTTTGAGTCATAGATTCGCAATTTGGCCTATATCAAATGAATTAAGATTGAATTATGTAACATAATTTAATTACCAATATATATATATATATATATATATATATTTTTTTTGATTTTATTCCATTAGTTGCGACAAAACAGGTTTTGTTTCATTGGTGCGAATAGCTACCAACTCATCGGGCCGGAGAAAGGAATACAAATGGCATAAAATTTTAAGTTCACTTTAACGGGAGATTGAAAATTGAAAATACATTGGAGGGGGAGGGGGATAGAGTTGGGGCTTTGTCTATAACGGCGACATGGGACATGAGTGGGGAGGGGGGATATATATATATATATATATATATATATATAAGGAAAGGTAGTTTGCTTGAAGCATTGTGTGTAATAGGTATATAGATGAGTATTATAAGGCTATCACAATGCAAGAAATGGAAATATGTGGCGTTGAGAAGTAAAACAAAAGCAAGTGATTTTAGGTTATATATATTTCAAAAATTTTTTTAAAGAATTTGCTATATGAAAAAAAATATTATTAAAAATGTTTTTGAAAAATATATAACTAAAATCACTTGTTTTGTCTTACTTCTCAACGCCACATATTTCCATTTCTTGCATTGTGATAGCCTTCTAATACTCCTCTCTCTCTCTCTCTCTCTCTCTCTCTCTCTCTCGATATTTGAACAAATTCAAAATGGCGTATTAGTGTGAGTTTGCTCTTTTCTTTGTTTTTTGTTTGGTCCCACCCAAAAATGAACCATTGTATAGTGTAGGTTTTTTCAAGACACTTTAATCCAAGAACTTTTTACTCTTTGTGAATTTTTCTGATGATTTTGTAGTGTTGCAGAGACGATATTAACATAAAAATGTTGTGTGGCACAAGACAAATGAAACGGACCGTAAAAATATATCTCACAGAAATGTTATGTTTTTTGGAAATGTGAAAAAATAAAAATAAAAATAATAAAATAAAAACATGGTTATTGGAATATAATATGAACCTGACTTATATATATATATATATATATATATATATATATATATATATATATAAGGGTGCATCACCCCTATACAAAACAAAACAAAAGAAGGTCAAGTAAAGATCAGCTGAAGCCCTGTCATTGGCTAATGAAAACATTAACCCGTATGAATCTGATTGGTTAGCTAGCTCGACTAAACACCACATGGTTATAAAAAAACCCCAAAAAACTCAGTAACACAAATTCTATGCACTTTAGCCTGACGATTACCTACGGGGATGAAACGTGTGTAGCTTAATTGCCATAACTTACTACCTAGCTCTACTCATGTATCGAGCTCTGTTTAAGTAAATACTGAAAATTGATGCCTAAAAAATTATATCTCCTTATAACATTTTATATGGATACATGAAATAATAATAATAATAACAATAATAATAATAATATATATATATATATATTTTTTCTCTCTCTCTCTCTCTCTCTCTATATATATATATATATATATATATATATATATATCTATATATATATAATAACAATTTAGAAATGAATAAAAATGATAACATATTCATTTACAGTTCAACAAAAGTTTATGCGTACGATCGTTTTTGAGACGAATCTTTTATTGATAAAATTGTCTCTTCATCAGCACCAATTTCAGAAGACCACAATTAGAAGTTGACAAAAATCACTAACACCTTTGTGTTATTCAGCAAATAACACTTCTTAGAGAATGGAGATGGGGCTGCTTAGGCATTTTTTGTGTAGGCCAGAGTTCACTTCCTGTTTTGTGCTGGCTTTCAAATTCCCATCTTCTGACTTTGTGTCAGATCTTCCTGCAATGGAAGGAGTTAACTAAAAGTTTCTAATGAATTCATGAATAGATTCTTATGAAATGAAACTTATAAAATCTGAATGAAAAAAAAATTATTTTATTGAATTTTACTGAATGGGAGGGTGTGCCCATATTATGCCCCCTAAAACCATTTTAATGACCCCAAAGAAACTGAAGTTTGGAGAATATTAATTAATATCTATTGTAAAAATTTCACACAAATCTGAATTTTCATGAAGGGCTTCCACCCCCTATTTGCTCCCTTTTGCATAAAACTAAATAAAAACCACATTACCCACCGTTATGCCTAGCAGCTGTGTTCCAAAATTCATGATGATCGGTTCATTAGTTTAAGAGTTTATCCTGTTCTATGAAATATAAATATATAAACATATACACATACCTAACTTTATATACATGCACCCTCTAAATATTTACAAAAGAAATAATGTGCTCATGTTACTGTGTTGCCTAAAATATATATTCCAAAATTCATAATGATCTGTTCATAAGTTTAGGAGATTGTACCGTACATATATATATATATATATATATATATATATATATATATATATATATATATATATATATATTGTTGAATATAAGAGACAACTCATGTCTAGATATCCTTTGGTAGATCCTTTCAATAGTCCGAATCAGGATCTTAGTTTCGGAGGGGAATTGGCTGATGAATTTGCCATAGTTTGGATTTGTCTCCCAAGTACTTTCAGACCAATCCGGGTCTAATCCAAACTATGGCAAATTCATAAGCCAATTCTCCTCAGAAACTAAGATCCTGATTCGGACTATTGAAAGGATCTACCAAAGGATATTTAGACATGAATTGTCTCTTATATTCAACAATATATATATATATATATATATATATATATATATATATATATATATATATATATATATATATATTATTAAAAATAACCGACAATTTTTGTCTGGTTATTTTAGTGTTGATCCCTTCAATTTTCCGGATTAAAATCTTAATCTCGGAAGGAAATTGGCTGATGAAACTGCCATAGTGTACATGTTGGTCCAGAGTACTTTCTGACCTGTCTGGGTCCATCGTCAGTGGAATAATGACAAACAGGTAAAGACCTCAGCCAATTTCCTTCCGAGATTAAGATTTTAATCCGGAAAATTGAAGGGATCAACACTAAAATAACCAGACAAAAATTGTCGGTTATTTTTAATAATACGCGTCTTAAAGAAAAAATGCTGCCTCGATACACACACATATATATATATATAAATTTGGGAAAGTTCATTTTTTAAGCATCTTTAGAATTTTAAACATAAAGATAGAGGCAAAATCCCTTCATAAAAACCATGTGTTATAGATGCAGATATTTTTTATTAAAATCAAAAAAAAAATCAAAACATTTTTTTTTCTTTTTCTTCATCTTGACTTTTTTTAATCTAATATTTTGCTTGATATAACAAGCCTCGACAGAGCTTTAGACAAATAAAAGGTATTAACAGCAACAAAGACTAAAAAGATTTTAGTCTTTATTACTGTTTTTTCTGACGATAAAAACATTTTTCCACTTCCTAAGCGGTAAAGAATATGGCATTAAGTCACCCTTTTTAATAGGACGTGTAATTATATTTTTATTTTATATATATATTTATTAATTAAATTTTACATACATATAAAAGGAGTCCATGGACACGTGTTTCTGGCTATCAAAAATTAAATCTCCTCGTTTGGGTGCTTGAAAAGGGCAGAGGGTTGAAATAAATTATCGCACTGGTGATTATGTGATTCCGTGTTACTTTATTTTATATATATATATATATATATATATATATATAGTAATCCAGGTAAAGTAGACATCCACAGGATAAAAATCCACAGAATTTCAACTGAGCTTATAAAAAAGTGCTCAATAGTAAATAGAGCTATTTATATAATTATTTCATTTATGCAGACATATACAAAAAGCCGCTACACTGGCATGTCCATGTTATCGCTCAATAGTTATTAGAAACTAAGATCTCATCATGGGAAAAAGTCTGATCTTTCACTCAGATGTTCATATTGTTCATATTTTTTTTCTGTCTGATGTGATCTTAGTTTCTAATAACTATTGATCGAGAACATCGACATGCCAGTGTAGCGACTTTTTGTACCTGTCTGTATAAATAAAAATAATTATATTATATATTATATATATATATAATATAAAGTTGAGTTATTTGTCGCACTCACATTGATATTAAAAGCTCACTTTTCTATTTAAAAAGTAAAAACAACTTCCTAATATACTCAGTTGTGGAGATGCGAACGACTTTAAAAAGATAACTAATTTGCATATTCCTTTAAAAAACGAACTCTCATTAATTAACTGTTTGTTTTTTTTCTGTTTTCTCATTGGATGATTCGTTTTTATGCAGTTCTACAAGGTCCATTCTCCCAGGCTTTACCTTCTTGCGGTTTGAGAAGGAGTTAGTTATTGCTAATCGGCTGAGGCGCCCCTACAAGAGGATTCAGACGGGGTTGCTCAGGCAGTTTTTTGTAAGCCAGAGTGCAATTCCTCTTGCAGAGTTTCCAAGGCAACAATAAATATATTCTTATGAAATTAAATTGACAAAATCTGAATTCAAATTTATGCAAATTATTTCATTCTTAAGATGATTTATTATCAAAAATTTTTTTTTTTTTTCGAAACTAAAAAAATCTAAACTGTTTTCTTTTTCTTTGTAAAAATCAGTAAAAGTTAGAAAAAGATGAGCCAGACGAATGGGTGGGACAATCAAACAGGTTACATGTGGACACAGGATTACTTTCCCACGGTTTTCATTAACTGACACCCACACACTTCTTTATTCTGTAGCAATAACTCTTCTTTTATACATATTTCATTAAAAGTAAACCGTTTTTAAAAAAGAGGTGGAAATTTTTTTAAAAACAGCTTGTATTGGAGGAATTTTCTTGATATTTCAATCTTTATTGCCATAATCTTCACAACATTATCTACAACATTATCTACAACATTTTCTTCACAACATTATCTACAACATTATTTACAACATCATCTTCACAACAGTATCTACAACAGTATCTACAACATCATCTTCACAACATTATCTACAACATTATCTACAACATTTTCTTCACAACATTATCTTCACAACATTATCTTCACAACATTATCTACAACATTATTTACAACATCATCTTCACAACAGTATCTACAGCAGTATCTACAACATCATCTTCACAACATTATCTACAACATTATTCACAACATCATTTTCACAACATTATCTACAACATTATCTTCACAACATTATCTTCACAACATTATCTACAACATTATCTTCACAACATTATCTTCACAACATTATCTACAACATCATTTTCACAA
>OY744525.1:6464888-6582388 GCA_963556195.1 Sepiola atlantica | reverse complement strand
GTCAGCAGGCAGAGAGTTCCACAAGTCTGCAGTTCTTGGAAAGAAGCTATTTATTATTCCTGATTTTCATATGACGACCTCCCATGATACAATCGCATCCGAGATGGGTATATTTGCTGCTGATATCATGCTCCATGAGAACAAATCGAATGCACACATATCCAAGGAAATGGCTGAATTCTTAGAAAATGACCTTTTTTTTCTTTAACAATTATAAGAAACCTTACCAGCCACCAATTGTCATGGCTGATGGCACTCTTCCCGAGATTCAACTTCCCTGGTCTAACATTCACAGGTAACATGAATTGGAACAAATACATAGTAGACACTGCCAAGTCTGCTGCAAAGAAAGTGGGCTCCATCTACCGGGAAAAAAAACTTCTCATACCTGCCAGTATCTTATATCTCTACAAATCTACCAATTACCCTTGCATGAAGTATTGTTTCAGCATCTGGGCTGGTGCACCAACCACGAGTCTCTCCCTCTTAGACAGGATCCAAAAAAGAGCTTCTAACTTAATAGATCTCACAGTGTTTATCAATCTCCAGCTGCTGTCCCATCGCCACAATGTTGCATCCATGTGTGTGTTTTATTTCCACTGAATGTGCTCTGATGAAATTGCTACACTTGTGCTCCCTCAATGTAAATACTCCTGTCCAACCCTACGAGCAGCAAAATCCCACCCCTTCAGATGCCGGAAAACTTTCTACTTTAATAGCTTCTTTCTTCAAACTGCCTGTTTTTGGAATTCCATCCCTGCTCCCTGTTTCCACGACTATACCAACATGCAGAAATTTAAATGTAATGTGAACAAACATCTCGCTGTACAACTCATCACTTGGGATACTCCTATGAAAGTGTCCCCTAATTCACAGTAGCCCCTTATGTCTCAGTGGCAATTTGTGTTGTTTGGGGTGAATAAAAGTTAAAAAAAGAAAACAAGAACAAAAAAAGTGGCTTCATGCCTTGTCTGGAGCGACTCTCATAAAAAAAGCAGAATGTTCAGTTATTCACTCAAAGTATTTATTATGTGCGACTTGTGAGACGAAACGCATTTTTGCTCGATGAGTCTTTAGTACTTGACACGTAAGCTGTCGAATGTGAAGCCAATCGTGGCTGCTTGTTTGTGGTGGCCATGTTTACAAGTTAGGTACTCTGCAAGAATGTGGAGCGAAGAATGAACACAATGAAAAACACATCCAGAATGTGCAGATGGCCATCGTGACAAAACCCTAACCCTAACCCTAACCTGTAAAAGAATATAGGTACATAAATATGGCTTTAAGAAAATTAAAAAATTAAAGATTATCAATTAATCTAGTGTACGGCCGACAAACATACAAACGCGGTTGTCTTCTTTATTTTGATGCCTTCACCCAACCCTAACCCCAACCCTAACCCCAACCCCAACCCTAACCCCAACCCCAACCCCAACCCCAACCTAAACAACTCACACTAGAGTCTTCATACAATTAGCCAAAAGCATATGTACATATACTAGACATACCCGTTATCCGTTGGGTCACAACCATTGCTGCTATGCGTTCTACTTTGAATTCATTTGAAAATTCAGAAACCGTGGCATATTCTGCGAAGCGGAGCAAGATGTAGACCACCGCATTGCCCCTTCTCTGCCCACCGTGAAACAGAGAGTTGTTTGCCACCGCACGTGTCGCCGCCGGGGCTGATGTGTGTGTGTGTGTGTGTGTGTGTGTGTGTGTGTGTGTGTGTGTGGAGGGCGCAGTTTATGAAATTTCTTGCTGTTTTAGTTCCCTTGGCTTCATGTTATCGTGTTCTGTCTGTTTTTGTTTCATTTCTATAAACAACTTTCATGTGGCTGAATAGCGTTCATAGTTATGTGGGTTGGTTTCCGCATTCGAATATTTTATTTAAGATATAAACTATTATTATTATTATTATTATTATTATTATTATTATTTGTACTCACTAGGAGTTCTCACACAGGACATCATCAGAGATTACTCACTGATAATAACTGGTAGTGTTCCCTGGAGTCTGGGTGACAACAAGTGTCCCCAGATTTTCAGGACTTTCCACCTCTTTCGATTACCTTAGCAAATGACTTTGCATTATCGCAACAGCCGCTTACCATTGATTTCTTGCTGGCAGCGACCATTGGTCTTCACTGGAATTTAGGTGGCAATGAGCCTCAATAAGATCCAAGTATTCTCCGCACTCATCCAGTGGAGGTCTGCTTAGTGCTCTCCCTCCCCTGCCTTTCCATCCTCCTTGACCCTTCACGACTATTTTGTGTGGTATTAGCCGAAGCTGATACATATTTTTTTTTGGGGGGGGCACAGTTGATAAGATTTTTGCAGTCTCAGTTCCTTTGGTTTCATGTGGTGTTCCTTCCATCTTTTTGTTTTATTTCTGTTGTAATTTTCCATGTGACTGGTTAGTGTTTATAGTTTATGTGGGTTGGTTTCTGCATTCGAGGATTTTCCTTAAGATTTCAGCTGTTTTCATCATTGTCGTCCGTTGTATAGTCTCAGTCTTCCTTTTCATTCCAATTTCTTCTCGTCTTTTCCACAGATTTTTCGTGACTGTTCCTAGTGCTCCTACAACTATTGGTATTATATTGATGTTCTTCATGTTCCATATTCCTTTCAGTTCTCTGGCCAGCTTCATGTATTTACTTTGTTTTTCCATCTCTTTTATCTTCACCCTGTGATCTGCTGGGATAGCGAAATCTACAATTTGGCAGTTTCTTTCCTTTTTGTTAATTATGATGACGTCCGGTCTCCTTGCTTGGATAAGTTTATCTGTTTGTTCCATCCATGTCCCAAACGATTTTGTGGTTTTCGTTTTCCTAGTACTGTCTCCGGTTTGTGTTTTTACCATCTGTTTGTATGTTCAAAATGCTGTCTATTATTATAATTATTATCATTATTATTATTATTATTATTATTATTATTATTATTATTACTATTATTATTATTATTATTATTTGTACTCACTAGGAGTTCTCACACAGGTCATCGTCAGTGTTTGCTCACTGATAATAACCGGTAGTGTTCCCTGCAGTCTAAGTGACAACAAGTCTCCCTAGATTTCCCGTACCCTCCACCTCTTTTCGATAACCATTGCAAATGACTTTGCGTTATCGCAACAGCTGCTTACCATTGATTTCTCGCTGGTAACGACCATTGATCTCCTCTGGGATTTGGGTGGCAATAAGCCTCTCCAAGTTCCTAGTACTCTTCGCTGTCTTCAAGTGGAGGTCTGCTTAATGCTCTCCCTCGTCGGTCTTCCCATCCTCCTTGACCCTTCACGACTATTTTTTTTTGGTATCAACCGAGGCTGATGCTATCACTTTTTCTAGGGGGGAAGGTAGTTTATGAAATTTCTTG
The DNA here is from genome assembly GCA_963556195.1 of Sepiola atlantica. Taxonomy (NCBI): domain Eukaryota; kingdom Metazoa; phylum Mollusca; class Cephalopoda; order Sepiida; family Sepiolidae; genus Sepiola; species Sepiola atlantica. The sequence goes on along the minus strand of OY744525.1, from coordinate 6,579,016 downwards.
AAGTTTCTGTTCCTTGGGTTTTATTTTCTTCCTATTGTTGCTTCTATGTGACTGGTTACTGTTGTAGTTTATACTGGTTGGTTTCTGCATTCAAGGATTTTCCTTAACATTGTAGCTGTTTTCATCATTGCTGTTCTTTTGTATGGTCTCAGTGATCCCTTTGATTCCAATTTCTCCCAGTCTTTTTTTTTCAGGTTTTTTAAGATTGTTCCTAGTGTTCCTACGATTATTGGTATTATATTAACTTTCTTCATCCTCTGGCAAGTTCCGTATATTTGCTTCATTTTTCCGTTTCTTTGATCTTCACTCTGTGGTCTGCTGGAACGGCAAAATCTACAATTTGGCAGGATTTATCCGATCTTCTTGCTTGTATGAGGTTATCTGTTTACACCTCCATGTCTGAGACGATTTTGTGATTTTCGTTTTCCAGTATTTCTGTGTCTGGTTTATGTTTGTACCATTTGTACGCATGTTCTAAATGCAGTCGTTTGCATAGTTCACAGTGTACTGCTTTTCCCACACGGTCATGTCTGTTTTTGTATTATTATTATTATTTGTACACACAGAAGTCAGTATCAGTGATTGCACACAGACAATAACCAGTGGCGTTCCCTGGAGTCTGAGTGACAACAAGTCTCCTCAGATTTTCAGCACCCTCCACCTTTTTTTTTTGACTTTGCATTATCGCAACAGCCTGATTTCTGGTTAGCAACGATGTTGGTCTTCTCTGGAATTTGAGTGGCATTAAGTCTCCCCAAAGGTCCTAATACTTTACGCACTCTTCCAGTGGAGGTCTGGTTAGTGCTATCCCTCATCGGTCTTTCCATCCTCCTTGACCCTTCACGACTGTTTTGTGTGGTATCAGCCGGGGCTAGTGCCATCACTTTTTTTTTTGGAGGAGGGGGGGGGGGAGGTTAATTTATGAAATTTTTTGCAGTTTCTCTTCCTTGAGTTCTTGTGGTGTTTTTTATGTGATTTTTTTCTTCTTACTATTGCACCTTGCGTGTGATTGGTTAGTCTTCATAGCTTATATGGAAAGGTTTCCGCATTCAAGGATTTTCCTTAAGATATCAGCTGTTTTTATCATTGCCGTCCGTTGTATTATTATTATTTGTACTCATTAGGAGTTCTCACACAAATCATCGTCAGTGATTGCTCACCGACAATAACCAATGGTATTTCCTGGAGTCTGAGTGACAACAAGTCTCCACAGACTTCCAGTATTCTTCAACTCTTTTCGATAACGATGCGGTATCACAACAGCCTCTTACCATTGATTTCTCGCTGGTTAGGACAATTGGTCTTCTCTGGGATTTGGGTGGCAATAAGCCTCCCCAAGGTCCCAGCATTCTCTGCACTTTTCCAGTGGAGGTCTGGTTTGTGCTGTCACTCCTCGATCTTCTCATCCTCCTCGACCCTCTACAAATATTTTGTCTGGTGTCAGCCTAGGCCGGCACCATTTAAAAAAAAAATTTTTTTTTAATTAATTTAAAAAAAAAAAAAAATAAATAAACAAATAATAAAAAAAAAATAAATAAATAAAAAAAAATAAAAAAAAATAATTTAAATTTTTAATCTTTTCCAACTTTTTGATCCTTTTTAAATTATTTTAAACTTTTATTATTATTATTATTATTATTATTATTATTATTATTATTATTATTATTATTATTATTATTATTATTATTAGTAGTAGTAGTAGTAGTATTAGTAATAGTATTTATGCATCGACACATAAAATACAAACAAATATTTGTCAATTATCCTATCTATTACGATGGAAACAAAAATAAATGATTGACTAAAAATGTTGACTAAGTTATAAGTAAGACACAATGTAGCTATTTTCGTTGTAGTATATATAGTCATTTGGACTTGTAGCCCAGGTTTTGACATCGACATGGTGACACTGGAATTAGGACAAGTTAAAGTGTACACGCTCCTCCTCCTCCCCCTTCTCCTCCTCCCACACACACTCTTGCCTACGTATTAAGTAAAGAATTCAAATTTCTCATGTTAACTCGACCCAGCACAGGTGACAGAAACTCTGAAGCATTCGATGTATATTTATATACAAGTTTTGTTGCAGCAAAATCCGACACTTGACAAAAAGTAAACGAAATACCAGGAGGTGCTGAGGAGCGTGGTGAAGACCTGCATGGACGAGATCGCCGCCAGACGCCCCCTACGTCTTCCAGCAGGACTCTGCTCCTGCACACAAGGGCAAGACGACCCAGGCGTGGCTGCTTAATAATGTTCCTCACCACTGGTTGCCAGACTTGTGGCTGCCCTCCTCACCTAACTGCAACCCTCTTGACTATTTCTCCTGGGGCGTGATCGAGGCCAAGACCAACAAGCGTGCTCACAACACGGTCGACTCTCTAAAGGCTGCCATCGTTGAAACATTTGCTGCTATAGACCAGGAAATGGTCGCCAAAGCGTATGACTCATTTCGCGCCTTTCTTGAGATGCTCGTCTCTGTCGAGCATTGAAAAATAATGTAGTATAAGATTCGAAATAAACTCTCGGGTCTCTGCATATAAAACTTTTGTTTTTATTGCCTATTTTATTTTATTTTTGTCAAGTGATTTTAATGCAACACCCTGTATATATATATATGTAAACTTAGCTATGTGTATATATTTATATATAATAATAATAATAATACAGGTAAAACATCCACAGGGTGGTAATCCAAAGAATTTCAACCGGGTTTATAAAAAGTGCTCAATATCAAATAGAGCTTTTATATATGATTATTTTTATTTACACAGACATGTACAAAATCTGCGACACTTTTTGATTTTTTGTTTTTGATTTTGATTCTTAACGGTCCCAGCCATGTGACTTTCCAAATTTAAATTTTAAATTTCTATTCTTTTTTCTCCATTTCATTCTTTCCAAATATGATCTAAGATTAAGAACGGATTCTAACTCTGCCTGATGAAATCTAAGTTTATAATAGTTGTTTATCGATAGCATTGACATGCCAGTGTTGCAGATTTTGTACATGTCTGTGTAACTAAAAATAATCATATATAAAGCTCTATTTGATATTGAGCACTTTTTATAAACCCGGTTGAAATTCTTTGGATTACTACCCTGTGGATGTTTTACCTGGATGATGATGATGATGATGATTATTATTTACTCACTAGGAGTTATCACACTGGTCATCGTCAGTGGTCACCCACTGCCGACAACCTGTGGTATTCCCTGGAGTCTGAGTGACAACAAGTCTCCTCAGGCCTCCAGTATGCTCCACCTCTTTTCGTTCATCACCGCTGATGACCTTGCGGTAATCGCAACAGCCACCTACCAACGATTTCCCGCTGATAAGGGCCATTGGTCCCCTCTGGGGCCCGAGTGGCAACAAGCCTTCCCAAGGTCCCAGAGCTGTCCGCGCTCTTCCAGTGGAGGTCTGGTTTTGCGCTTTCCCTCCTCGACCCTCTGTCCATAATTTTCGTGGCGTCAGCCTATGCTTGCGCCTCTCTCGTGCGGTTGTATTTTCCCCGGTTCTGTTGTTTTGTGCTTCCATGTGTTTGTTCTCCATTCGTTGCTTATGTGGGTTGGTTTCCGCATTCGAGGACATTTCTCAGGATTGTAGCTGTTTTGATCATTACTGTCCTTTGTATGGTCTCAGTTATCCCTTTGATTCCTATTTCTCCTAGTCTTTTCTCCATGTTTTTGGGGACTGTTCCTAGTGCTCCTATGATTATTGGTGTTATACTGACTTTCTTCATGTTCCATATTCCTTTCAATTCTCTGGCAAGTTCAGTATATTTGCTTCTCTTATTATTATTATCATTATTATAATATATATATATATATATATATATAGTAAGCAATGAAAATATATATGGCAATCAAGCTACACAGAGGCTCCCGTGTTTCATCCCTGACGATTCCCCCGGGGATGAAACACGGGAGCCTCTGTGTAGCTTGATTGCCATATATATTTTCATTGCTTACTACCTAGCTCTACTTACGTATCGAGCACTGTTGAAGTAAATACTGAAAACTGACACATAAAAAATTATATCTCCTTATATTTTATGTGGATATATACACACATATATATATATATATATATATATATATATATATATATTAGGGTAGGTCGATTTTACACTTTTTTTTAAATATTAAAAAAAGGCACGTACCGAAAGTTGTATATAGACCTATTAAATACTCATGCAAAAAATTAGATCAAAAACTTCAGCGGTTTTTTGAGCGTTTGGTATCAAAGATCGTAGACAAGAATATACTGAAAATTCCTCGTTTTTGCAAGATTTGCTTGAATACTGGTGTGAAAAACAAATAATTTGTGCATTTAAAATCAGCGAATGTCCTTTTATTTTATAAAAATGATATTAATTAAAGAAATCTTCAAATTGAAAATTTGCCCCCCCCCCCTCATTTTCAGTATCTGCTTTTGTAAACTACATTTTAACGTTATGAATTAAACAGTAATATTAGAATACCTAAAAAAATGATTTTTTTCTGTTATAAGTGAAAATATAACAAGCAAAGAAATAAGGAAAAACCTAACACTATTTTAATGGAGCTTAATATTGAGAGTCAAATTGCTCCATATAAGACCCCTTAGACAAAAATGCTGGTCTCAATTTCTGACTCAAAACTTTGGCTGTAATGTGTTGATGCCTTGCTTCAAAACCATATACAGTTTTTGAAGCTTCTGTTATTAACTTAACTGCCCGTTCCACGCCCTGAGAATGCCAAAAATGCAGCATAATTTTAAATCTATTAATTATGTCCAATGTGTGGCATTAAAATTAATAGGTGGTATTCTTTTTAATCTTTTTTTGGTTGACTCCTCACTCCTGAAAGAACTAATTAATTAATTGAATTATTAAAAAATTCCAATCTGTACTGCTTTAATAATTATGGTGAAATTAGATAAAATCTTTAAAAATCATTCTATAAATTGGAATAAATAATTGAGTGAGAAATATATGAATAAAAATTACTTACCTAATGGCCAAAATTCTTTTTAAAGCTTCTTCTCTTACTTCAATCTCTTCAGATTTAACCATGGAATATAGAAAGTTTTCAGGCAGTAAACAAAATGTATTACCTTGTATATTTCTAAATGTGATATCTTGGATTTCCTGAGGCTGCTCCTTAATCCTCTGGATCATATTAAAAATGTGCACTTGCTGATTGTGGAATTTACTATTTCTTTTAATTTCAAACCAAGAAGTGGCATACACATTTACAATAAAATTTACTACATAGTGTAGTTTTGTTGTGTGCCTTTGTGGGTATGCACCACGAGTCCATAAACACATGAGCCTGATGGCCAAAGTTAACCATCTTGCTTGGTTTAAAGGACCAATTTTCCAGGAGGTATATCTAGAGTCAACCTTACCTCTAGAAATACCTACTGTGTATTCATAAAGGAGTCTTTGGTCAGAACTAAGATCATGTATTTCATCAATTGTAAAAATTGACTCTAGAAGATTGCTAATAGTGGAAAATGATATTTGGGGTAAATCATGGCAATCATTTGAGCATAATTTCCCCAGAGGGCCACTGAATGTTGTAGGGCCCTTTGCGCAACCATCTATGTTTTTAAAAAGGGCTCTGAAAGGTAGTTCATTATGATGCAAAGAGCAACCAATTGTGTGAAGATTTTTAAAAAGTTTTTTTTCTAAAATTGCAACCATTCCACCTTCGCAACCTGTGTTGGTATTAGTGTTGTCAACAAGTATAGCCTTGATACTGTTCTCACTGTGGAATTCATGCAAAACATCCACCACTTGATCTGCATGAACAGCACCTGTTGCACCACTATTAGGAAGAACTCTGTGTCAGATATTTACTTTCACATGGTGTTTCTTTTGTAAAAGTTAAATGGTGTTCTGGTCCCTTAGTTTTTTTCATAATTCTCTGTCTATTTTCATCCACAATTTCCTTATACATCAATGTGTCCTTATCCATTCTCCCATCAACTCCAATACATATAATATTTTAGGTGGGGTAAAAACCCCTGGCTGAAATAGTTTTATTTGTCTACCTCCAACAAGGTAAGATTTGACACAAGGTCATGAAAGTGGGATTAGATAAGCCTGCGCTATAGAGGTGAGCACTCTGGCCATTAAAAAATTGACTGGGCAGCCCCGTCGGCATTCCCCGGTAGGGCCGCCTCAGACAGTTAGCAATAAACTTACTCCTCCCCAAAGAGGGAAGGCAAAGCCTGGGAGGGTGCACCTCCTAGAATTGCACAGGACGGACAAGCCCCAATAGACGGGCGTAAATCCAGACCCAAAGACCCGGACGATACTGGTTTATTTGGTGGAGTAAAAAACCCTGGCTGAACTAGTTTTTATTTATCTAACTCCCACAAGGTAAGGTGTGACAAAAGGTCGAGAAAAAAGGGATTAGATAAGCCAGCGCTCGACAATTCAATATATATTTGTGATAATTAAATTTGTAAACACAGAATCAACACGTGAATTCAAATTCGCTCGTTGAATTTTCAACCGGTGAATACCATAAAAAATATCCAATAAATAAAACGCCTATGTAAATAAATAATTATTTATATATAAAATTAAATATTATAGTGTTTTATTCCTTTTTAATTTGAATATGTACATTTAATTTCCTAAGAAAAGGAATAATAAACTTTAAAATATTTAATGTATTACTTTTTTTTGTTAAACCCCGGGTTTAATTTAAGGCGATACTTCTGCCGGTGAAATCTAGGCTGTGAGAAAAAATCTCGATTTATTTGATCTTCAAGTTGCAATGCTCAAATAAATACAAAGTTTTGAAGAAAAATATTTCTTGTGGTAACTTTTGACATTATTTGGCAACTTTCTTCGAGTGCGATAATTTACAGTTTCAAAATCGACCTCCCCTAATATATATATATGTATATATATATATATGTATATATATATATATATATATATATATATATATATATATATATATATATATATATGTATATATATATATATATGTATATATATATATGTATATATATATATATATATATATATATATATATATATATATATATATATGTATGTATATATATGTATGTATATATATGTATGTATATATATATATGTATATATATATATATGTATATATATATATATGTATATATATATATGTATATATATATATGTATATATATATATATATGTATATATATATATGTATATATATATATATGTATATATATATATATATATATGTATATATATATATGTATATATATATATATGTATATATATATATGTATATGTATATATATATATATGTATATATATATATGTATATATATATATATGTATATATATATATGTATATATATATATATGTATATATATATATATATATGTATATATATATATATGTATATATGTATATATATATATAAGGTTTGTGGGAGACATCCCCATCAGATTGATCAAAAATAAGTGCGCAATATTTATTTGTATATGTATTACAGAAGATCAGAACAACATCGGTACCGTCGGTTTTAAATCCAAATAAAGGGAGCCTCTAGGTGTTCTTCTATGATGGACCTCTGTTTATATCTGTCTCCCTGGAAAATGTTGGCTTACACACTGTCTGACTTCTCTACGATATTTCCATCCCAAACTTTATTTTAATTTCTGTTATTTTTAACTATTTCGCCATCTCAACCTGCAAATTTTTGTCGATGACGTATGTATCGGCAAGTAAAAATTTTTTTTATCTCTCTTTTTTTTTTTTATCTGTGAATCTAGGTAGAGTGGCCTATATATATATATATATATATATATGAAAAAAGGAAAGCCAAAAACTATGTGATTAATGTATTCATCAGTGTTTCTTCTTTATTGAAAGACTTCCTCAGGATGAAGAAAGCAATGTTGAAAAATCATACATAGTATAAGTGTCCAGACTTCGGCATGGCTGTTGACGTGAACAAGCAGAGTATGAAAAACATGATTTTGATTATAGCGTTATCAGCAGTGGTCTGTCTCCTTCAAAGGACGCGAGATGAATGGATTGATGGGTTCGACTTATTAGTTTATGTCTATTTTTAGCTAGGAAGTTTGTCTGGGTCAAAATATGTCACAACCAAGCTTGGCTGGCAGTAGATGTGGGGGACGGGGGGGGGGGGGCGGAAGTCGGAATCTGCCGTTTATTCTAAACTGGGAGGGGAAAGAGGAAAAATAAAAGAGAGAAAGGAGAAAAGGAGGGGAAGAAAAGCAAATATAATAAAAAAGTCGTGGAGATTTTTTAAACTAATTTTGAAGCGCAAAACATAATTGAAAATAAGTCTGGACACTTTCTGACAAATCAAAATTAATATTCTGTATGATTTTTCTACATTGCTTTCTTCATCCTGAGGAAGTCTTTTATAAAGACGAAACGTTGATGAATGCATAAATCACATAGTTTTTGGCTTTCCCTTTTTCATTTTACATTACGTCGGATCATTTTATCCCCACTTTTCTTCACACATACACACACACACACACACACATATATATATATATATATATATATATATATATATATATATATATATATATATATATATATATATATATAAAATGGCTTATTAGTGGGTTCTCCTACGTGTGAGTTTTGGCTCTCTTTTTATTTGCTTTTTGTTTGTTTTCACCCAAAAATGAACCACTTGTGAATTTTTTCTGATGTTGCAGAGACGATATTGACATAAAAATGTTGTTTGGCACAAGACAAATGAAACGGACCGTAAAAAATATATCTCACAGATATTATGTTTTTTGGAAATGTGAAAAAATAAAAATAATAAAATAAAACCATGGTTATTGGAATATAATATGAACTGACATATATATATATATATATATATATATATATATATATATATATATATATATCACTTATAAAATAGATCATTCAGTGAAGACCCGGGTTGTTCCAATAAAAACAAGCTCGATGATACTCGATTACAGAGTACAGAGCATTTATATGCATTTGGGACCGATTATTTGCTTGTTGGCTTGGTGGCAGAAATAATGCACGAGCTACTTTTCTAAGACATTTTCTAGGACTTTCTTTTTTTATCGTTGTTCTTTCTTGTTTTTTAATTTTAACTTTTATTTTTATTTTTTTCCTCTTCTCTTCTTAAGTGACCTCAACTATTGCATGCCACATTGTGTATTGTCGGCAGTTGAAACCCTTATTCCAGACATTTAATTTCCTTGATGATCTGCCAAGCAAGTACCTGCTTGGTAGTGAAACACGTGTAGGAAAAAACATTTAATTTTAATAAATAATATCTGTAAGAAAAAAATATCTTTAATGGTGATCATTGGTGTCCTGAAAGGAATGCTTTGGTAAGCCTTCATAAAATCGCATATATATATATATATATATATATATATATATATATATATATATATATATATATATATATTATATATATAACAGTTATTTATTATATTCCAATAACCATGGTTTGTTTTATTACTTTTATTTTTATTTTTTTCACATTTCCAAAAATTCCAAATTTCTGTGAGATATATTTAACGATCCGTTTCATTTGTTTTGTGCCAAACAACATTTGTATGTCAATATCGTCTCTGCAACACTACAAAATCATCAGAAAAAGTTCACAAATAATAAGAGTTCTTAGATTAGAGTGTCTTGAAAAACACCCACATCATACATCAGTTTCATTTTAAGGTGAAAATAAACAAAAGAACAAACAAATACTCACACGTGTGCGATCAAACTAATCAGCCATTTTTATTTTTTATTTTTTTATTTTTTTTTTTTACGTTCAAAGCTAGTATCTACCAAAAGAATTAGTGCGATCAGTTTAAAAAACTTTAATTCGGTAATATTTGCTAAAATATTTAATATGTACTATAATTTATTTATAAAGTTATTTGAAGATAATTTATTTTTTTTATTAAAGTTACCTGAATGTTTATGGTGCGAAACTCATTTAAGCAGATCATTATAGAGCTAGTCTCATTGTGGCAAACCGTCCATTCAATCAACTATTAAAAAAGTTTCTTCTACATAAGTGTTTATATGGAATTTATATAGTATTTATTAGTAAACCCTTTCTAACAATATTGAGACAAGCTTACCTTCCCAGAAATTCATCACTCAAGTAGTAAGCCGCTAGTTAAAATGCGAAACTAAGGGGGTTATATTTACGGCGAAATATATCCTCCATATTTAGCCAGATTACGATTTCGAAATATAGAAAGGGCATTATATATTTATTTATTTATTTAATTTCTTAAAGTGTTCCAAGGATTCAAAAGTAGTTATACGGGGATCTGTACCTTAAACATTAATTTTTTACTATGTTTTATTTCTAAATCGTACTATCAAGTGAATTGCTAAGACAAATATACGAATGTAAACAATTAGAGTCTTACATTAATATTTCCATCTATTATTTAGTCGTTATATATATATATATACTAAGCGGCTTTTTAAACAATCCCGTACCTCATAACCCCCCCTCCCAACCCCAAATCTTTAACAATTTTGCCTTTTTGTCTCATTCGGATTTAAACCTTGAATGAGATTCATCTGTTTTATTTGGCCCTGAAAGTACATAAAAAAAATGGCCTGTTTTCCCCTTCTCAACCCCCTTTAAGTGCGTCTAGACTTACCTATATTTTGAGCACTTTCTCCAATCTGCTCCCTCGCAAAGAGTTTTTCTTCACACTCTACTTTTCACCGGACTTCTTTTCAACGGAAATTTACCACCCGGACAATTTGCATATCTTTTTCACAGAACTTTTCTTTTCATTCAATACGTTTTTTTAACAAAAATTATTTAAAAAATTTTAATAATAATTTTCATATTTTTCAAATATTTGAACTTTGGTTTTTTCGAAAGCCAACTTATCCATCTGTATTTCTCCTCTGATGATAAGATTTCGATCTTTGAAAAGCCTTCGCTTAAGGAAAGAATAATAAACACTAGTTTATTACTGAATACACCTTGCATTGAACAATTGAAATTTGAAATAAATCTGGACAATCGTCGCATATTTATCACTCTTTTTTCTTCTATCTCTATCTCTCTCTCTCTCTCTCTCTCTCTCTCTCTCTCTCTCTATATATATATATATATATATATATATATATATATGTTGTTGTTCGTCTCATCGCAAGCACGAAGATGACCAAATGGTTTCAACGACGACAACAGAAGATCGAGTACGTCATGGTGTCTGTTTGGCTTTGTGCTTCATTCTCCTCTCACGGGCCCTTGTTGCTCGATAGACTTTGACGAGCGCAGCGCCTCTTATTATCACTATCCTCCAACCAGTTCGACTTGAGGCAGTCTCTTCCCAAGTTCGGTGGTCTATTTCGAAGCTAGTTAGCGTTTCTTTCAGGCCATTATCGTACCTCTTTTTAGGTCGGCCAACGTTTCGTTTGCTGCGGCTGAGCTCACCGAACATGACTTGTTTCGGGATTTTCTCATCGCTCATGCGGGAAACGTGACCTGACGAGCGCAGTTGGGCTTGGCGCAGGGGGGTTTGTGCGCTGAACATTCCGGCTCTGAACAAAATCTCAGTATCAGGGATCTTGTCCTGCCATCGGATATGGAGGATTTTCCAAAGACAATTTATGTGGAATCGGTCAATCCGTCGCTCATGTCTGCGGTAACGCGTTCACGTCTCACAGCCGTCGGATCATTTTATCTCCACTTACGTCAAATCATTTTATCCCCACTTTTCTTCATATATATATATATATATATATATATATATATATATTGAACGACCAACCCATACCTTATATATATATATATATATATATATATATATATATGCATAATACACGCACCTACTTTTTTCTTTGTTATTTGATATTATGGGGATGATATTTAAAAATAGAAATAAGGAGCGATTACTAATGGTGGCCTGTGTCCCTAGGTAGAATGAAAATAATGTAATAATTGCAATAAAAATGTTTGTTCACAGATTTAAAGGCAGTGATTTATTGTGGGCGGATCTCGGTTGCAACTGATTTTTATAGATAATTGTTGTATCATTTGGCGGAACCAAACGAGAATGAGGAATTGTGGGAAGATAAAAGAATGACATGAAATGTTATTATTCAGAAGATCAAAGAAACAGCATTTAATTGTCTTAACGAAATGTACTAACATTCTCTGGGTATAAAGTCCATTTATGTGAGGTTCAGCAACAGAACATTTCTTTTGTGTATTATGTAATTTCTATAAGAAATTTAAGCTTTACTAAGTGCTCTGAAAATATGGCTTTTTACCAGGCTAAACTTAAGGAGGTTGTGAGATGGTCACCAATATATACATTGAAATAATAAGCTTAGTTCAAATCTTGTATCTATAATGTTTTCTGCTTTGTTAACAGTTTTATGAAAATTATGAATTATGTGTGAATGTCATTTAATGAAAATTATGAATTTTGTGCTAATATCGTTTTATGAAGCTATGTAATATGTTTTAATAAAGTTTTCTAAAGTTATGAATTGTGTGCTTATACCGTTTTATGAAAATTATTACGTATTTATGCCTGTTTATGTTAATTATTAATTATGTGCTAATACCGTTTTATAAAATATGTATTATGTGCTAATACTGTTTTATAAAGCTATGTATTATGAATTATGTGCTAATACTGTTTTATGAAAATTATGAATTATGTGCTAATGCAGTTTCATAAAAATTATGAATTATTTGCTAATGCCGTTTTATAAAAATTATGAATTTTGTGCTAATATCGTTTTATACAGTTATGTATTATGTGCTAATACGACAGTTTTATGAAAATTATGAATTTTGTGCTAATATCGTTTTATAAAGTTATGTATTATGTTCTAATAAGACAGTTTTAAAAAAATTAGAAATTATGTGCTAATAAGGTTTTATGAAAGGTTTGAACTTATATGAGAAAAACGCTAATAAATGATGATATTAAAAAAATCAAAGAAGAGAATCCTTGATTGTTAATGAGGCTAGCTACAAGGATGTGTTTTCGCATTTGCTTTCATTCTTTCTAGATGCACTGAAAATATGGCCTTTTACCAGGCTAAGCTAAAGGAGGTTGGGATCATAAGTACAATAAGGACCCCAGTTCATTAACACAACACGCGGAACATGTTCCGGAAGTCACCGCAATACACGTGGTCGCTTTTTTTCTGTAAGCAACAATTATAAACAAATAAATAAAACTTCGCTATTTACTCGCCTCCCTACAAAAAGAAAAAAAAGTATTTTCATATAGCCCTTCACTTTTTCTTAAAATACACAACATGAAATATAGAATGTTTTGCGTTTAAAATTTGTTTTTTTTTTAGTAAATAAAAGTAAAACAAAAAAAACGATAAATTGTTTTGTTTATTGCAAAACGAAAGATTAAAAGTCAGCCGATTTTTAAAAAAGCGTATATATTTCGTTTATTTATTAAAATAACTTGCGTAATCTTCCGTTTTGCCTCCTCGGGCTAGGAGCAAAGTGTAGTATGGAAAAATCCTTCTAAACTGAGGTAAGATCCAGAGTGCCCCTTTTTGAGAAGCTTGATTTTTTCCTACAAAACAGAAGATTACTTAAGTCCGGCGATAAATATTTCATACTCCCCACCATTTCTGCCCTCGTGGGGAGGCAAGTAAATAGTGACACAAAAACATGTGACAACACATTTTTTAAAAGAAAAAATGTTAATATTTTATTTGTTTTATTTATGGACCCTCTGCCTTAAAATAAATATTAACATGTTAAAAGAAAAAAAAAATTCGAAATATACAAGATTTTTTGTAAATAGCGACCACGTGTATTGCGAGGTCAACCGGAAGACGCCGGTGACTTCCGGAATATGTTCCGCGTGTTGTGTTAATGAACTGGGGTCCTTATTGTACTCTTGATCCGGAGGTTGTGATCCTTTCTCGATGTAGATAATGTTGTGAAGATGATGTTGGAGATAATATTGGAGATAATGTTGTGAAAATAATGTTGTAGATAATGTTGTGAAGATAATGTTGTAGATAATGTTGTAGATAATGTTATAGATAATGTTGTGAAGATAATGTTGTAGATAATGTTGTAGATAATGTTGTGAAGATTATGGCAATAAAGATTGAAATATCAAGAAAATTCCTCCAATACAAGCTGTTTTTTAAAAAATTTCCACCTCTTTTTAAAAAACGGTTTACTTTTAATGAAATATGTATAAAAGAAGAGTTATTGCTACAGAATAAAGAAGTGTGTGGGTGTCAGTTAATGAAAACCGTGGGAAAGTAATGCTGTGTCCACATGTAACCTGTTTGATTGTCCCACCCATTCGTCTGGCTCATCTTTTTCTAACTCTTACTGATTTTTACAAAGAAAAAGAAAACAGTTCAGATTTTTTTAGTTTCGAAAATAAAAACAAATTTTTGATAATAAATCATCTTAAGAATAAAATAATTTGAATAAATTTGAATAAATAACCAGAAATTCAACTTAATGGTTGGCGGTAATCGTTTATTTAACAGGAGGTTCATAAAAAGGGCAGCATAATACATAATACACTGTCAGAAATAAATTTCAATGTTATATATATATTTTACACCACGCATAAAACTGTGAAAGCTGAAGGATCCAATCATTCAGGCTAAATTTGCTGAGAGATTTGTTTCTTCACATCGGGATACACGGGCAGTGAGTGTTGAAGAGCACTGGAAGAGGCTCAAGGATGGATTAAATGATGCAGCGACGGAGGTGTGTGAAGTGTCATCCAAGCACAATGGAGGAAACACACCTGGTGGTGGAATGAGATTGTTGATCAAGCTGTTAGAGAGAAGAGGCGATGCTACAGAGCATGGAAAACAGGAGGTAGTAGGGAAGCATACAATGGAGCCAAGCGTGCTGCTAAAGCTGCTGTACACCACGCTAAGTCAGAGGCCGATAAAGAGATTTTTCTCAAAATAAATCCCAAGTCAAGTGACATTCACAAGCTCGCAAAACAGATGCGCCGTGACAATCAAGATGTCTTGGGTGAAAAACCTATAAGGAACGACTCTGGTGAACTCTTATTGGATGATGAAGCGAAAAAACAGTCATGGAAACAGCACTACGAACGCTTGCTGAACGTTGAATTTCCATGGAACCCCGATGAGCTGACTTATGAACCTCCTATAGAAGGTCCTAGTACCCCCATTACCCAGGAGATGATCACTGAAGCAATCCGTAAAATGGGAGCTGATAAAGCAGCTGGGCCATCTGGTATAGTTGCTGAGATGCTCAAACCAACCGGTGAACTAGGGGCCAGTTTGGTGCATGAACTGATTGAAGCCATCATCAGAGAAGGATGCATACCTAAGGAATGGGAAGACAGCATTATAGTAAGTCTGTACAAAGGTAAAGGCGATGCATTAAACAGAGGTAACTACCGTGGACTCAAGCTCATTGATCAGGTCATGAAAGTCCTGGAAAGAATTGTTGAACAGCTGATCAGACAACAAATACAGATTGCTGATATGCAATTTGGCTTCATGCTCGGTAGGAGCACCACAGATGCAATTTTCATCATACGCCAAGTCATGGAGAAACATCTAGCAGCAAACAAACCATGTACATGGCATTTGTAAATTTGGAGAAAGCTTTTGACCATGTCCCCAGAAGGGTCATCTGGTGGGCCCTGCGAAAGCTGGGTGTTACTGAGTGGTTAGTTCAGGTGATAACGTCTATGTACACCAATGTACGTAGTCGGGTACGAGTCGGTAACAGCTACAGCGACGAATTTGAGGTTAGAGTAGGCGTCCATCAGGGATCTGTCTTAAGTCCCCTTCTATTCATCATTGTACTCGAGGCTCTATCACTGGAATTCCATACTGGCTGCCCGTGGGAGCTGCTATATGCTGATCATTGATACTTCACTTCAGTCACTCAAGGAACGTCTGGATAGATGGAAGAGTAGCATGGAGGAGAAAGGTCTCAGAGTCAACATGGGTAAAATTAAGGTCATGATCGCAGGTCCAAACCTCAGCTTACTACAGAAAACAGGAAAATACCCGTGTGCTGTATGTCTGAAAGGAACTGGCAGCAACTCAATCATCTGCACTCACTGTTCAGGTTGGGTCCACAAAAGGTGCAGTGGCATAAAGGGCTCTCTCAAAACAGATCCTCACTTTAAGTGCTTTCTTTACACCGGCACGGCAAGACCAATAGATGGCAGACCACTGACAGAGATGGATACTGGTGACAACAAGCTGGAAGTAGTGACAGACTTTTGTTATCTTGGAGATGTGCTGTCATCAGGTGGAGGCTGTGAACTCGTGGCAGCTACACGTTGCAAGTGTGCCTGGAAAAAGTTTAGAGAGCTGCTACCAATCCTGACAAACAAACACCTGCCAACAACTATGAGAGGGCGTGTATACTCCTCATGTGTCAGAAGTGTGCTGTTGTATGGCTCAGAAACTTGGGCTGTCTCTGCTGGCATACTAAAGAAGCTGTGCCATAATGACAGGGCAATGGTCAGATGGATCTGTTTGGTGAGGCCTGAACAGTACGTTTCTTTTGAATCCCTGCTCTCACAGGTCGACTTGAAAAGCCTTGCGGACATCATGCGGAAGAACAGACTGCGTTGGTTGGGTCACATTGAGCGTAGCGATGGCTGGGTTGCTAAAGTCCGACAGTTGAATGTGCCAGCAGAGAACATCACCACTGGCAGACCCAAGTTGACTTGGGAGGACGTAGTCAAACGTGATAGGAAGGCCATGCGTATGGATTCCATCAAGCCTTGCCAAAGACAGGAGTGGAGAGGAAGACTTAGATTTCGAGACTAGACAATCAGACCCCACTCTCATCAGAGGATTAATTATGACCTGATTCAACAAATAAACCGGTTGATGATGATGATGATGATGATATATATATATATATATATTTATGCAAACATTGTTAAGAATAACAGAATTCGTTGGTTTAATTATACCTTTTTTTATTATTTCAATTTTTCTGATGGTCTTTTTTGTATTAAAATCAAAAAAATTTAATAAATGTTCCATAGGTTTCACGAACGTTTACAATTCTTCGTCAAATTATCCTCAGGTGTGAAAAGCAAAGGAACAAAAAAGCTGGACGAAGAAAAGAATTTTTAAAAAGGCGTCGGAGAAATGTGCAGAGAACGTTTTTCGCATTATTCTAAGAAAGTCGTTGACGATTTAAATTCAGCAACGCTGGAATGGCATCACAGAACAAAATCACATTACGTTAAGCATTTTAAAATGTTACCACTGGTTTCATATGTGATGTTAATTTTAGGTTGTTGTTTTTTTATGTAGATAGCTTCCAGTATTTTTAATTTTATTTAAATTGGTTTTGGAATGTATTATTTTAGTGTCATTAACTATAATTTGTCTTAAATCAGAGGGAGGGCAGTTATGTTTTTGGCGATGTGGGTAAATTGAGCAAGAGTTTACAAGATGCATGGTGAGGCGGCCGGATAGGGTAGTGGTTGTAGAACCAATGTAGCTATTAGCTTATAGGAGTTACATGGCTCATTCTTTCCTCACTCTTACTGATTTTTACAAAAAGAAAACAGTTCGTGATTTTTTAGTATTGAAAATAAGAATATTTTTTTTGATAATAAATCTTAAGAATTAAATAATTTGAATAAATTTGAATTCAGATTTTGAAGCATTTAGAATAAATGACCAACAATTCTATTTAATGGTTGGTGGTAATCGTTTATTTAATACCAACACAGATATGAGTTTAATAAAAAGGGCAGGATAATACATAATATACTGTCAGAAATAAATTTCATGTTATATATATATATATATATATATATATATATATATATATATATATATATATATATCTTATATTTGCAATCATGTAAAATTAATCCAATTTTTATTAGTTTACATTTTCTTAATTTCTTTATTTCACCGAGAGATTTTTGTTCCTAATCTTAGACACAATAAAGTAATTTATTCAAGTTTAATATTTATCCCTTATGCGCATTTCATAACAAAAAGCGGATAAGTGTATTTTTTTAGTCTAATCTTTTCAATCCTCAGAGAGTTGCAGTATATATTGTTGAATCATGAAATAGCATGTTATATCAAAAATACAAGAGAGGAAAAAAGTATGGTGAAATTCGAGATTGAGTCCTGATAAAAATTTTGCACACTAAAGTATACAAAAGGCAAACACCTCACCTGACAAACTTCAGAAGGAGAAAAAAAAGAAAAAGATTCTATTAAATTCCCCCCCCCCCCCCAAAAAAAATAATCACATTCGAAAAAAAAACGAATCGGATCCCCCAACGATTGCCTCAAAGCTAATATTTACGAAAACCTACTTATCTGATTGTAAATATAAAATATATATGCTCTGAATCTAGTAATACACTGTAATTGAGCTTACAATTGAAAACATTTCACATATTATAAGGACTATACGTTTCTTTTTAGAATATATTCTTTGTAAGAACACACACACACACACACACACACACACACACACACACACACACACACACACACATATATATATATATATATATATATATTTAAGTGAAATTTTGAAAAAACAACATATGGTGCAAACTTAAATGATAAATCATTTATTGAATTTTTTTGGCAAGCTTTCGTTATAAAACAACTTTGTCAGGCGAGACTATCCTATAGTGTTTTTTTCTTCTTCTTCTTCTTCATTTCGATGGTATTATTCTCGAGGGGTCGAATCACGGTAGTCAGAAAAGCACATCAAGTTGTTAGGGACATTAGATTAAAATGAAGTCTGGTCAATGTTTAGTGCTGGTTGGCGCTTTTTGAATAAGGAAATCGACAAAGCGCTAAGTTTAACCCTCTGTTATGGGTATTTAATTTCTAGATCAATTTTATTTCGTTCTTTCTGTGGTGCTCTGTGGAATGGAAACCTGTCTGTAATAATATGCATTTATGTTTTCTATTGTGTGATTTGGTGAGTTGTAATTTCATGCCGCTAGTGAGTAGATGTTGTTGTCCCCGGTTGCTTTTTTGTGGTTGTTAAACCTTGTGAAGAATGGAGTGCCTGTATCACTGACATAACCACCCTCACTGCAATATGTGCAGTGCAAGTAGTAGATGACGTTGTCACTGTAGCATGTGAGACCTAAGAGTTTATTGCATGGGAGATTACCTTGGTGGTTGTTGAATTGTGTTGGTTTAACGTTATGTGTTGATAGATTGGCTGTTTTGATAGTGCTTCATCTGCTCTTTAATATATATATATATATATATATTAAAGGGCAGATTAAGCACTCTAGCCTTAGTGGGCAATCACCTAGAGACTAGAGATGGTAGTTCTCGATAAAAATACTGGTCCCTATCACCACACTGGGTTGGTGCCAGGAAGAGCATCCAGCCTATAGACCAGTTAAGGAATTTCAAATAAACCTGACCAGAGATAAGTTTGGAAGTCAATTTCTAAAATCTGCCTAACACATGCTAGCATGTAAAACGGACGATGATATATATATATATATATATATATATATATAGTGGCGACTATGGCAAAAAAGCCCTGAATGACTGTCACCAATAAGGTGGGCAGAAACCAGGGAGTGATTTTCCCTCCAGGAGTGATTAAGGACCCTGATAGTGATGGTGATTTACTTGAAGTAGGTCAATAGCCTCAGTCTTTCCTTTGATTCCAATTTCTCTTAGTCTTTTTTCCAGGTGTTTCAAGACTGTTCCTAGTTCTCATATGATTATTGATATTGACTTTCTTCGTGTTCCATATTCCTTTTATTCTCTTTTATTGTTCTGTGTATTTGCTTTATCTTTCTGTCTCTTTAATCTTTACCTTGTTGCCTGCTGCAAAATCTACAACTTTTAAGTTCTGTGTATTTGCTTTATCTTTAATCTTTGTTGCTGAGACGGCAAAATCTACGAGTTGGCAGTTTATTGCCTAATTGTCGACTATTATCACATCCAGTCTCCTTGCTTGGATGACTTGATCTGTTTGTACTTCCATGTCGCAGAGAATTTTATAATTTTCGGTTTCCAGTACTGTCTCCAGTTTATATCTCTACCATTTGTCTGCATGTTCAAAATGCAGTTGTTTGCATAGTTCCCAGTGTACTGCTTTTCCCACGCAGTCGTGTTTGGGATAGTTTGCGGCATTCATCGTTTCTTCTCTTTGCCCACAGAGTCTATGTTTACTGTTTTCCTGGGTTTGATCTATTTTAGTTAATTCTTACTGCATTGTTTTGTGCAGATGTCGGTAGAGATTATGTTTCTTTTTTTTGTGTATACACAGTCTTCTATACTTACCAGTCTTTTTCACGCTTCCTCCGCTCATTATTATCTTTCAGGTGTAGTGCATTATTTATGGTCATTAGTTTCCTAGTCTTCTGGTAAAGATGCCTAAGTTCTTTTTTTGTTCAGCCTATGAAGGGTCCAGAGTATCTTATTAGTGATACTGCCCAGATGTTTATTCCTTTAACTAAATTTCTACTATATAGTTTTTGTTTCTAAGAGTTTCCTTGTTCTTCTCATATATTCTTTTTCAATCTTCTGCTTCATTTCTGTAGATTTGATGCTGTCTGCTTTGAAAACTCCCGAATATTTATAGCTATCGTGGTCGCCAAGCGCTCTCATCTCCTCTTCGGCAGTTCCATGCACTCTGCTGTCTCCGTCTCCTTAGCAATGCCCACTTTTCTATTCCAAATTCCATTCGAATGTCCTGCCTTAACTGGTTGTGTTTATCAGCTTTTCTAGTTCCGTTTTGCTTTTTGCAAATAACTTTAGGTCGTCCATATACATTAGGTGGTTTATTCTTTGTTCTGTGTCTGTAAATTTGTATCCAGCATAACATTTCCTTAGTATGCAGTTGAATGGCAACGTGGCTATGATAAACAGTAGTGGTGATAGGGAGTCTCCTTGGAAGATGCCTCTCTGTATTTTTATCTCAGTCAGGTGTTGTCCTCCAGTGTCAGTTCCAGTCTTCATGTTCCTATTGCTTTCTTAATAATATTAATAATCTTGTCCGATATCTGGTACAGTTTTAAGTATTCAATTATCCATGCTTGAGGGATTCTGTTGTAGTCATTTCATGGACATGTTCTTTTTTCTGCTTTTCTTTATATCTCCTTCAGGAACTTTATGATTTATGTATAACATGTCGTGTGTCCCTTTTTTCCATTTCAGCTACGAAATAGCTTGAAAGAGGGGATTTGGAAGTCTATCACTCGGACTCCAAAGCTCCATTCCACTGGATGAAAGCAACGATCTCTCTTCAAAAACAAATAAAGCGGCTCACAAAATAACTTGACGTTGTCTCTCACTTCTCTCTTTTTCTCATTCTTTTCTTCCTTCTCAAGTCACCAGATGTCAGACATTAAATAATCTCAGTCAATTCCTTTTGAACAATAACAACACAGACAATTCGGGTTCATACTCTTCTTATCAAGATGGACTCTCCAACTTCAGTGCAACAACCAGTCACGCCGTTTCTCATAGGTCGTGAGTTCGATCCTTGCTAGCAACCTCTTTGCTTGACATTACTCACTTTTCAAACTACATGCCAAGCAAAGGACAGATCCTTTTATGGCGGGGACGAAGCACCATCACGTTCGCCAGAGTACCATTCCGATTTGTATCTGTATCGTCTTAATCTTCTTCCTTTTACGGCTATCTTTTGTTTTAGTTCTTCATGTTTCTTATTTAGTCTGTCTTCTTTGTAAGTCATATTTTCCCTCTTCTATCGTTTTTCTGTTCTCTGTCATCCTATTTACAGTTTTAACTTCTTTGGACAGTTTTTGTTTTAGTTTTAGTTTCATGCTTCATTGATTTTTCACCTGCATATATTAAGTTTGTTTAGGTTTGTGATAATATCTGTTAAGATGTATGGGAGGAGTCTGTTTATTTTTTCTGTTTCTAATTTTGATTTCTTCCAATCTTCATTCCTTAGGGATGTTTTTTTATTATTATTTCGTCCTCGTTCATGTTTTCACCTTCTTTTGCTTCTTCCTCAGTGAGTTAGGATTAGGGGTTAGGGTTAGGATTAGGATTAGGATTAGGATTAGGGTTAGAGTTTAGGGTTAGGGTTAGGATTAGGGGTTAGGATTAGGGTTAGGGTTAGGATTAGGGGTTAGGATTAGGGTTAGGATTAGGGTTAGGGTTTAGGGTTAGGATTAGGGGTTAGGGTTAGGATTAGGGTTAGGATTAGGATTAGGGTTAGGATTAGGGTTAGGATTAGGGTTAGGATTAGGTTTAGGGTTTGGTTAGGGTTTAGGGTTAGGATTAGGGGTTAGGGTTAGGATTAGGGTTAGGGGTTAGGTTAGGATTAGGGTTAGTTCTGTGATTTTGTAGTCTTCGGTCTCCTCAGTTCCAGTGTTTATGTTTTGCCACTCTTCTTTCTGTGTGTTTTCACTAAGGAGTGTTTCTTAATCTGTTACTCAATTTATCTTTTCTTGGATTTCCATCCATAACAGCTTTAAGAGCCACCCTCTCTTGAGGATCTCTCTTGAGGATCTGTCTTGCTTGATCTGCTATCCTTTGTTCCTTTGCATGGTAGTCAGTAGACATGCCCCATAGATTTTTCATTTGCTCTCGAAAGACTTTTTCTTTTAGGTTGCTTCTGTAGTTGCATTCCATTACCAGTCTATTCTCTTTTCTGGTCCATTTTTTTTCCTCTGGAATTAGAGGTTACTTACCTGTTTTTGGCCGACAAGAGAGCACTTGCCATCATGACACTCGAATCTTTCTTCTGAGTCCCACGGCTTTCAATTTTATCTGATTTCATTTCATGTTTCGGTATATGTGGCAATACCAGGCCCAGGCTTAATTTTTATGTGATCCTGTCACAGGGATAGTGTTTATCTCTCATTTTCATCAGACAAGATGCACTATCACACGTAAGAGACCGTTACAACAGATAAGAAATTTACAAAAAATTAAGTATCTGCTTAGTATAAGTTTTCTAACTTGGTCCTAAAAATAGGACGATAGATTCCCATCCCATGTTCACATGACAAATTGAAGTATGGGTTAGCAGGAAGACTTCGTACTATATTTAAGTCATTTATCCTTCCACTTTGGTATGGAGATTTTTGGTATGGAGACATTTCGAGAAAGAAAATATTCAGATAGGATTGAGTTTATAGTTTAACATTTTTTTTTTTGATGATGATAATGATGACGATGACGACGACGACAGTGATGACGATGACGACAGTGATGACGATGACGACAGTGATGATGATGACAACGATAACGATGACGACGGACGACGATGATGATGGTGATGACAACGATAACGATGACGATGATGATGACGATGATGACGACGACGATGATGATGGTGATGACGATGACGATGATGATGACGATGATGACGATGACGATGACGACGATGATGATGACGATGATGATGACGACGATGATGATGACGATGATGATGACGATGATGATGATGACGATGACGATGATGATGACGACGATGATGATGACGATGATGACGATGACGATGATGATGACGACGATGATGATGACGATGATCACGATGAACGATGACGATGATGACCAAACTAAACTTTATCGCAAACTGTTTTTTTGATACTTTAGTCATGCCGATTGTGCTATTTTATCATTTCAGAAATTGTAATGACAGCAAGTCGCAGAAATGACTGCGCAATGATTCGGCTGGAACGGAAATGCCATGGTGAAATTGATTTCAGCCAAGTACATTTCATAGGGGAGGTCCCTATAAAAGGAATTATGGTCAACAAAACGGCATCAAGTAAGTATTTCTATTTATTCTTAGTTGCAGCTGCTACGGATGGTTGTTGGGGCTTTAATTGCATACAGCATTCCAAGGGTTCTTTCATCCACATTTGGAGTGTATAAGTGTCTATTATTACATTTTGTTTTACAGAATAAAAATTTTTTTTTTATAGAAAATAGTTTCTTAAAGACAGAACATTAAGGGTAGGGCTATATAGTGATGTATAAAGAGTAAGGACAGAGCGGTGTCATGGGCATCCAATCATATTCAAACTAACTCCTTTCTTATATATTTCTCAGTACTAGGACTTATACTCGAGTCTTTTGGGCATACAATCAAGAAGTTGACATCACCAGATCTCTCTGGTGGGAAATTGGGCTACAATATGGGCTAACCCCCCCCCCCCCCCCCCCCCCCCCCCCCCCCCGCTAACCACAATGATGGGTGAAAGCCTTACCCTGCACCACCGGCAATAAAATGCTACAAAAACCATCCGTTTTCGCAAAGCTCATCCTTCAACTGAGATGCAACCTCATCAATCATCTGAAGGAACACAATTGAATGTGGGTCGACAACCCCAGAAGTCACTGCTGCCATTGGAGTAAAAATAAATCCGATCGCAAGAAAAGAAAGTTTATTTCTTAACTTCTGCATCTTGAGCGACAGACATAAATTGCAGACCGAAATGCTAGTCGAAACTATTTCGTCACAGATAGCATAGTATTCTAGGTTCCATTCTATCTCTCGCATCAGTAATTCATCCCTAATGGTGGTTTTCCCTGGAATCTGAGCAACAATAAGTCTCTTCAATATTTCAGTACTCTGTGTTTCCTCCCAATTGCGGATTATCAAAAAATAAAGGTCATTTAGTTTTTTTGATGTAATGTGTTTTGTTTATGTTATTGTTATGCTAATTTCTTTAAATTTATAAAGTACTTATCCAATTAAAAAAAAAAAGTTAGAATTCAGCATTGACATCGTAAAAACTACTGCCTTAGAAATGCGTACTCTGCCTATTTCTTTTTTGTTTGATCAATTAGTTTAGGAGTGAATCCTGTACATACACATATATAAGCATAACTTATAACTTTAGATAAATAGAGATAAGAAACTAAAAGCCGGAGGTGTCAAATCAGCAAGCAAGCACACACACACACACACATATATATATATATATATATATATATATATATATATATATATATATATATATATATATATATATATATATATGGTACATGTATTGTATTAGTTTCTGTAGATGTAAACCCGTTGAAACTCAAGTGTTTATACAAAGTGCTCAATAACAAGTAGAGCTGTTCTTTAGTATAAATTTTTATTTATACAAACATTATTGGTTACATATGTGCATACATGTTTCGGTTGTACTCTTCGCAGAGAGTGAACCTCTTCAGACCAAAGACTACGTATGTTTGTATAAATAAAAATTTATACTTATTGTTGTGAAGTTGTCCAACAGTAAATAATAAATAAAGGAAGTCAAGTCGAGGGTTGGTTTAACAAGTGTATTAACAAAGTAAGAAAGTGACTAGCACTTGGCTAGACAGTTACAAGACTGTGCTTTGTCTTCTCTGTGTCTCTGGTGACTCGCACTATTTATAGTGACAACCGGTGCAGTTTCTCCTGTGTAAGAACGGCCGGTGTAACACTTTATATATATATATATATATATATATATATATATATATATATATATATATATATATATATGGAAAATGAAATAAGGAAAACCAAAATGTTAATTAAATATCCATCTGCATTTCACCTTTATTAGAAGGTTTCATCAGGACGGGAGACTGAAGAAAAAGAAAAAGAATACAGCAACAAGTACCAAACCCTGACAAATAAATGTGAGGAAGCGATATATATATATATACTCAACCTTCCAGTTCACCTCAGTGAAACGATTTTTAATGATTTTTTTTTTTAAAAGGGCAGAGTTAGACACAAGGACGGTTTTAATGTGGGGAAAACCTAGCTCCCCAAAAAGGAGCACTATGGATTGGGAAAAAAATGTCAATAGCCTTAGTCTAGAAGGATTTCTCTTTCACTGACCGAGGTAGAAAAGATGAAATGCAATATTGGAACAAATACAACATTTTGCTCCGAGCCAAACATTGTTTCAAAAAGCATTTCAATTTGGTCAAATAGTCAGTAAGCTTTCTTTCTCTTTTTTACATTTTTATTACATTGAATCAGTTTTTTTAAATGGAAATCGCTCCAGGCAAGGCATGAAGCCACTTGATGTAAGGAGCTAAAAAAAAACCACTTTAAGGTCAAAACCCGGCCAACGATAAGTGTTATATGGATAGATTCGGACCCAGAAAACAGCAATTCTTCCCCCTTTTTCAGAAAAATCGCTCATGAAATGTGAGGACTAAAAGACAAAATAAGGGAAGCGCGAGTTACGAGGCTGCCGAAAGTAAACCAAAGGTCAACTTTCTACTGTCGCTCTCTCTCTCTCTCTCTCAGGGAGAGAGAGAGAGAGAGAGATCTAGCTAGAGAGAGAGAGAGAGAGAGAGAGAGAGAGAGAGAGAGAGAAAAGGGATAGTAAGAGAGGCATAGGAGGGAGAGTGGGGTTGAAACAAACATGATACACGCTCTTTTTAAAACTCTTTTATTATGTTATTCATGCACCCCGGGCAACGCCGGATACCCCTGCTAGCTTTTAAGAATTCTTAATAACAAACCATTCATTAGCAATTCAGACAAAACTAAGGTTTAATTAATGATCTATCGTGACCAGGAAATGTATCCCCCCCCCCCCTCGAATGAACACCCTAACCCTAACCCTAACCCCACCCCCCCTCGAATGAACACCATTCCTTTTAATGTTACTTACTATAAATTAGTACAAGTCGAAAAAAAAAAGAATGAAAAAAGTCTTTATTTATTTTGTTTCTGTTGTTACTTGGCAATATTAAACGCATTCTAAACACGGTTCTATTAATAATGCTGACGCTAATTGAAGAACAAGTGCGCAACCTGAATAATTAACATTTCAGGATGTCCTGCGTCTGGTTAGAAGCAAGTAATAATCGAACTAACCCTAACCCTCACCCTAACATCGAACACCCGGCGTCCGATTGCAATTCGTTTGTCAAGGAGTGTTGCAGACAAAAGTAGAAAAAAATGACTGCAGTATTTTTAAATAATTGGACTGACAATATTTCTATTCTAACGATAATTGTATACTTCTTTTTCTTACTGTCTCATTTAAACAAGTTTTACATCAGTTTAATATATATATATATATATATATATATATATATGGGAAAATGAAAATTTTATTTTTCCTCCCAATATGTCTACCCTACATGTATCTGTACTTGCATGACATTTTTTCTCTATTTTATCATCCTGATGAAGTCTTATAAATAAAGACGAAACGTTGATGTACACATAAAAAACATCCATTTTTTGGTTTTCCTTTTTCATTTTCCCATCACGTCGGATTACCTTCATCCTTCTCTTCCCATATATATATATATATATATATATATATATATATAATATTTATAAATAAATATTATATATATATATATATATATAATATTTATAAATAAATATTAAATTATTTATACCTACAGACGCTAGCGTTTCAAGTTTATTGCTCTCATCAGTGCAGGAAAGTAACAATTTCAGACGGTAGTGAGCTATGAAAATATATTTATGGCAATTAAGCTACACAGAGGCTCCCGCGTTTCAACCCCGGGGGGATCTTCAGGCTAGGGATGAAATGCAGGAGCCTCTGTGTAGCTTAATTGCCATAAATATATTTTCATAGCTTACTACCTAGCTCTACTTACGTATCGAGCACTGTTGAAATAAATACTGAAAATTGATACATAAAAAATTATATCTCCTTATAAAATTTTATGTGGATACATGAAATACTAATATATATATATATATATATATATATATATATATATATATATATATATATATGTGATTTTATGAAGGCTTACCAAAGCATTCCTTTCAAGACACCAATGATCACCATTAAAGATATTTTTTCTTACAAATACTATTTATTCAAATTAAATGTTTTTTCCTACACGTGTTTCACTACCAAGCAGTTACTTGCTTGGCAGATCATCAGGGAAATTAAATGTCTGGAATACTGGTTTCAACTGCCGACAAAACACAATGTGGCGTTGTAATAGTTGAGGTCACTTAAGAAAAGAAGAGGAAAAAATAAAAATAAAAATAAAAGTCAAACTTAAAAAGCAAGGAAGAACAACGATAAGAAAAGAAAGTCCTAGAAAAGTCTTAGAAAAGTAGCTTGTGCATTATTTCTTCCACCAAGCCAACAAGCAAGTAGTCGGTCCCAAATACATTCAATAAAACCACAAAACCGGAACAATGTGCGATAATACACTTTCACGTCAGCCGGTACAATGATGAATAAATCCCCCCCCCCCCCACAATAAAACAAAAGAACTAAATCATTCAAGATATCTTGAATGATTTAGTTCTTTTGTTTTATTGTGGGGGGGGGGGGATTTATTC
The DNA here is from genome assembly GCA_963556195.1 of Sepiola atlantica. Taxonomy (NCBI): domain Eukaryota; kingdom Metazoa; phylum Mollusca; class Cephalopoda; order Sepiida; family Sepiolidae; genus Sepiola; species Sepiola atlantica. The sequence continues at coordinate 6,550,743 of OY744525.1, read as the reverse complement.
ATCATTGTACCGGCTGACGTGAAAGTGTATTATCGCACATTGTTCCGGTTTTGTGGTTTTATTGAATGTATTTGGGACCGACTACTTGCTTGTTGGCTTGGTGGAAGAAATAATGCACAAGCTACTTTTCTAAGACTTTTCTAGGACTTTCTTTTCTTATCGTTGTTCTTCCTTGCTTTTTAAGTTTGACTTTTATTTTTATTTTTATTTTTTCCTCTTCTTTTCTTAAGTGACCTCAACTATTACAACGCCACATTGTGTTTTGTCGGCAGTTGAAACCAGTATTCCAGACATTTAATTTCCCTGATGATCTGCCAAGCAAGTAACTGCTTGGTAGTGAAACACGTGTAGGAAAAAACATTTAATTTGAATAAATAGTATTTGTAAGAAAAAATATCTTTAATGGTGATCATTGGTGTCTTGAAAGGAATGCTTTGGTAAGCCTTCATAAAATCACATATAAATGCTCTGTACTCTGTAATCGAGTATCATCGAGCTTGTTTTTTATTGGAACAACCCCGGTCTTCACTGAATGATCTATTTTATAAGTGAAAAATCTAAATCTATATATATATATATATATATATATATATATATATATATATATATTTATATATAATGAAGAAGAATGGAAAGGAATTAGAGAAGCAAAAGTCAAATCATAATTCAATTCAATTGCTCAGAGCAAGGTATATTCTGCAAAAAAGGCAATTTATTCAAGTTAAATTTTCCTTAAGCCAGGCTTTTCAAAGATCAAAATCTTATCATCAGAGGAAGTCGCTGGGATAGATAAGTTGGCAAAGGCCAAGATTTAAATTGCCTTTTTTGCGGAATATACCTTGCTCTGAGCAATTGAATTGAATTATGATTTGACTTTTGCTTCTCTAATTCCTTTCCATTCTTCTTCATTCTACCTGCTCTATCCTGGATCTTGAGCTATATACTCTTCACAATAGGTTTCACTTTTCCTAAAAGTTCGCTTTTAGTACACCACTTTATTATATATATATATATATATATATATATATATCTAAATGAATAAATGCGAAAGATTTTTCCATCTATCCTAACTATACTAACATGAAAACAGGTTTGAGCTAATTAAATTCTATGATACAACGTAACATTTAGAAATACCGTATATATAGGAAACTGCAGACACATGTAGATCTTCTTATTTTGCATACTTATTTTATAAACAGCTTCTAATAAATTAATAGTCTGTGATATACAGTTGTAATTTTGCATTGTTGTATTTTCTTATATATACGCAATATTTTCATCTGTAAATATATATATATATATATATATATATATAACTTCTTTGTAAAATTAATTGAGCACTCTGCTGGGATTTTCCTACTATTTCACAAAGAATTTATATATATATATATATATATATATATATATATATAACTTCTTTGTAAAATGGTAGGAAAAATCCCAGCAGAGTGCTCGATTAATTAAGAATAAAAGTTAAAAATCAAGAGCGTAATATTTATTTATTCTGGTACAGAAAAATTAGTACAACATTCGTACCGTCGGTTTCAAGCACGGAAGGTCTTACCCATCCGGCTCTCTTCAGCTTCTGTTGTCATCTCTTGTAATGGATGACAACAGAAGCTGAAGAGAGCCGGATGGGTAAGACTTTCCGTGCTTGAAACCGACGGTACGAATGTTGTACTAATTTTTCTGTACCAGAATAAATAAATAAATAAATATATATATATATATATATATATATATATATATATATATATATATATATATATATGGGAGATGAAAAAGGAAAAACCAAAAAGGATGTCTTTTTATGTATACATCAACGTTTCGTCTTTATTTGTAAGACTTTTTCAGGATGATAATATAAAGAAAAATGTCATGCAAGTACGTGCACATGCCGGCTTATACACTGTCCCATGCAACAACTGCCATCAAATTTACGTGGGAGAAACACAACGTGAATTGAAAAAAAGATGGAGTGAACACAAAAGGGACATAAAAAACAATAATTCTCTCAGTGCACTTTTCTCCCATGCACTAGAGCACGGTCATGCCTTCAAATTTGAACAGGCCCAAATCACCAAATACATTCATAACAAAGCTCGGCGAAGACTACTGGAAACTGCACTAATCACTGCCTCCAACATCATCAAACAACGAAATGGCTTCTATAACCTATCGCCCTTAATAAGCAAAATCATCCTTTCCGAACAAAACCTCATTCCAGATCATGGATAACATCCATTTTTCTTCTCTCAAATATCAATTACACTCACCCACATACCTCCGCATACACCCCCCCCCACACACACATCTTCATCCACCATGAATCCAACCTTCCAAGTTACTCTTCCCTCACATTCTTAACATGCCAACTGGTCAAAACATTCCTACTTTTCAAAATATTTCAAATATTTCACACCTAATAACAACAAATCTCCCCTCTCCCCTCACCCTTTTCAACCTTTCCAGCCATTCTCTCGCACCCTTACCCACCCATACCCCCACTCTTAAACCACCTCACTTTTTTCAAATCTTCTCTAAAATCGTGACACACCCACTCATCAAATTCACAGCCCCCCCTCCTCTTTCTCCCCCACCTTCCACTTCTCCACATATACCCCCCCCCACACACACATCTTCATTCACCATGAACCCAAACCCTCCAACCTACTCACCCCTTACATTCTTGACATAGTCAGCTGGTCAAAGATTCCCCCCTCCTCTTTCCCCACCCCTCCACTTCTTCACTCACTGCCATCCACATTATTTCCCGCTCACCCCCACCCCTCCACACTTTCTCACTTACAACCATCCACATCATCCCTGCTCACCCCAACCCCTCCACTTTTTCCACTAAGAACCAACCACATTTATTTCATTCCACACTACAGCCTCACCTAGCCCGGACCTCGGTCCCACTGCTTCCAGTAGTGGCTACTACTTTCTTCCCATCAACCCACCATGTCAACCCAATATGTGCACGTACTTGCATGACATTTCTCTTCATATTATCATCCTGAAGAAGTCTTACAAATAAAGACGAATCGTTGATGTATACATAAAAAAAACATCCTTTTTGGTTTTTCCTTTTTCATCTCCCATCATGTCGGATTACCTTCATCCTTCCTTTCTCATATATATATATATATATATATATATATATATATATATTTGTGTAATTAGGCAGCATTCCTTCTCTTATGCATGTTTGGTTAAACAATAGCGACAGCTTTTGTTTATTTATTTTTTGATTCGTTTTTTCGATTTGTCGTACGACCGATTTGGTATTGTCGTCCATGTTGTATAAAAAATTGCCATATTTTCGCGAACGTTTTCGACCGACGTCCGTCATCTTCAGGCGGATGAATGAGTATGCAAAATAAAAGATTGGTGAATTTATTAAGAAGACGTTTTTAAAAAACATTTCAATACCATTTCAACAACACTTCAACATACCTTCGCCCCCCCCCCCCCTCATAACGAGCATGGTTGATACTAGGTTTATTTACTTGAATAAACAACGCTTCCATTATGGGGGGACGAATACTGCAATATGAGATCCCAAGAATGGCTGTGTTCTTAGTTAAAATATTCCTGAATTCATTTTTGGGGATGCTATGTGTGTTGGTAGATGGAACTTTGAGGAGAGGTGAGATGGCAAGTTAGTCAGCGTGATATGCTAGTTCTAGTCATGCCGATATACGTGTTGTTTGCAGAGACACATTCTCTGATAGGGCATTTAAACACGTATATGGCATTACTAGTTTTTAGTAAGCTATTGTCGGTCGGGTTATTTTTTATTAATAAATTTGTGGTTTTAGATTTCTTGTAATAAATAATAAATCTAATTTTAAAGTCATTATCTACGGGTGATATATGTTTATATATAATACTTTTAATTATTTTTTCATCGACTTTATAGTTGGGGTTCATTTGGTTACAATAAAACAAGTTAATATTATTATTATTGTTGTTGTTAGAGTTTTTATTTATGGCGGTTAGAGAGCGTTTTACTTGTTGATCAACTATATAGTTAGGAAAGTTATTGTTAATTAATGTCTGTTTTTTTTTTATTCAACATGGACGACAATACCAAATCGGTCGTGAGACGAATCGAAAAAAACGAATAAAAAAATAAAGAAACAGAAGCTGTCGCTACTGTTTAACCAAACATGCATATATATATATATATATATATATATATATATATATATATATATATATATATGTATATATATATATAGGGTTTTATAGACGTATCGTAATATTAAGTTTTTAATTTAATTTTTTTTTATTTTGTTCCAGCAGGAGATACATATTGGCTGACCTCTTTATATTTCCTTCCCCTTCTTTTTTGGATGATTTTAACTTAAGTGTGTTGCTTGTCCCCCTTTTTTTTATCTCCCCCCCCCCTCTCTTTGGTTATAATATTTCTTTTTTGGCTGGTGAATATTTCTTTTTTCCGTCATTTTCAATATGTAACTGTCCCGTTAGCATTCTGAGGAGACTAGGAGGTCGAAATAAATTATAAATGCTGACAGTTGCAATGTGTATGTGAATTTTTTCTTTCTATATTTTATATATATATATATATATATATATATATATTATGAAACTAAAAGTAGAATATATACTTTTAGAAATTTGAACTTATCATGAAATGATTAAAGCTCAATATACGGGATAGAGCAATTATACAGAGAAATAAAAATGTGAAAATGACGAATCAATTTTATCTTCAGTTGTTCAATGGACTTTTTTTCACATTCTGCATTTTGACAAACTTCTCACACACTTTCATTCACTTTCTATTATCTGCTCAAATTTTTTCAAATTTTAAATTTTGCCGTTTTTTCTGTCAACTTATCTATCTATGTAATTCCTCTGATGATAAGATTCCAATCTTTGAAAAGCCTGGCTTAAAGAAAGAAAAAATAAACATGCTTTTATTGAATACACTTTACATTGAACAACTTGAGATGAAATAGATTTGTCATTCTTACATTTTTCATTTCTCTCTCTCTCTCTCTCTCTCTCTCTCTCTATATATATATATATATATATATATATATATATATATATATATATATATATATATATATACAGTGGTTGGACAAAATAATGGAAACAATTTGAAACAGTGGTTTTCTGATAACATCCCTTCCATGAAATCCCGCTTTGTGGAGCTCTCGGCGAACAGTTTTTGTTGAAACGGGATTATCCAGATGATTGTTAAGGATTATCCAGATGATTGTTAAGGATTATCCAGATGATTGTTAAGGATTATCCAGATGATTGTTAAGCTCTGCTTTAATTTTGTGTGCCGTGATTTTGTGCTCTTTCTTCACAATCCTTCAAGGGCTCTACCATCTCTTCCAGAATTTTGTTTAGAGGAGGATATTTTTCCCTTCTCTTTCATAGGCTGTCATCACCTTCGAGACAGTTCCTCTCGATACGACCACCGTTTCAGCCATTTCCGTTACAGTAGGCACCAACCAGCTGCCATCTTTGGGAATCTGATCGATCTTTCATTTAAATTTAAATTTTACTTACTAATATACTGAAATGAAAAATAAATTTTATCAATTAATTCAGGACAACAATAACCATAAATATAAAAATAAAACCAACATTTTGGTAATTTCTTTCAATTGTTTAGGTGTTTTAAAACTGATGTAAAATTCACAAGGTGTTGCCATTATTTTGTCCAACCCATATATATATATATATATATATGTATATAATTAAGAATATTTATAGTAAATGCCCCTTTAAGATTTATAGTCTTAAAAGTAGAGCCCTGTTTGAAATTACAATATTGTTGTCATTCTGCAATAAAGCAAAGTTTTGCTCGAGCATAGACCACTGTCAACACCATAACGCTTGTCCCCACCTCCTGGGTAAGTGTATCTTAATTTCAATTACTTTCGAGACCATACGACTGCCTGAAACCACCACTTCCTGCACTGATGAGGGTGTAAGCCCGAAACGACGTCGCCTGTAGGTATAAAACACTTTAATATTTAATTTATATTTAATCTATCCGTATAACACTTCTCCTTGGCTAGTTTTGACCTTGAAGTAGTATTTTTTTAGCTCCTTACATCAAGTGGCTTCATGCCTTGTCTGGAGCGATTTACATAAACAAATATTTAAACACTTTGATATTTAATCTATCATGATAGAGTGAGAAAGAGCTTGAGTTGTCTATGGTATGCAAGTGAAAGTCTCACGGTCTGTAAAGGCCTTAGCACTTTTGAACATAGTAGAACTATCAATGTATTTGAAGAGTAGAAAGTGACTGGTGGGTTTACTTTCGGCAGCCTCGTAACTCTCGCTTCCCTTATTTTGTCCTTTAGTCCTCACATTCCATGAGCGATGTTTCTGACAAAAGGGGAAGAATTGCTGTTTGCTGGGTCAGAATCTATCCATATAACACTTATCGTTGGTTAGTTTTTGACCTTGAAGTAGTATTTTTTTTTAGCTCTTTACATCAAGTGGCTTCATGCCTTGTCTGGAGCGATTTACATGATAAAAATATTTAAATATATATAAATGACGATAAAAGCCCTTTTTACAATGCGTGACAAATTTCTTTCTTTTTTCTTTTTTTCCAATTAATTTCGGAGGAATCCTCCATCATCAGAGATATATTTTTACTCTTTTTTTTATATAAAATAAACAAACTTTTACTTTTGTTTATAGGTAAGACGTCCTTGGGTTGGTGTGACGTTATCCGCTAAGTTGTAATAGGCGGTTTGAGAAGAACGGAAATGCCAGGGCATGCCGGGAGGTTAATTATTTTAGATATTGTTCGTTCTTTTTTTTTATAAGCATTGAATGAAAAATCATTTATATTTCTTTTCATTTCATGCTTATAAAAAAAAAGAACGAACAATATTTAAATATATATATATATATATGTATATGTATATATATATATATATGTATATATATATATATGTATATATATATGTATATATATATATGTATATATGTGTATATATATATATGTATATATGTATATATATATATATATGTATATATATATATGTATATATGTATATATATATATGTATATATATATATGTATATATATATATGTATATATATATATATATGTATATATGTATATATATATGTATATATATATATATGTATATATATATATGTATATATATATATATGTATATATATATATGTATATATATATATATGTATATATATATATATATATATATATATATATATGTATATATAGGATCAAAATAAACCAAAGTGAAAACTTTTGGTAGATGGAACCTATTGTGAAAAGGATTAGCTCAATATACGAGATAGAGCAATAGTAGAGATAGAAGAAAAAAGAGTGATAAATATGCGACGATTGTCCAAATTTATTTCAAATTTCAATTGTTCAATGCAAGGTGCATTCAGTAATAAACTAGTGTTTATTATTCTTTCCTTAAGCCAGGGCTTTTCAAAGATCGAAATCTTATCATCAGAGGAGAAATACAGATGGATAAGTTGGCTTTCGAAAAAACCAAAGTTCAAATATTTGAAAAATATGAAAATTATTATTAAAAATTATTAAAATAATTTTTGTTAAAAAAACGTATTGAATGAAAAGAAAAGTTCCGTGAAAAAGATATGCAAAATGTCCGGGTGGTAAATTTCCGTTGAAAAGAAATAATTGTAGAATGTGAAATGTTAGAAGCTCACTCATTCGATTTCTATTTTTAGAATCAAAAATTTCTATACCCACTTCCCACTTAAGATTAATCCCACCCCCCAAAACCTACATCCTACCGCTCGCCCACACCCTTAACCCACCTGTCACTTTAACTACATCCCCATACCAACCCTTTCTCCTTTTCCTTTTCCCCCCAATTCACAAAGCGACTTTTTAAACTATCCCATACCTCATAACCCCCCCCCCCCAGCCCCAAATCTTTAACAATTTTGCCTTTTTGTCTCATTCGGATTTAAACCTTGAATGAGATTCTTCTGTTTTTACTTGGCCCTGGAAGTACATTAAAAAAATGGCCTGTCTTCTTCTTCTCAACCTCCTTTATGTGCATCTGGACTTACCTACATTTTGAGCACTTTCTCCAATCTGCTCCCACGCAAAGAGTTTTTCTTCACATTCTATTGTTAGTGCAGAATTAGATACAGACTATATATGCAGACATGTCAAAGGTATTTTTTTTATGGAAATCGCTCCAGACAAGGCATGAAGCCACTTGATGTAAGGAACTAACAAGAACAAATATGGTTATCGCAAAGACAGGAGATGCCTATTGACCTTAGTCTTGAATAGACCAAGCCTATAGGTAAGAGGAAAACAGTCAGCAGGAAGAGAGTTCCACAAGCCTGCGGTTCTTGGAAAAAGCTACTGGAATAGGAAGCTGTATTACAATGAGGTATCAAAACAGTGAATTAATGGAGACCACTAGACCAACGAGTCAAACGAGCTGCAACAAAAGAAGATTCTGAAGAACACATGTATTTATAGAAAAGACTGAGACTAGCAACATCACGTCTGTGAGAGAGGGGGTGGAGAAAAGCAGAAAGGATGTGGTCAATCAAATTACAGATACGTTTCTGCACCTTATCAAGAACCCTCAAATGGGCAGAGATTCACCAGCCCAAATATGACAACAGTACTTCATACATGGTCTGATTGAAGATTTGTAGAGATAGAGAATAGCCTCAGGTTTGAGAAAGTGTTTGGAGAGATAGAGAGAACCGACTTTACGAGAAGCAGAAAGAGCAAAAGATCCAATGTATGAACTCCAAGAAAGATTTGATGAAAGAGAAAGACCAAGAAGTTTCAGTCGATTTCTCCTCAAGAGTAGAGCCATCCATGAGAATCCTAGAAAGAAAAGCGACGCGACTACGATTGAAAGACACGAGCTGAGTCTTAACTGGATTAAATGAAAGAAGCCATTTCGTACCCCAATGCACAACTTAACCCAAATCAACTTCTAGATCAGCTGCATATTTCGACTGATCCGAGGGAGATGGGCGAGAAGCAACACCAGAATAGAGTGGTATCATCAGCATAGATGTTAATTTTCTGAACAATATTCTCAGAAAGATCATTTTTAAAGATAAGAAACAGTGTTGGGCCTAGAATAGAGCCCTGAGAAACACCAGCATTGATAGGAAAAGAGAAAGAAGAGACACCGGCGAGAGTTACTCGCAAGCTTCGATCAAAAAGAAAACACCTAATAATGTCAAGAACCTCACCACCAATACCATAACCCTGAAGTTTGTGTAGGAGACCAGAATGCAACACTCTGTCGAACACCTTCGAAATGTCAAGTGCAATGGCTCTACCCTCTCCTGAATTGGCCATAATCCGACAGATCCACTCAGTTACAACAGTTAAAAGATCAGTAGTTGAACGAAAACCAAGAAAGCCATACTGAACATCACTAAAGAGGCCCAGACTTTCCAGAAAATGAACAAGCTTGCCGTTGACCAACCTTTTAAAAACCTTGCTAATAACGGCGAGGAGATTTAAGCAACTTGCAACTTGCCGGAGAGGTATAGATGTTTAACTTGCCGGAGAGGCCGCTGTCACCTTCTCGACGGACGGCATTGTAGTCGTTCACTTTCACCGGCTCATTAAAATGTTGGTCCTCACTTCATAGGTGTCTATAAAAAGTTCACTATTCATTTATTTTTTATTTTTTGTTTCCTATATATCATTTTTATACTATATATATATATATATATATATACAGGGTGGGCAAAAATAAGGGTCCTATTTTTAAAAATTCATAACTTTTTTATTTATTGATTTAAAAAAATTTTTTTTTTAGAATAAGTAAAGGACCCCTTCCGAAGCAAGCATGAGCCGTATTAGCCCTAAGGAACGTACCCTCATTTAGAAAACATTATTTTTGCTTAAAAAACTCAAAACAGTGTAAAAAACAATACTTTAGTTTTTGTAAGTTTTAAGAAGTGTTTTTCGGCTAAAATTTGTTTTGTTTATTTCAAAAAATCTCAGAAGGGTCAGTCTACATACACATAAAGTTTGGTGAGTTTAACTTTTATTTTGTGGAAGTTATTCAAATTCAAGTTATTCAAATTTAAAGATAGGACCCTTATTTTGGCCCACCCTGTATATATATATATATATATATATATATATATATATATATATATATATATATATATATACACTTACACCCTTGTGTAAAAATACGATGTAAAGGTACCAATTAAGATATTTATAGTCTCCTTCTTTTCTGGTGTTGAATCTCATGGGTGATATGAGGCATTGATAGTTAAGCAGTTGATTGACCAGAAAAACCTGTACGGCTGTTTTTGTATAAACACGACTCAGCCAAGCATATTGATTAAATACATATTGATTTAATACATATTGATTTCTATGAAAAGTTTGTTTTATTAAAAGTAATGCTGTAGTATTTTCAATTATTCACGAGAGAGAAAAAGAGAAAAAGAGATGGAGAGAAAGAGAAAGAGAGAGAGAGAGAGAAAGATACAGATAGTTAGAGAGAGAGAGAGAGAAAGAGAGAGATAGAGAGGGATGGTAGTAGCAGAATTCTCCCTCCCCCAAAAAAACAAAAACAAAAAACAACGAAACAAAACCAACATTTAGGTTTAATGAAAAAAAAAAAAAATAAATAAAAAGATACTAATAACACTAATCGATTACCTGGGAGATTGTGTCCCTAAAAACCCTTTAAAATTCTCCAAAGAAACTAAAATTTGGGGAATATTTATTAATTGATGTCTAATACCTATTGTCAAAATTTCACACAAATCGATGATATCTGAATTTTCACTCCCTTTTTACCCCCTTTGCACGAAACTATATTAATCCAAATATAGCCCACATTACCCACCTTTATGCCTAGCAGCTGTATTCCAAAACTCATAATGATCGGTTCATTAGTTTATTAATGTATCCTGTACAACGAAATATATATATATATATATATATATATATATATATATATATATATATATATATATATAGTGTGTAGATTTCAATTTTGTGTAGAGAATCTGAATAACAGAGCTCAATGTAATTTAAACAGAGCAAAATAGAATTATAAAAAGAAAAACTATACACACATTAAGGTTGTACACATTATAACTTATTTCGACCCCTTTAAGTAGGTCTCCTTAGATGTATAGACAACCACGTCACAATTATATATATATATATATATATATATATATATATATATATATATATATTTCGTTGTACAGGATACATTAATAAACTAATGAACCGATCATTATGAGTTTTGGAATACAGCTGCTAGGCATAAAGGTGGGTAATGTGGGCTATATTTGGATTAATTTCATTTCTATTTCTCCAACAAATACGGACGTCCACCCAGTAGTTGGCCACTATTTCATTCTATTTTTCCCAATATGTCTACCCTACATGTATCTGTGCTTGCATGACATTTTTTCTCTATTTTATCATCCTGATGAAGTCTTATAAATATAGACGAAACGTTGATGTACACATAAAAAACATCCATTTTTTGGTTTTCCCTTTTCATTTTCCCATCACGTCGGATTACTTTCAACCTTCTCTTCCCATATATATATATATATATATATATATATATATATATATATATATGATAAAGAATAGAAAAAGTGTTCCACCATAATGGGAAATGAAAACGGAAAATCAAAAAATATTATTTATGTATTCATCAACGTTTCGTCTTTATTTCAAGACTTCGTCAGCATGATTGTCTGAAGAAAATAACACACAAGTACAAAATGTTTGAAACAATGGTAGTAGGAGGAGTAGATCTTAAAAGGCCGCTCATGAAAAGAATAAATTATGAGATACAAATAGATGGTGGCAGTGGGAAATTGAGTTAACAGTAGAAAGTGTGGGGGGAATGGCGGCGGTTAGAGTTATAAGATCATTAGGGAGGGGGATTTAGCTTGTGTGATGTAAGCTGAGAGGGGTCGCTTATGACAAGATAAGTTATGGGATCATCAAGATGGTGGGAGACATTACAATAACTGTGGAAGGTGCAGGTGGAAAACATTGGTAGCCGTCAGAGTTAATTTAAACCATGAAGGAGGAGAAGACATGAGTCATGTTTATTGAACATTTTTAAAGTTAGCATCGAGGCAGGAGCGACGGGAGGGTTTAACATCAAGATCGCATAATAGGATGGTGTAGGCGGGAGGGGGGAAGAACTTATCTTGTCTTAAGCGACCCCTCTTGACTTCCATAACACAAGCTCACTCCTCTGTCTATTTGTATCTCATAATGAAGAGATAAATGATGAGATCCTGGCTGATAGTGACACTGTCTTCTGTAGTTAACAATTCAAGCAGTTCATGAATGAATGGTGTATCAACTTCCGACAACTGCATAGCATCAGGAAATGATATCATAGAAAGGTGTCATAAGACAGTAAAGCAGATTGCTGCATGAAAGAGCTGCTCTATTATGGAGGTTGCGGATTGGTACAACGCTACCCCCAAGGATGATGTGTCCTCATCATCAGCACCCGCCAATTTGCTGCACTCTTACCAGATCAGAATGAAAGGGGTCAATATTGTGCCCCATCCAGAACATCAAAGGATCTCTACACATTATAAAGAGGGGGACACAGTTTGGGTGAAAAATCCACAAGGTCGTTGCACGTTGAAATTCAGACCCGGTCGTATCATTGGAGTGATAAGTCCACAGTCGGTGGTTATCAATGGCATGCCTCAACAAGTGGGAAACGTGCACCCACGTTTCAGTTCAGCACCAATAGTGGATAACAGTGGTGACGCATCATCAGAGAGTGTTGAATGGAGAGAACCAGATGCAAGTAGAAGTGGGTGAGGCCGGACTTACTTTGGTTGAGCGGCCTTATTCCACTACTAATTCAGATCCTCGTACTTCTGTTGCTTTGGTCAGAGAAGAAAAAATAACTGTCCAACTACGGAGGAGTACTAGGGTAAAACGACCAACCATCCACTGTCACTTGTATGATCATACGATCAGGTGGGAGTGTGACAATAAAGAGGAACGCTTACCAGCTGAAAAGAGAATGAGATGCTTTGCATGTCGTGTATGCCGATCTACCAGAGTAAAAAAGAGCTTTTCTCCACAATTGTAGACTTATAGTTGGGACTGATCTGCATATGTCAATAACTAATTTCCATGTGTGGAGACCAACTGACATAAATGCACCGATGGATGAAAAGTAGCGAGTCGATTTTTAGCGAGTCGATTTTTAGCGAGTCGATTTTTAGTGAGTCGAGCAGAGAGAAATCTGTTTGAAAGTTGGATTGTCTTTGTAACCTTTTATTTGTAACCTTTTATTAGTTTACAGAGAGACGGATTACTTTGTACGCCAGAGCGAGAGAGAAAGACAGACAGATAGATAGACGGATTGCTCGTCTCGCTACACCCAGTCGCACTGTGCACGATGCCCCCCCCCCACGCCCCTATTGGGACATCGCCCTAGACACAATGTTTCTTTCTTTTAAATCTCGCCAGCTAAGAGAGAGAAAATCTTGCTGGAAATCACATGGTTTTGTGACTTCCGTCTGCGGCACTTCTGACCCTTAAAAATGTCACGCAAATTTTTCCATTCAAACACAGACCTCGTTATGTAGGACATGAATTACACTGTTTATCAAGGCCCATAGGCCACTCGAGGATAAGGGTTTATGAATTTGACAGGAGGACAGTGAAACAACAACAATTGGCGACAATGGTTGAGACGGGTCTGAATTAGATTATTTATAGTGGGATGGCTCAACAAGAATTTGTTTACATTGGACTTGAAGACGACCATGCTATAGTCAGCTGGGAAGCAGCCCTGTAATATTGTGTTCCACAGACGGGTAGTTCTTGGAAAGAAACTTTGCTCATGGAAGTTCCGTTTAGTCTTAGGTACACCGAGGGAGAAAGGGAAATTATTTACAGTGGTTGTAGCTAGATGAGGTTTTGTTGGGTTAGGGTTTACATTTGAGGAAACATAGATTGAAGTTCAGTCGAGCACCTACCATGAAAATAACGAAAGAGCAGAGAAAGACTAGTAACTGCTCTTCTGCGAGAAAGAGGTAGAAGGGAAGAGAAGATGACATCCCCCACAAGATTTTGAAGTCGGTTTTGTACTCTGTCAAGGCAGGAAACAGGGCCATGAGCTGCACCTCCCCACATGTGGTAGCAGTACCTCCCCATCTTAGGACGTATTTGGCTCTTATACAGGTAGAGAATTGCGTCAGGAGTGAGATACTTTCTGGAGCAGCAGAATGATCCAACTATTTCTCGAGCGAAGTTTTCCATTTGAGGTCTGACGTGAAAATTAGTCGTAGGATCTTATCAAAGCAGGGTAAGAGCCATTCATTTCAATTGAGGCGAAGTGAGGATCCGAGCGTTGGTGGTGAAAAGAGGAAAGGTTGGTTTTAGATGTATTGAAAGTAACCAGCCACCTTTTTCTCAATTGTACTATGTGCTCCAGGTCAGACGATAGAGAAACAGAGATATCTTGACCATTAATGCTCTTCGAAGTGTTGCCATAGATGGTTGTGTCATCTGCATAAATGTCAACGAATAAATGGTAAATATGAAGAAATATGAATTTTACTTATTTTAATTCCTTGTATTTTCATTTAATTCAGTTGATAAAATCAATTATTCAATTGCAAATAAAATCACATTTAAAAACTGAATATTTTTCCCTGCAGATCTTGAAGAAGTGGAGCCTGCAGAAGGACGTCTAGAATTTCTTGTCTATCTCAGTGATATTGATCATGACAATCTCTCCGTCCAGGTAAATTTTAATATTTATTTTCTTTCTTACTTTTTAACGATTTTCCAGTTAGCAAATTAAATTGAGGCTGCAATGTCATTGGTTTGAGGCTGCAATGTCATTGGTTTGAGGCTGCAATGTCATTGGTTTGAGGCTTCAATATCATTGGTTTGAGGCTTCAATATCATTGGTTTGAGGCTGCAATATCATTGGTTTGAGGCTGTAATATCATTGGTTTGAGGCTTCAATATCATTGGTTTGAGGCTTCAATATCATTGGTTTGAGGCTTCAATAACATTGGTTTGAGGCTGCAATGTCATTGGTTTGAGGCTTCAATATCATTGGTTTGAGGCTTCAATAACATTGGTTTGAGGCTGCAATGTCATTGGTTTGAGGCTTCAATATCATTGGTTTGAGGCTTCAATATCATTGGTTTGAGGCTGCAATATCATTGGTTGTAGGCTTCAATATCATTGGTTTGAGGCTTCAATATCCTTGGTTTGAGGCTGCAATGTCATTGGTTTGAGGCTTCAATATCATTGGTTTGAGGCTTCAATAACATTGGTTTGAGGCTGCAATGTCATTGGTTTGAGGCTTCAATATCATTGGTTTGAGGCTTCAATAACATTGGTTTGAGGCTGCAATATCATTGGTTTGAGGCTGCAATATGATATATGGGAGGAGGGAGGGGGCATATTTAAAAATCTGTGCTTTCTTTTATTTCTAGCTTATTTGAATTTCCTTGTACATTTATTGTCGGATACTCCTTCATGATATATACGGCGTAATCACATTGACACACTGGTTCCCGTTAGATCACAGAAGTTAAGCAACGTTGAGCCCGGTCAGTACTAGAGAAACAGAGATATCTTGACCATTAATGCTCTTCGAAGTGTTGCCATAGATGGTTGTGTCATCTGCATAAATGTCAACGGATAAATGGTAAATATGAAGAAATATGAATTTTACTTATTTTAATTCCTTGTATTTTCATTTAATTCAGTTGATAAAATCAATTATTCAATTGCAAATAAAATCACATTTAAAAACTGAATATTTTTAACGATTTTCCAGTTAGCAAATTAAATTGAGGCTGCAATGTCATTGGTTTGAGGCTGCAATGTCATTGGTTTGAGGCTTCAATATTATTGGTTTGAGGCTTCAATATCATTGGTTTGAGGCTGCAATATCATTGGTTTGAGGCTGTAATATCATTGGTTTGAGGCTTCAATATCATTGGTTTGAGGCTTCAATATCATTGGTTTGAGGCTTCAATAACATTGGTTTGAGGCTGCAATGTCATTGGTTTGAGGCTTCAATATCATTGGTTTGAGGCTTCAATAACATTGGTTTGAGGCTGCAATGTCATTGGTTTGAGGCTTCAATATCATTGGTTTGAGGCTTCAATATCATTGGTTTGAGGCTGCAATATCATTGGTTGTAGGCTTCAATATCATTGGTTTGAGGCTTCAATATCCTTGGTTTGAGGCTTCAATATCATTGGTTTGAGGCTTCAATATCCTTGGTTGTAGGCTTCAATATCATTGGTTTGAGGCTGCAATATCATTGGTTTGAGGCTTCAATATCATTGGTTTGAGGCTGCGATATCATTGGTTGTAGGCTTCAATATCCTTGGTTTGAGGCTTCAATATCATTGGTTTGAGGCTGCAATGTCATTGGTTTGAGGCTTCAATATCATTGGTTTGAGGCTGCAATGTCATTGGTTTGAGGCTTCAATATCATTGGTTTGAGGCTTCAATATCATTGGTTTGAGGCTGTAATATTCTTGGTTGTAGGCTTCAATATCATTGGTTTGAGGCTGCAATATCATTGGTTTGAGGCTGCAATATGATATATGGGAGGAGGGAGGGGGCATATTTAAAAATCTTGGCTTTCTTTTATTTCTAGCTTATTTGAATTTCCTTGTACATTTATTGTCGGATACTCCTTCATGATATATACGGCGTAATCACATTGACACACTGGTTCCCGTTAGATCACAGAAGTTAAGCAACGTTGAGCCCGGTCAGTACTAGAGAAACAGAGATATCTTGACCATTAATGCTCTTCGAAGTGTTGCCATAGATGGTTGTGTCATCTGCATAAATGTCAACGGATAAATGGTAAATATGAAGAAATATGAATTTTACTTATTTTAATTCCTTGTATTTTCATTTAATTCAGTTGATAAAATCAATTATTCAATTGCAAATAAAATCACATTTAAAAACTGAATATTTTTAACGATTTTCCAGTTAGCAAATTAAATTGAGGCTGCAATGTCATTGGTTTGAGGCTGCAATGTCATTGGTTTGAGGCTTCAATATTATTGGTTTGAGGCTTCAATATCATTGGTTTGAGGCTGCAATATCATTGGTTTGAGGCTGTAATATCATTGGTTTGAGGCTTCAATATCATTGGTTTGAGGCTTCAATATCATTGGTTTGAGGCTTCAATAACATTGGTTTGAGGCTGCAATGTCATTGGTTTGAGGCTTCAATATCATTGGTTTGAGGCTTCAATAACATTGGTTTGAGGCTGCAATGTCATTGGTTTGAGGCTTCAATATCATTGGTTTGAGGCTTCAATATCATTGGTTTGAGGCTGCAATATCATTGGTTGTAGGCTTCAATATCATTGGTTTGAGGCTTCAATATCCTTGGTTTGAGGCTGCAATGTCATTGGTTTGAGGCTTCAATATCATTGGTTTGAGGCTTCAATATCCTTGGTTTGAGGCTTCAATATCATTGGTTTGAGGCTTCAATATCCTTGGTTGTAGGCTTCAATATCATTGGTTTGAGGCTGCAATATCATTGGTTTGAGGCTTCAATATCATTGGTTTGAGGCTGCGATATCATTGGTTGTAGGCTTCAATATCCTTGGTTTGAGGCTTCAATATCATTGGTTTGAGGCTGCAATGTCATTGGTTTGAGGCTTCAATATCATTGGTTTGAGGCTGCAATGTCATTGGTTTGAGGCTTCAATATCATTGGTTTGAGGCTTCAATATCATTGGTTTGAGGCTGTAATATTCTTGGTTGTAGGCTTCAATATCATTGGTTTGAGGCTGCAATATCATTGGTTTGAGGCTGCAATATGATATATGGGAGGAGGGAGGGGGCATATTTAAAAATCTTGGCTTTCTTTTATTTCTAGCTTATTTGAATTTCCTTGTACATTTATTGTCGGATACTCCTTCATGATATATACGGCGTAATCACATTGACACACTGGTTCCCGTTAGATCACAGAAGTTAAGCAACGTTGAGCCCGGTCAGTACTAGAATGGGTGACCATTTGGGAATACCAGGTGTTGTATGTGCTCTCTGTTTATCTCGGCATTGTTTCCAGTCGTTCTGGATTTCTCCTTGGTACTGGAATCAAGCAGTGTTGACTCAGGAGACGTGTGGTTGGGGATTGCACAACCCTTGCTTCACAATTACATGCACAGCCACCTTTACAGGGGGTATCCATTGTCTCTCAAGACTGAACGGAGGCCATGACACCTTCATGACTGTCTTGGTGGTTTTATCAGGACTACATGTGTCGACTCCTTTGATTTCATTTATTCGTCTGTTACCACTGTCGACCAAGGGGAGAGTCTATCAGAAATGTCTATGCAGTGCGATGCTGTATGTGAGTGAAGACATGCGTTGCATGGCGAGAAATGATATAAGAATGCTCCGATGGATGTATAATGTGAGTTTTAAAGACATGTTTAGTTTTGATTATCTCAGAGAAAGATTAAATCTGGACAGTAAAGGGAGATGTGTGTAGAAGAATAGACTTCGATGGTATAGCCACAGGGTTAGTAGATGTAGAACAGTTGAGGTAGCATGTCCAGTTCATAGGGGAAGGCCAAAGAAAACACGGGAGGAAGGATAGAAATGGACTTGAGAGAAATAGGGATGAATAAATATATATATAAACTTTCACGAGGCAAATAAAAGGAATTGTATTTTGTTATGTGCCATTATTAATGCCTTCTGAGTGCCATTTTCAAGTCCAATATAAACAAATTCTTGTTGAGTCGTCTTAAATAATCACTTTCTGATCAGTTACAACCATCGTTACTAATCCCCTCGGTGTGTCACCGTCTACATGTTAAACTCAATAACCCTTCTTATCCTCGAGTGGCCTGTGGGCCTTGATAAGCAGTGACTCGTTTGTAAAAAAAAAAAACAACACCTACACTGATCCTTATTCACTTTGAGTTTTGCTTGGGAGCAAAGTGTAGTATCTGTTCTGATACTACACTTCATCTGTTCTGTCCTCGGTCAGTGAAGGAGAAATCCTTCTAGACTGAGGCAATTTAAATTTTAGCCCCCCCCCCCCCCCTCCCTCTAGAGTGTTCCTTTATAGGGAGCTGGATTTTCTCCCACATAAAAACCGATTTTCTGTCTAACTCTGCCTTAGTGGAAAGTCAATCAGGAAATCCTAAATTTACTTGATATCATGATACGAAAAGAAAAAAAGAAAAAAGAATAGAATCAGGGGAATGTTACGTCCTCTGTTTTTTAGTTTTACAGCTGAAAAGCCAGTAGGTCTCGAGTGGGAGTGGATTTTTTAAATGGGGCTAACATAATGGGATTGGACAGGTATGATATCCTTCTAAGACGAACATTTTGGGAGTATATATACAGGATCTGTAATAAGTGAAGATACAGTGACTGCGCAAACTTATCTGGCTAACTCTAACCCTACAACAACAGCTTTTGCTGTTATCACAACAGCAGGATAGATTGGCTGGCGTGGCCGTCTTGTTTACCAGATTTGATCCTTCTCGACTTTTTCCTGTGAGACATTCTCAAAGACAAAGTCTACTCAGTAAAGCCCCGTAGCATCGTTAAAGTTAAGGAACAAATCCGAGCTGCCATTGCTCAAGTGCCGTTGGTGCTGTGTGCCAAAATATCCCTGCGTTGATCTCCGTGTAGAGCACATAAAGCTCTAATAAACATTAGGTTTTATATTGCAAATAACTTCAGCGTTTTACCCTTTGATAGTTTTTATATTGCAATTGCATAGTCTTTTCTTGTTATGTTTATTATGTTGCAATTGCATAGTATTTCCTTGTTACTTTATTATGTTGCAATTGCATAGTCTTTCCTTGTTACTTTATTATGTTGCAATTGCATAGTCTTTCCTTGTTATGTTTATTATGTTGCAATTGCATAGTCTTTCCTTGTTATGTTTATTTTGTTGCAATTGCATAGTCTTTCCTTGTTGTTTATTATGTTGCAATTGCATAGTCTTTCCTTGTTACGTTTATTATGTTGCAATTGCATAGTCTTTCCTTGTTACGTTTATTATGTTGCAATTGCATAGTCTTTCCTTGTTACGTGTATTATGTTGCAATTGCATAGTCTTTCCTTGTTACGTTTATTATGTTGCAATTGCATAGTCTTTCCTTGTTAGGTTTATTATGTTGCAATTGCATAGTCTTTCCTTGTTACGTTTATTATGTTGGAATGAAGTTACAGAGTTACTTATGGTAGACCCTGTACTTTATTAGAAAGTGATTTCTGGCTTGAGTTAAATTGTAAACCCAAGTATTATGGTTCATCTGTGTTTCTAAACCAATTTGTCATGTAAAAATAATTGCGACCGTTTTTATTACTTGAGATGTTTATTCGCAGGGAAATAGTAACGAAAACTTCTGAACAGTCGATGTCAAGTTGTGATTTAAGAAAATATTTGCTGTTTATATAGATGAGGGCACATTTGAAAAAAGCTGTTACATAAGTGAAAATCGCAGTTCCAAATAAATTAACTGGAAAACTTTTTGATATACTTATGTATCAGACAAAAACACCAAAAATAGGGAAAAATTATCGAGTGTAATTTTAATTAAAAATGAAAATCAGTTTTATCGTTTTTTACGGATCTGCCATTGATTTGAGCGAAAGACACGTAAATCAAGGGGACATAACTCAGTCTGACATATAAACAAGTAATAAATGAATGGCGGTCGGCAAAATAGGATGGAAACTGATTTTTATTTTAAATTAAAATTGTACTCGATAATTTTCCCTAATTTTTGTTGAGAATACTTATTTTTGCCTGATACGTAAGCATAAACAATAGTTTTTATTTGGAAATGCGTTTTTCATATGTGCCCTCATCTGTATAAGCGCCAAATATTTTAAAGTTCTTTTTAATTAAAATTGTACTCGATAATTTTCCCTAATTTTTGTTGAGAATACTTATTTTTGCCTGATACGTAAGCATAAACAATAGCTTTTATTTGGAAATGCGTTTTTCAGATGTGCTCTCATTTGTATAAGCGCCAAATATTTTAAAGTTCTTTTTAATTAAAATTGTACTCGATAATTTTCCCTAATTTTTGTTGAGAATACTTATTTTTGCCTGATACGTAAGCATAAACAATAGTTTTTATTTGGAAATGCGTTTTTCATATGTGCCCTCATCTGTATAAGCGCCAAATATTTTAAAGTTCTTTTTTATGAAATGTTTAAAAAAAAACTGTTTGTATTATTGACGGAAATGTTGTATAACGTTGTGCTGGATGATTGCATGCGTAAGAATTCATTGCACATCCAAAGGTAAGTGGGTTAGGGTTAAGTGGGCGGATGACAAGGCGTGAATTGGGGTAATTGTGTACAGTGTTTGGATAAAGGTGGGCAAGGGACATTTAGGATATGTGGGCGAGAGAGCGAAAGAATTTGACACGCACAGGGAGAAAAGATTTATCAAGCATACTTTTGTATTTTTAATGTGACCTATTTCCCTTTTTAATGAATAAAATAGCATTCGCTCACTCTCTCTCTGTCTCTCTCTCTCTCATATATATAAATGACGGTTATTTTTCGAAAATCATTGGATGAATCACCTGCAATACGAAAAATATGTTTTCTTTGTTATTTCTACACCCATAAATATTCTAAAGTTGAAAATGATTTACTGCTTAGATTATTAATTTTTTCAGTAGAGATAAAGCATTATTTATTAAAATATAATAGAATTGATAGAACTTTTTATAAACTTGTACCTACTTTGAAGAATTAATCCATCTTTTAAAAAAAAATATATACGAAGCCTGTCAAAAAAGTATCCGACCTTAGGCCAAAAAATATATTTCAAATACACTTTGCCCACCGATCCATCCACTGCCGAGAAACACATCTGGAAGTCTTCTTTTAGAATGGTGTTCATCTCCATTATTGCCATTTTAGATTTATTTATGAGTTACGATGTTTGTAATTATTAATTTTAATACAATCTTTAAAATTTTTACTCTATGAATTATCCTAAGGTGAAGTTACTTCCGTGTCTACAGTTATGTGATATTTCGCTTCTATTATTTAGTAATTTTTTGGCATATTTGAAATGAAAAATTTCTAGTATCTCTCTCAAGCATAATCTACACAGATCATCTCAATATCTACAGATCCTCGCCCATATTAATATTTTTCATTCAACTATAGGTTTCAGTCAGCTTTCTTAAAGATCCCAGCAATTGTTCCATAATGATATACTAAATCTGTGTTTTTTGTTATTACATGTGCATTTGTGATTATGATATCTCTTTTTAAATTTTAAGGCGGTTTCTCCTATGCAATGTTTTTTGTTATTCGGCTTTTCATGTGTAAATATAGTTAAAGCTTGTTAAACGATGCTTACATGTACGAGCGTTGCAATTATAGTTTTTCTCTCTGTTATTGAGTTTCTTATTTCTATGACTGTCTGAGTTGTTACTATTTCTTGTGATTATATTATTCTTGTTATTATTATTATTATTATTATTACTATTATTATTTATTATTATTGTTATTATTATTGTTATCATTATCATTATCATTATTATTATCATCATTATTATTATTATCATCATTATTATTATTATTATTATTATTATTGTTATATTTGTCAATTTTCTAGATTTTTCTTTTTTTTCTTTACTATTTTAGTATTTTGTTATCGTAGGTTTTCATTATCCTTTCTAAATTTTAACAGTAATTGTAGAAAAAAGGCACGTTTTTTACTCAGTAACTTTTGTGTGACTGGACAGATTATATACAAATAAATACACATGGGTCTTTATTGCAAAGTTGAGGATATATATATATATATTTTGTTTTATTTTATGTGAAAATTTCAAAGTTAATTGTTGCCGATAATATTTACAATTACATTGATGAAAAGAGTTTATCTTTGAAAATCCATGGATTAAGGATATGAAGCTACTTGCTCTGAACTTTGATGTTCTAATGAATATTGTATCTTTACACTTTTTATTCTTATCTTTCATCTCTAGAATTGATTGCTTTAGGAAATCTTGCTTAATGAGTGTCAAATTAAACTTATATATGTGTGTGTGTGGGTATAGATATGTGTGTGTAGGTGCATATAGCTGTATATGTGTGAGTCTGTGTAGACGTATGGATGTGTGTATTGAATATATATCTAGAATATTTTTATTTTTTTTATTGAATATACATCTAGAATATATTTATAAGCACGTATGTATTTTGAATATATGCTTGATTGATAGTGGATCTGTGTGTGTGTCCATGTTGAGATGTGTATGTATATCAATGTCTGTTTATTTATCTGTTTGTTTATTTAGGTGTGTTTGGGTATCTATTAGAGTTTGTCTATATATGTGTGATTCTTGATATATAGATAAGATATTTATACTGGAGCGAGTTTGTAAAACTGGGTAGGCCAGAAAGTAGGGAGCAATAAAATAAGGACAGGAAAAGGTGATGAAGACGCCATAAAGGGTAATAAAAGGGACAACCACTAGCAGAAAAGGTCAGCAAGTGGAATAGGTAATCCGATACTAATTCATAAGAAATAGAAAATACTAAATCCCAAAAAGAGTTATTTAGGAGAGAAAATTCTTCAAATCCATCCATTTCTCGAAAATTCTTGGTCTGATGAGGTTGACTTTCTGGGAAAAGTGCAACCGAAACATGTATGCACATATGTAACCAATAATGTTTGTATAAATAAAAATTTATACTTATATATATATATATATATATATATATATATATATATATATATATATATGAGAAAGAAAGGATGAGAGTAATCCGACGTAATGGAAAATGAAAACGGGAAAACCAACCGATATTTTTTATATATTAGTCAACGTTTCGTCTTTATTTGTAAGACTTCATCAGGATGATAATTTTAAGAAAAATGTCATGCAATTATCATCCTGAGAAAGTTTTACAATAAAGACGAAACGTTGATGAATATATAAAAATGTCTCTTGGTTTTTCCTTTTTCATTTCCAATATATATATATTATATATATATATGTATGTGTGTGTGTGTGTATGTAGGTGCATATATACCTACTCTGCGAATTTTCTCATCGACACATGGCATGCAGTATAAAAAAAATCACTAAACGTTATTCAGTTGGTTGCTTTTCCCACTCGTAATGACGTTTGCCACATAAAATGACACATAAAAACTCGTTAAACCGGTTTCTTGTTGACGGCCTGTTGACACACCTGTTCTCGTCAGATCAGCAAAATGAAGAAACATTGAACTGGTTGCTACTTCGATTGGAGACCATTTAGGAATAGTGTAAGGTGCTGTAAGCAAATCACTCACACCCAGTTGAATAAATGGGTGCCAACCTTGGTGGGAAGTAGGATCAATGGCAGACGAACGTCGTGTCACGAGGGAGGCTCGGGCCATCCGTTGCGCTTGGTGACGAGTGGTCGACTTGGAGAGCATTCACCAGGGCTGAAGCATTCACAAAGAAATTGGTTTCTTGGCAGCTTTTATTTTCAAAGAAATACGTTCTTCTTCTTCTTCTTCTTCTTCTTCTTCTTCTATTTCTTCTTCTCCTATTTTTTCTTCTTCTTCTTCTTCTCCTATTTTTTCTTCTTCTTCTTCTTCTTCTTCTTCTTCTCCTATTTTTTTTCTTCTTCTCCTATTTTTTCTTCTTCTTCTTCTTCTTCTTCTTCTTCTTCTTCTTCTTCTTCTTATTCTTCTCCTATTTTTTCTTCTTCTTCTTCTTCTTCTTCTCCTATTTTTTCTTCTTCTTCTTCTTCTTCTTCTTCTTCTTCTTCTTCTTCTCCTATTTTTTCTTCTTCTTCTTCTTCTTCTTCTTCTTCTTCTTCTATTTTTTCTTATTCTTCTTCTTCTTCTTCTTCTTCTTCTCCTCCTCCTATTTCTTCTTCTTCTTCTTCTTCTTCTTCTTCTTCTTCTTCTTCTTCTTCTTCTTCTTCAACAACAAAACAAAAAACACATTGTTATTGTTCTTTTTTTAATTATTTGCTCGTATTTCCAGTGTATTACACACCATATTGCATCTCTGTTTTATATATATAATATTTTTAAATATTTTTTTAATATTTTTATATTTTCAAATCTGCTAAACAGTAATATAATTTTACTGATTTATCCATATGATCTCCTCTGATGATAAAAGCATACATTTGTGAAAATCCATGGGTTAAGGAAAGAAAAAAGTTTATTTATATATTTCTTGTTTGAACTATTTGATGATTTAATAAATATTGTTCTTTTTCCAATTTTTATTCTCATCACTCATTTCCTTATATATATATATATATATATATATATATATATATATATATATATATATATATATATATATATATATATATCTTTATATAATATTTATAAATAAATATTAAATTATTTATATATTTATACCTATGAAAACCACATAAAATGTAAGCAACAAATTGTCACAAATTCATGAAATTTTATTCGCATATAAGAATAATATATATTGAAACAAACTATAAAATAATAAAAACAGTATAAAATATTATTTCCATATCGGAATAATATAGAGTGAAACAAAAAAAAAAATGAATGAATGCGAAATAGAAACTCTTAAGACCGTTCAGAATAAAAAAATAAATTATTTTTTCATTTGGATTCTTTCCAAATTTAAATTTTAAATTTCTTTTCTTTTTTCTCCATTTATTATTTTTTCATTTGGATTCTTTCCAAATTTAAATTTAAAATTTCTTTTCTTTTTTCTCCATTTAATTCTTTCCAAATATGATCTACGGTTAAGATCAGATTCTAACTCTGCCTGATGAGATCTCAGTTTATAATAGCTGTTGATCGATAACATCGACATGCCAGTGTCGCAGATTTTGTACATGTCTGTGTAAATAAAAATAATCATATATAAAAGCTCTATTTGATATTGAGCACTTTTTATAAATCTGGTTGAAATTCTTTGGATTACTACCCTGTGGATGTTTTACCTGGATTATTATTATTATTATTATATATATATAAATAATACAGTTTACGTTCAAGAAATGTAAGGAGATAGATGAAAACTCAGACATGGACAAAGTATATCTGGATGGTGAAGCTATTCAAGTTGTCAAGAAATTTTGTTATCTTGGTGATACCATGGGAGCACAGGGTGGAGCAGGTGTTAGTGTGATTGCAACAGTGGATGGAACTTGCCGATGATTCCACTGGGCACAGAGATTTACTAAAGATGTCTAAATCTGCCCTTTTGGATGAAACCGCAGTACATTGCTGAAATATGTAATATACAGTATCTAAATAAATTATATATATATATATATATATATTATAATATGAAATGAAGTAATAAAATAAGGTGTCAATCAAATTTTATTAGAATTCAAAGTTCAAGCAAAGTATCCTTAAGTCCTTAGCTCATGAGTTTTCAAAGATAATTCTTCTCTTCAGAGGACCATTACCGCAGTTATACTACTACAGGTAATAAAATTACGCTTTGAAAATATATAAAATTATATACACAAATACATAAAAATACATAACATCAAACATATCAACCCAAAAACATACTTTTTGTTGAATCCATACAGTCCATCCAGGTCATACAAATTGAGAAGCATAATCAGGAAAGACATTACTCCAAGTTATAAACAGCAGTCCATGGTGAAGCTATTCAAGTTCTCGAGAAATTTTGTTATCTTGGTGATACCAAGATTGCAACAGTGGATGGAACTTCTGCCATTACTCACTAGCAGATCGTTACCAATGTCGACCAGGGGAAGAGTCTATCAGGCATGTGTACGCAGTGTGATGATGTATGAAAGTGAAACCTGGCCAGTTAGGGTTGAAGACATGCGTTGCATCGAGAAAAATGATATGAGAATGATACGATGGATGTGTAATGTGAGCCTTAAACAACGGCTGAGTTATGATGAGTTCTGGACAGTATTGGGAGATGTGTGCAAAATAGGAGACTTTGATGGTTTGGTCACGTTGAAAGAATGGATGAGAATTCTTGGGTCAGTAGATGTAGACCAGTAAAGCTAGCAGATCAGGTGAAGGCCAAGCAAAACATGGGAGGAAGTGATAAAAATGGATTTGAGAGAGAGAGGGAGGGATAAATAAAGATCTGGCTAGAGACTGGTTAGTTTGGAAATCAATTTTTTAAAGCATGTAAAATAGACGTTAAACCGATGATGATGATGATGATGATGATGATATCTTCTTGACTACGGGTCAAATAGTATGAAGGACTAGAATAAAGATCTGGCTAGAGACAGGTTAGTTTGGAAATCAATTTTTTAAAGCCATCCAACACATGCCAGCATGTAAAACAGATGATGATGATGATGATGATGATGATGATATCTTCTTGACTACAGGTCAAATAGTATGAGGGACTAGACTCTCAGGCCTTGACAAAGACAACTGGTCTCAAAGGAAAATTCTAAAATAGCACCAGCAATAAGGTAGGACTCTAAAAGATTTCACATATAGCCTGGTGGAGAGAGTCGGTCATGTTCTCCACAATCGATATCTTGCTCCTGCTGCTTCTTCAAGGATTACAAAAAGAATTTCACCTTTACATTTTGGTGATAGTGTTATGATAAAAACACCGGTTTCTGGTCAGCCACTTAAACTGTGTATGGGTATACTTTTTGTCATCCAGTCTTGTAACCCCTTTGGGTTCTTGAAGGGCTTACTTTTTTTTTTACTTTTTGACTAGTCTGTTTGGAGTCCAGGTGATTGAGTGCTGGTGGTTGGGTCTCTTTCAGACTTGGTTTGTCTTGAAATGATTCTACCTTTCTCTCCCTTTTTGTTATTATGATTAGCTCCTTAGTCAAGTGGCTTCATGCTTTATATGGAACGACTTCCATAAAAAGAAAAATATTTTTAATCTGTGACACATTTTATCGTTACAATACAATAATTTGTGATTTTAGAAAAGAGAATCAGTCATATAGGTCATTCACTTTTGAAGTCGATTTCTATCAGCAAAAAAAGCACCTTTGAACGACACCTTACATGGTCTGATGATTTATTGTATTGGCTAAACAGACCGTTACAAGTGACCCACATATTTCCACTGATTTCATGCCAAATCAGAACTAATCTTTGAGAATGGCATCCAGAAACTAATGTTTGCTAATTTAAGAACACTAATATCTGATAACGACTTCATTACCCAACAATGCCTCATCGCTATTTATATAAAGTTAGGTATGGAAAATGAAAAAGGAAAATCATATAGTCATTAATTTTGATTTGCCTAAAAACGTTCGAGTTTTGGCATGGCTGTACAGAGCATTTATTTCAATCAAGAAGGATTCATCACAACAAAAAAGTTTTTTCTCCTTTATTATGTATTAATTATTTATTTTCTAAAGACATTGTTCCCTACACGTGTTTCGCTACCAGAGCAAGGAAATTGCTTGGCAGTTCATCAGGAGAGATATAAAACCTAAAATATGGACCTCAATAACTGACAATGCCCCGCGGGGGATTGACCTAATTTAAGTCACTTAAGAAGAAAAAATTTAAAAAACAGCTAAAAAACTTGGTAATATGCGCCCCCACAAAAATTAAGTCCGATGCAATTTTTATTTTTTTTATTTTATCGGACTTAATTTTTGTGGGGCGCATCACAGCCACCACATATGACCAATATTCTTTACAATCTTACATAACAGCAAGTGTGTTGTCAGCTGTGTGTGCTGTCTGGATGATGATTATATTTCAGGAAATGGATGCATCCATTTTGGCGAATTCCACACAGTCAGACTTTTCTTTTGTGTTCATTTTTGACAAAGGGAAGATTTTCTCGAAATATCAAATGATTCTTAATCATCATCCAGATGACACACACAGCCGACACCACACTTGCTGTTATGTAAGATTGTAAAGAAAAATAAATAGTAAGCGCCCCCCCCCCCTCGATTTATTATTTTTGTTCTTTCCAACTTATAACCAATCCGGCACTTTGCATTGCCTCCAGCCTTCTTAATACATTTATTACAATTTCCAAGCAAACTACCATTATCTCTTTCTTTCGCTCTCTCTCTCTCTCATATATATATATATATATATATATATATATATATATATATATATATATATAGTAAGTTATGAAAATATATTTATGGCAATTAAGCTACACAGATGCTTCTGCAGAGGGAATCGTTAGTCTGCCGATTCCCTAGCTCTACTCATGTATTGAGCACTGTTGAAGTAAATACTGAAAATTGACACATAAAAAATTATATCTCCTTATAACATTTTATGTGGATACATGAAATAATAATAATAATATATATATATATATATATATATATATATAAATATGTATATGTATATATATATACATATATATATATATATATATATATATATGTATGTATATATATATATATATATGTATATATATATATATATGTATATATATATATATGTATATATATATATATGTATATATATATATATGTATATATATATATATGTATATATATATATATGTATATATATATATATGTATATATATATATATGTATATATATATATGTATATATATATATATGTATATATATATATGTATATATATATATATGTATATATATATATATGTATATATATATATATATGTATATATATATATATGTATATATATATATGTATATATATATATATGTATATATATATATGTATATATATATATATGTATATATATATATGTATATATATATATATGTATATATATATATGTATATATATATATATATGTATATATATATGTATATATATATATGTATATATATATGTATATATATATATGTATATATATATGTATATATATATATGTATATATATATATGTATATATATATATATGTATATATATATATGTATATATATATATGTATATATATATATATGTATATATATATATGTATATATATATGTATATATATATATGTATATATATATATATATATATATATATATATATATATATATATGTGTATATATATATATATGTGTATGTGTGTAATGTTTAATAGTGAATTCAGTATGTGTGATGAAAGAAAGATGGTGGTGACTGTTAGGGTGTTTTGTTGTTTACATATATGTGGTTGTGTGAGTTAATACAACGGATTAGCTGTGAATATATATTGTTGCTGAAAAGAAATTGACACCAATTGTAAGCGTGTCATAATCGAGCAGCCGAGTATGAACTCGAAGTTGCTTGGGGATGACTCATAGATCCTAACCCTAACCCCACTTTATTTCAAAGTCATAATAGTCAAAAAAATTGAAATTGAAAATGCATAAATAAAATAAAACAAATCGACTCTTTGTATTTTTAAAACAACTAGAATTACTGGGTTCTACGTGCCCCGATTCTATCATACGCAAGCAAAGGATTACTATGTAAATTTAGCCGGAAATATAAGTATAGGGACGTATGTGCAGAACAGGAGACTTTCATAGTATGACCACATTGAAAGAATGGATGAGAGTTCTTATGTTAGTAGATGTAGAACAGTTAAGGTAGCAGGTCCAGTTCACAGGGGAAGGCCAAGGAAAACATGGAGGGGAAGTGATAGGGATGGACTTGAGAGAAGTAGGGAAAAATAAAGACCTAGTCAGAGATAGGTTAGTTTTGAAGTCAATTTCTTAAAGCCGTCTAACGCATGCTAGCATTTAAAACGGACGTTAAACGGATGATGATGATGATGATGATGATTATGGTATAACATGCATAGATATATGTCAAGATATATGTCGTATGCGAGATGATAACGTTGACAGACCGGTTCTCATTGTATCATGGAAGTTAAACAATGCTGAGCCGGATCAGTACACGATGAGTGAGCATTTTGGAATCCGAGGCGCTGTATGTGGGTGTGTAAAAACTAACGTTGTCAAAATGGATTGCGGACTGAAAACCACCAAATGCAAGTTAAAACCAGTTTAATGCATATGCTGTGACAAAGAAGAGTATGCCAAGAGTGCTCCATGCAGAATTTTGTGCAATTCCATACAGTAGTTTTGTTGCTTATTAAATATCAACATGCACACACACACACACACACATATTTTTTTTCTTTTCTTTTTAACATATTTCACCCCAAACAAGGCAGGCCGCCACTGTACGCGTAAGGGGCTACTGAGAATCAGGGTGTAGATTTTGGGTGTCATCCTAAGTTGGGAGATATACAGCGAGATGTCTGTTTACATTAGTTTTAAACCTCTGCATGTCAGTACAGTCGGGGAAACAGGAAGCAGGGAGAGGGTTCCAGAGGTCGGCGACATTAGAAAATAAGCTATTGAAGCAGAAGGCATCTGGGGACCTCCACAGTAAGGTCTAGTGTATTTACGTCGAGGGGGACACTAGAGCAGCTAGTTCATCGGAGATGGTGCTGT
This sequence comes from Sepiola atlantica, assembly GCA_963556195.1. Lineage (NCBI taxonomy): Eukaryota > Metazoa > Mollusca > Cephalopoda > Sepiida > Sepiolidae > Sepiola > Sepiola atlantica. Next base: position 6,519,297 of record OY744525.1, on the reverse strand, counting down.
GTAATTGTACTAAAACTATTTATTGAATAGCTATCCTGAGTTCAAATCCTATCGGATCTGTTGTGCCCAATTATACGCTAATATTGTTAGAAAGGGTACACACTCCTAATGTACTCCCCTCTCCGCAGATATGAGTAAAACCGAATATGATGATGATGATGATGATGATGATGATGATGTGCATGAAGGGTATACACTTCGTCTAATAGATGCCATTTTAGACTATGGAATCAGCTATGGAGTACGATCATCTACATACTAATACTCTTGGGGTGGGGGAAAGGTATGAACCCACAGTTTCCCACCAGCTATAAAAATAAAATAGCGCCTTGTTTTAAATTATTCGTTTACAATGATTTTTTTGTGAGAGGTATTTTGCTTCAGCGCTAAACCCTATTAAGAATAGGAACTTAAACCTAGGAACAAGAAATTTTACATTATTTAATGTTAAAGCACTTTGAACACTTTGTATTAACCTGTAATTTCTTTCAAACGTTTGTTTGGCCAAATCTTTATTTATAACGCTCTTTCTCTCAAATCCATCCTCCCATGTTTACCTTCACCTTCCAATGACCATACTGCCTCAACTGTTCTACATCTACTAACCCAAGATCTTTCATATATTCCCTTCCATAATTCAATGTGGCCAAACCATCAAAGTCTCCTGTTCTGCATATACTGTTCAGGTTATTTAATTTTTCATTCTTTATTCAAAACACACACACACACACACACTTGTGTTCTTCTTTTATGGTAATCAGATGATTCTGGTGTTGGCATTAGTTTCCCCAATGTTTTTCGAGTTAGAAATCTTACTGGAAAGACATCGGATACATACGGGAAGGACCACGAGAAGGTTGCCAACATCCTTAAGTGAAAGTGGTGCTGTGGAACCGACTGCATTCGAACTTGGAACACCCAGGTCTTCAGTCCGTGTCGATATCCACTTAACCACCGTCACCTCCCAACACTTGTGTTCATCAAATTACATGTTCAAATTTACACATTATGCGACAAATCAAAAACCTGTTTTACAATTTGACCCTTGATTTCTTTCAAATCTGATAGTTTTTGATCGTCTCGTTGTCTTTGAACGTGTCTGACTGAAACTGATATTCTGTTTATATTAAGTGCCTCAGTAAATCCTGCCATTGTGTGCAAAGCTATAAATTGGCTGTACTTAGTAATTGATATGTGCTCTTCAGATAGCCAGTTTCAAATGTGACACGACATGGATACACATATGCATGCAACACACACTCTCGCATACATCCAGTAATGAGGCCTCAATTTGAGAGTTTTGGGGAGTGTGTTGGCCCCCCTTCATTACTATTACTCTCAGGGTTCACTCTGGTCCAAAACGGTGGTCTGTCAGGCTCCCTTCTATGGGTTAGATACAATCTATTCAGAATATGACATGAAACTGCATTCAGTGGCTAAACATAAACACATACAAACTGAAATTGAATGCTGCCTACGACACCATCCTCGGGTGTTTTTGGTCTCTTTGTACAAGGGTTTATCGGGCAACCCTGGCATGAGGATAAAATCTGACCAATTATTATTAAAAAAAAAAGTGGTGCACCATCTCCTCAGGCCATCCAACACATCCCCGGGTTGCGGATTGGGGCACTCTCTCTATTAATAGAGGACAGCTTTGAATAACCAACAAGAAGCCGTTGACAATGAGGAAATTATGAAAAAGATCAACAAAAGTAAGATGCAATACTGTTGGCACTTTGGATAAAAAGGGGCTCCTCGACCCGTTTACACACCAAGCAGGAAGGGGTAAGCAATGGTGTAAACCTTCCTGCCTCTGGAAGTGGCAATTCAACCATGATAGAGGCCAAGCAGGGACAGCCATCAGGCCTTGAGGTCCTGGACCCTTATCGTCACCATGTGCAACGGCCACAAAACGAAATGTTAAAATCCAGTTGCGCAAAAGCAGGCTTTACCACTAGTCTAAGTTTGACAAGTGGACCAAAACATCAAATGAAATTTTAACAGAAAAGATCAAAGAATCTCCCCTCTCCCAGATTAGAACATCATCATAAAACATGTGGCCTAAGATAGACAAAAAAGGACTATCCAAAAAGATGAAACCAGACGGAGACAAGAGTCCAAATGGGAGAGAGAGGAAAAGTGGATACTGTTATGGGCCACAAGATATGCTCAAGCCAAACATACGAGAAAAAAAAGAGGACAGAAACGTGGAGGGAAATATTCTTCCACTTCTGTTGAGGCAAGAAAAATGTTCTCCCCAGAAAAATAACCAGTCAAAGTATCAAGATGTTCAATGAGTCTGAGCTGGACCATATGAGATCAAAAATGACAGCTCTTACAGCCCCCCCCCCCCAAAAAAAATCCACTGGAAAGTCCCATCACAACTTCTATTATCGATCGACGCAGTGCAACACTGGTACAGCTGAAGCCAAATCACTATTCGTCCATGGATTCAAGTGAACAGTCTGGATCTATGATTACGCACCATGGATCCCTTCGGATCCCCTTTGTCAGTTCACTCCCTGACAGGTCTTCCGTCACCATCGGCTGTCTATTTACAATCACCAGGTAGTCCCTCATTGAACCCTAGTTCTTCCTCACTACTATCACCACCACCACCATCACCATCCGCTCTTATATTGCCGGTGCGACATGATGAACAGTTGGCACTCAGGGAAGAACTTGGTAACATCATTGAGGAAGTTCAGATGATGAGGCTGAATGAAAGACGACAACTGCCTAAAATCCAAACCTCAGGAGCAACGAAGACAGTGATTAAGAGAAAAAACATCGCTTTCAATAGACTTGTGCCAACACATCCCTCACAGAACTGAACTAGGTTACTTATGTTGCAGGACTATATATTCTTAGGAAACCAATCCCTCAATTATCATACAAATAAATGGTAGAATAAACAATTCAAAACAAATGAGAAAAAAAAACAATTCCAAACAAATGGGTGTATAAACAATTCAAAACAAATGGGAGAATAAACAATTAAAAAAATCGAGAATAAACAATTCAAAACAAATGGGAGAATAAACAATTCAAAAGCAAATGGAGAATAAACAATTCAAAACAAATGGGAGAATAAACAATTCAAAACAAATGGGAGAATAAACAATTCAAAACAAATGGGAGAATAAACAATTCAAAAGCAAATGGAGAATGCACAATTAAAAACAAATAGAGAATAAACAATTCAAAACAAATGGGAGAATAAACAATTCAAAACAAATGAGGGAGAATAAACAATTCAAAACAAATGGTAGAATAAACAATTCAAAACAAATGGTAGAATAAACAATTCAAAACAAATGGGAGAATAAACAATTCAAAACAAATGGGAGAATAAACAATTCAAAACAAATGGAGAATAAGCAATTCAAAACAAATGGGAGAATAAGCAATTCAAAACAAATGGGAGAATAAACAATTCAAAACAAATGGAGAATAAACAATTCAAAACAAATCGAGAATAAACAATTCAAAACAAATGGGAGAATAAACAAATTAAAACAAATGGAGAATAAACAATTCAAAACAAATGGGAGAATAAACAATTCAAAACAAATGGAGAATAAACAATTCAAAACAAATGGAGAATAAGCAATTCAAAACAAATGGGAGAATAAGCAATTCAAAACAAATGGGAGAATAAACAATTCAAAACAAATGGAGAATAAACAAATTAAAACAAATGGGAGAATAAACAATTCAAAACAAATGGGAGAATAAACAATTCAAAACAAATGGGAGAATAAACAATTCAAAACAAATGGGAGAATAAACAATTCAAAACAAATGGGAGAATAAACAAATTAAAACAAATGGAGAATAAACAATTCAAAACAAATGGGAGAATAAACAATTCAAAACAAATGGGAGAATAAACAATTCAAAACAAATGGGAGAATAAACAATTCAAAACAAATGGGAGAATAAACAATTCAAAACAAATGGGAGAATAAACAATTCAAAACAAATGGGAGAATAAACAATTCAAAACAAATGGGAGAATAAACAATTCAAAACAAATGGGAGAATAAACAAATTAAAAAAAATGGAGAATAAACAAATTAAAACAAATGAGAGAATAAACAATTCAAAACAAATGGGAGAATAAACAAATTAAAACAAATGGAGAATAAACAAATTAAAACAAATGGGAGAATAAACAATTCAAAACAAATGGGAGAATAAACAAATTAAAACAAATGGAGAATAAACAAATTAAAACAAATGGGAGAATAAACAATTCAAAACAAATGGGAGAATAAACAAATTAAAACAAATGGAGAATAAACAATTCAAAACAAATGAGAGAATAAACAATTCAAAACAAATGGGAGAATAAACAAATTAAAACAAATGGAGAATAAACAAATTAAAACAAATGAGAGAATAAACAATTCAAAACAAATGGGAGAATAAACAAATTAAAACAAATGGAGAATAAACAATTCAAAACAAATGGGAGAATAAACAATTCAAAACAAATGGGAGAATAAACAATTCAAAACAAATGGGAGAATAAACAATTCAAAACAAATGGGAGAATAAACAAATTAAAACAAATGGAGAATAAACAAATTAAAACAAATGAGAGAATAAACAATTCAAAACAAATGGGAGAATAAACAAATTAAAACAAATGGAGAATAAACAAATTAAAACAAATGGGAGAATAAACAATTCAAAACAAATGGGAGAATAAACAAATTAAAACAAATGGAGAATAAACAAATTAAAACAAATGGAGAATAAACAAATTAAAACAAATGGGAGAATAAACAATTCAAAACAAATGGGAGAATAAACAATTCAAAACAAATGGAGAATAAACAAATTAAAACAAATGGGAGAATAAACAATTCAAAACAAATGGGAGAATAAACAATTCAAAACAAATGGGAGAATAAACAATTCAAAACAAATGGGAGAATAAACAATTCAAAACAAATGGGAGAATAAACAAATTAAAACAAATGGAGAATAAACAATTCAAAACAAATGGGAGAATAAACAATTCAAAACAAATGGAGAATAAGCAATTCAAAACAAATGGGAGAATAAACAATTCAAAACAAATGGGAGAATAAACAATTCAAAACAAATGGGGGAATAAACAATTCAAAACAAATGGGAGAATAAACAATTCAAAACAAATGGGAGAATAAACAATTCAAAACAAATGGAGAATAAACAATTCAAAACAAATGAGAGAATAAACAATTCAAAACAAATGGGAGAATAAACAATTCAAAACAAATGGGAGAATAAACAATTCAAAACAAATGGGAGAATAAACAATTACAAACAAATGAGAGAATAAACAATTCAAAACAAATGGGAGAATACTCGACAGGAATCTTATAAGAGAAACAATAAATGTAAAGAAAGCCATCCAATAAACAAGAGCTAGAAAGCTATTGGAAACCTCTGTTTGCGAATGAGGGACCATTTAATAAAAATGGATCTTGGATATAGTTCATAGTATCACAGGAATATATAGATAAGGAAGGCTCTGTATATTGGCTCAAAAGAGGATTTCTCCACTATGATCAGGAGAGGGTGACAATGGCTGTCCAAGATCAAGGCTTGATGGGCAATGCTTTTAAGATGAGTGGTCTCAATAACAATAACAAGTGCAGGTTGTGCCACATGGAAATGGAGAATGTGAACCACGTGACATCCAGTTGTAAGGTTTTGCTGGAGGACAGATACTATATAATGCGACACAAGGAACTGTTGGAAATAATTCATATACCATTTACTATGACTATGCAATTCATACTTTGTAAGCGCAGCTGTTAAACCTGACATAGTGATATGGGGAAAGAGAGTAGCAACCCTAGCTGAAGTCAGTGCCCCTAATGATGCTCGCTTAAACAGAGCTGAGAGGGAGAAGATTATGAATGTCACCAAGACCAAAGTGATTATGAGTGGTTGTAATCTCACAAGAAGTGCAGCGGCATTGCAAGAAGGTTGAGAGATGATAACCCGTGTAAGACAATGGAGATGGATGAGAACTCAGATGTGGAGAATTTTGACGAGTGAAGATATTAAGGTGGTTCAGAAGTTTTGTTACCATGGTGATGCAATTGGAGCACAGGGAGGAGCTGGTGCTTGTGTGACTGCAACAGTTAGGAGTTGATGGAGTAAGTTCAGGGAACTTCTGCCATTACTAACCAGCAGAGCATTACAACTGTTGACGAAGGGTAGTCTATCAGGCGTGTGTATGCGGTGTGATGATATATGGAGGTGGAACGTGACAAGTGAGTGTTGAGGACATACGTTGCATGGATAGAATTATATGATGGATGTGTAATGTGAGTCAGGTTTATTTCTGATGACCCCCAGAGGAAGAATTAATTATAGTATAGGGAGATGTGCGTAGAAGAGTAGACCTCAATGTTATGACTGTGTTGAAAGAATGGATGAGAGTTCTTGGGTTAGTAGATGTAGAACAGTTGAGGTAGTAAGGTCAGTTCACATGAGAAAGCCAATGAAAATAAGAGAGAGAGAGAGAGGAATAAATAAAGAGCTGGCTAGAGATAGGTTAATTTGGAAGGCAATTTTTAAAAGCCATCCAATGCATGCCAGAATGTAAAATGGACGTTAAACCGATGATGATGATGATGATGATGATGACGATGATTATTATTATGATGATGATGATGATGATGATTATTATGATGATGATCATGATGATGATGATGATGATTATTATGATGATTAAAGGAGATACACCGATGATGATGATTATGATGGTGATGATGACGATGATGATTAGTTTGTTGATTAAAGGAGATACACTGGTGATGATGACGATGATGATTAGTTTGTTGATTAAAGGAGATACACCGATGATGATGGTGATGATGATGATGATTAGTTTGTTGATTAAAGGATGATGGTGATGATGATGATGATTAGTTTGTTGATTAAAGGATGTTGATGATGATGGTGATGATGATGATGATGATGATGATGATGATGATGATGATTAGTTTGTTGATTAAAGGATGTTGATGATGATGGTGATGATGATGATGATGATTAGTTTGTTGATTAAAGAAGATACACCGATGATGATGATGATGATGATGATGATGATGATGATTATGATGATGATGATGATGATGATTATGATGATGATGATGATGATGATTATGATGATGATGACGATGATGATAATGATTATGATGATGATGATAATTAGTTATCTGATTAAAGAAGATAAACTGTCGAAGCCGTTACGTTGTTTAATTGTGACAGAGTTTATACTGATTCGAGAAGTCTTTGACGAGATTTAGTTAAAATCAATTTAACAAGTTTAAAGCGTGTGTGTGTGTGCGTGTGTGTGTGTGTGTGTGTGTGTGTGTTGACATTTGTGGTTTAGAAATCCATCCTCAATTCTATCTTGAACAGGTCACATGTACGCCTACTCAGCTCAGGTAGACACACAATGTCAACTCAACTGAATTATCTTTACAAAGAAAATAAAAAGAACCTGTTCTGCTCCTTTTCTTCTTCTTTAGCTTCTCAAATCTTTTTGTTTCCTCTGTTTCTTATGAGTCGTCCTGCGACCCATAAGTCTGTATATATATATATATATATATATATATATATATATATATATATATATATAATATTTTTTTTGTAGGTACAAAGTTTTAATAAACAAATAGTCAAATAATGTTAGACGTATTGCCATTATTATCTATAGTGATGATTTTTTATTTATATAATTTATATTATAAGAGAGGAATAAAGAAACACGAGAAGGGGAACAAAGATGAATCACTTCGCAACTTTTTTTTTCTTTCTCTATAAGGATGTTTTTTGGTTTTTTTTTAAACGAGTATTGAGAAAAAAAAGGAAATAAAAAAATTAAAAAAATTACTGAGACGTCTTTCAATCGACACTTTTCAAGGTAATCGTCGATTACAAGAGGGAATCACATTAAAAACGTGGTCAAAAGACCATAAATAATTATCAAGGGTATAAAATTAAAAAAATAAAAAAATAATAATTATCGAGGGTATAAAATTTAAAAAAAAAAAAAAAATTATAAAATAGAAAAATGAGAAGAGACGTACACCCATTAGTTATGGGTGTACTCTTTTTGTTTGCACAGAGACGGTTGTCGTAAATTGATAACAACCGCTTCGAGAATCTTTAAATGCGATTTCGAACGAGCTCTGTGCAAAATAGAGAATGCCTCATCTGAGTACTCTCCAGTGCAAACTTGGCATTGTGATAAATGTTCACCAATGGCCGACTCGTGGGATTGTGAACGCCCGGATGTTGGCAACTGTCTGTGCCTGCGTATTGAAGGGAGGATATGCTTGGAAATTCTTACCTCTAAGCAGTGGATGGTACGCCCCATGTAGTCAGCCTCACACTGACCGTGAAAGCGATAAACGACCATGTTATATTGAATGGTGGGGATACTATCGTTCCGAAAAATAACAAATAATAATCACAATATTTATAGGATGGGCTGGCTCTTTTTTTTTTACATTTTGGCTGAAACAATTTACTTTTTTATATTCTTTTAATATTTTTTTTTATTAGGAGGGGTTGTAAATGAATATATTAAGTGTGATGTTTTATTAATATTGTGGTTATTATTTTTATTATTATTATTTACTTTTTCATATTCTTTTAATATTTTTTTTAGGGGGGGGATAATTGTAAATCTATATATTAAGTGTGTTGATTATTTTTATGCTATTTATTTACTTTTTGATTTTTATATATATCTTTTAAACTGATTCAAATTTGCCTTGAAATGTCATTATTGCAATCTGTGTGGGCTGAAGTTTACTATTATATATATATATATATATATATATATATATATATATATATATATATTGTGTTTATTTAGGCAGCATATTTTCATTTAGGCAAACATTATTAAATAACATGGAGTATTTTTGCTTGATAAGACTTTTTTAAATTTTTTTCAATTTTCCGAATGGTCCATTTAGTGTTTCGGTCAAATTGGTGTATGTTAGTTCCGTGGGGTTCTTGTTCCATTTTCTTTCCTTTTTCGCGCGTACTTTCGATTTAATTCGCCAAATCATTTTCAGGCGGTGCTAGTCTTGGTGTCTTTACAAATATGTCTTTACTGCTGAGTTTTTTTTTATTATTATTATAACGACCAGTAATTTACAACTTAAAATTATACGTTTGAATCTTGAACGTGCTCAGAACGTAATCAAATTCTTAGCGGTTAAGCAATCAAACTTTTGAATCTTGCACGCTCTTAGAACGTAATCACGCTCTCATGTAACATCTCAATATTATAGACGCTCATTTTAAGTTGTAAATTACTGGCTATTAAATTATTATTATTTAATACATATGTCTCATTTTATTTTATTTACTTTCATTTTTTTCCTGATTATAATTAATAATTAATATTATCATATTAAATTAAATATATCATTATCCTGATTTTTATGTTGCTTATAGATTATTTCGTTTGTTACTATAATTCATTATATATGTTCACTATTATCGATTTTTTTGTCTTCATATTTTTTTTATATTTCTTTATTTTAACCTGTATTTTATTTTATTTGTTTTTTTCTTATTTTTTTTATTCTACTTTATTTATTCTGTATTTAAATTACTATATAATTATTATTATTATTATTATTATTATTATTATTATTATTGTTGTTGTTTTTATTATTATTATTATTATTTTATCATTATTTTATTATTATTATAGTTGTTATTATTATCATTATTATTAATATTTTTATTATTATTATTACTTACTCACTAGGAGTTATCACACTGGTCATCGTCAGTGATCGTCCACTACCAACAACCTGTGGTATTCCCTGGAGTCTGAGTGACAACAAGTCTCCTCAGAATTCCAGTATGCTCCACCTCTTTTCGTTCATCACCGCTGATGACCTTGCGGTATCGCAACAGCCACCTACCACCGATTTCCCGCTGATAAGGGCTATTGGTCCCCTCTGGGGCCCGAGTGGCAACTAGCCTCCCCAAGGTCCCAGAGCTGTCCGCGCTCTTCCAGTGGAGGTCTGGTTTGCGCTTTCCCTCCTCGACCCTCTGTCCATAATTTTCGTAGCGTCAGCCTATGCTTGCGCCTCTCTCGTGCGGTTGTATTTTCCCCAGTTCTGTTGTCTTGTGCTTCCATGTGTTTGTTCCCATTCGTTGCTTATGTGGGTTGGTTTCCGCATTCGAGGACATTTCTCAGGATTGTAGCTGTTTTGATCATTACTGTCCTTTGTATGGTCTCAGTTATCCCTTTGATTCCTATTTCTCCTAGTCTTTTCTCCATGTTTTTGGGGACTGTTCCTAGTGCTCCTATGATTATCGGTGTTATACTGACTTTCTTCATGTTCCATATTCCTTTCAATTCTCTGGCAAGTTCAGTATATTTGCTTCTTTTTTCCGTCTCTTTGATCTTCACTCTGTGGTCTGCTGGAACGGCAAAGTCTACGATTTTGCAGGATTTTTCTTTCTTGTTGATTATTATCATATCCGGTCTCCTTGCTGTTATGGGTTTGTCTGTTTGTACATTCATATCCCATATGATTTTGTGTTTTTCGTTTTCTAGTACAGTTTCTGGTTTGTGTCTGTACCGTTTTTTTGCATATTCGAAATTCAGTTGTTTGCACATTTCCCGGTGTACTACTTTCCCCACGCTGTCATGTCTGTTCTTGTATTCCCTTTGTGCTAGCTTGCTGCATTCACTTATTATATGATTTATCGTTTCGTCTCTTTGTCCACACAATCGGCATTTGCTGTTTTCCTGGGTTTTATCTATCTTTGCTTTAATAAAGTTTGTCCTAATCGCATTGTTCTGTGCGGCCGTCAGCAGAGATTCCGTTTCTCTGTTCAAGTGTCCTTTTCTTAGCCATGCCCAGCTGTTTTCATTGGCTTCATCGCTTGTGAGTCTTATAAAGCGTCCATGTAGTTGTTTTTCTTCCCACTTTTCCTTTCTTGTCTTTTTGTTTCTGGTTTCAGTGCTTCCGGAGTTGTTTGTTAGGCTGGTGTCTCTTGCTGTGGTGATCAGTCTTTCCGTGTTCTGGGTTACATATTTCTCCAGCTCTTTTTTGGTGTCTTCCACACAGTCTTCTATACTTACCAGTCCTCTACCTCCTTCATTTCTTTTCATGTAGAGTCTGTCCATATCGTCTTTTGGGTGCAATGCATTGAGCATAGTCATTAGTTTTCTAGTCCTCTGGTCAAGGTGCCTGAGTTCTTTTTTGGTCCAGCCTATGAATGGTCTAGAGTATCTTATAAGTGATACAGCCCATGTGTTTACCCCTTTTACTAGGTTTCTGCTATATAGTTTAGTTTCTAAGAGTTTCCTTGTTCTTCTCTTTCATTTCTGTATATTTGATTGTGTCTGCCTCCAGAACTCCCAGGTATTTATAACTATCTTGTTCTCCTAGCGCCCTCATCTCCTCTTGGTTGGGGAGTTCTATACCTTCTGTCGTCTCCAGTTTTCCTCTTTTGATCTCTAGCAGTGCACATTTTTCTATTCCAAACTCCATTTGGATATCCTGGCTGAATATCCTGGTTGTATTTATCAGCTTTTCCAGTTCTTTTTTGTTTTTTATTATTATTATTATTATTATTATTATTATTATTATTATTATTATTATTATTATTTATATTATTATTTTATTACTATTATTTTTATTATTATTTTTATTATTTTTATTATTATTATTATTATTATTATTATTATTATTATTATTATTTTTATTATTATTATTATTTATTATTATTATTATTTTTATTATTATTATTATTATTATTATTATTTATTATTATTATTTATTATTATTATTATTATTTTATTACTATTATTTTTATTATTATTTTTATTATTTTTATTATTATTATTATTATTATTGGTGTTATACATTATTATTATTATTGGTGTTATACATAAAGTGGTATAAAATGATGTAATTAGAGGTTCTGTTTCCTATAATAACTGGATATATATTTTAATAATACTAGAATTTGATGTTTTTCTTGCTTGTTATGTTATGAGGGGTGCTGAAGAAGACTTTTTGGAATCATCTGAATTAATATACAAAATAAAATATTCCAAATCTTTGTTGAAACAATCGTCTGCTGTGTTTGAATTCTTGGAACTGATATGAATAAACTGCGAGATTGATAGATAAATAGCCTTAATTATAGAATGATTGAAATAGATATGAGGCACTGAAGAAGTGACTTTTTTGAAATCATCTTAAATATTCTAAATCGTACGCCAATTATTTGTCGTGTTTGAATTCTTGGAACTGATATAAATAATGTGCTAATTTTGTTTATCTCAATTTACTTTATACATATACATATACATATACATATATTGGTGGCTGTCTATTTGATTTCGTGTATGACGACTTTTTGCGTATCGATGTGATATTAGTGTAAAACCTCCCAGTGAGAGGCGTGGATATGGCTCGTTAGGCCAGCTAGACTTCTACAGACCATTTCACATAAGTGGCAGGTGTTGTGATGATCTGAAGAGATGCCATAAATAAAGCCACCTCTTCTCGGTGCTTGATTTTGTAGCACATACACTCGTTGCTGATTCAACAAACCGGCACGTGACATAGTTACCAAATTGAAAGCTTGCCATGTTAGCTGTTCCATATTTCCTCCATGCGTTGGTGTTTCGTCCAATTCTTTTAAAAAATCTTGCTGTCTTCAAAAATCGTTTTCCTCCACCTTGACCTATCTACAGCCATCCCTCCCATCATGAAACATCAATCCCAAAGAACTTCAAATCGTCTTTGAGACAATCTTTGAATCGCTTATGCAGTTTTGTGCTGTGGACGAGTATTCCTAGTTAGTCCCCCATCCTACCATTTACCTGCTATTTCAGAGACTACAACCGAGAGATATTTTTAAGATTCTAATAGTCCCTTTAAGTGTAATTTTTTGTATCGCTCTTGCACTTGGTTCACCGGGTATATTCGCCAGGTAGTTTTTGAAATTCTTTTTCATGGGCTCAGTTGCTCCTATAATTATTGGAATGATTGAGATCTTCCTAAGATTCTTTTTATGATGTACATATAAGCCTTTCGTATTTAGCTATTTTCTCCCTCTTAATTCTGTTTAAGCCAGCATCATTAGGAACACTGACTTCAATTAGGGTTGCTACTCTCTCTTTCTTGTCCCATATCACTATGTCAGGTTTCACAGCTCCATTTTCTAAGTATGTAGCTGTAGGGATTGCATAGCAATAGTGGATGGTGTATGAATTATTTCCAACAGTTATTTCTGGTATATGTCTCCAGGACTTGCTGCTACACTGGATATTCAATTTTTCAAAGATGGTCCAGTTTTTTTTTTGTGTTGACTTTCTAGTTTTTTCCATTATTAACTCATTAAGTAATTTGGTAGAATTTGTGTTAAGTACATCGTCTATAAGCAATCCGCCGTTCTTTTTACAAAATGTTACGCTTATAGGTATTACTTCGAATCTACTTTCTCACTTCAAGGAATCTTCATAGTGCCCTAAATTTTTTATAACCGACCTATCAAATTGGCATAGTTGTTGTTTCGTAAAGTTGCCTTTCCAGTGCGTTCCCAGAACTGTTTTGGTATAAGAGTTACCTCATTGCTGATATCAACCTGCATATCTAAGTCGACATTTTTAATTTTAACTTTTAGTATAATGTCTTTTTTCTTTTGTTCAATTTTCTCCACATTTTTATTTTTTGTTTGAAATGAAAACACTTCCATATTGGTTTCGTTTTCTTCAATTCTTTCAACATTTTTATTTTTTGTTTTTAATGAAAAGACAGTTCTTGTTGCTTAAAAGTACTAAAAAAATTTTTTTTGTCTTTTCCTGAGAGAGAGTTAATTAAGGGGCAGTAACTCTATTCAACTGTTGTTATTACATCGAAAGTAATCAACTGGAAATTAATTATTAATAAATGAATGTAAAAGAATACAGTAATGGAAAATTTAAGAATTTATTTGGTTTAAATTTGAATTTTGTAGTGATTGAAATCACTGAACGAAATTCAGCAAGGAAAATTTAACCACTCGTGCAACGGCAAAGAAATCCATCAGTTTTCAGTGTTGATGGCTCAAGTCGCATGTTATGCCCACAACTGCAGGTTTCTTCGGCAGAAATAAGCCCATGGGCTTGCAAGAAATCGATCTGTTTAGCTTTTTCGGAAGTAAAATAAAGTAGGTCTTCAAACTGGAACAAGTTCAGATCCATGATCGCAATTTAATACAAAATCAAAGTTGTTACATATTAAAAACAAAATCTGGCTCAAAATAACATTCACAGTTACTGCCCCTTAATAAACTCTCTCTCAGGAAAAAACAAAAAATTTTTTTTATCGTACTTTTAAGCAACAAGAACCGAAAAGACTTCCATATTGGTTTCGTTTTCTTCAATTCTTTCAACATTTTTCTTTTTGAATTTTCACACTGCTTAGTAATGGTTCTGTCCTCTTTAAAACAATCTGTACAAGTCTTTTCCAAATGCTGAGAATTTTTCCTTTTTCATTTCGGGTTCATTCCACAATAACAATATTTAAAAATCTTTTTAAACATGTAAGTATTGGCGAATATTTGTTTGCTGGGTTGACTTTTATATCGGTTGTATTTTTGTATTTGTTCTTCTTGTTGTATAAAGTCAATGCATGTATTTAAAGAGATATTTCCGCTTTGTAGTTGTTCCATTATTATTGATGCAATGCATATCCGTTCAATTGATCTTAATCTAATTAAGTTCATTTCAATCGTCTGTTCTTCTTTTCCGAGTTTTTCAAACTCGCAATATCTACTTTCATTTCGTAGTGGTGTAGATATTTTATGATTATGTTTGTCACTTTCTTGTTTCATTTCAGCCACGACCAACCTTTGGAGTAGCCTTTTCTTTTTTTTTCCCCTTTGACTTGTAGGATGCAAAGTTTTCCTGATTCTGTTTGAATTCTTGTTAAACTGTATAATAGCAAAAGTTCTTATTGAATTCCATGAAAATTTTACCAAAAGCTTTTTCTCCTATTTAGAATGGCAGTTAAACTTTTTTCCATCTGAGGTTTCGGCGGGCTTAAAAAAAACCCCCAAAAACTCGCAATAAAAAGAAATAGTCTTTCCAAGATTTGTACTTCAATCTTGATGACTTTTTCTCCAAAAAATGTTGATTACTAACGAAAAGTTGATCAAGTAGTAGAACAGAGAAAATTGTCTTTTTTTGAAAAGGCTGGTTTAAGTGACTTTCTAGATGTATAAGTATTCACATATGTGGTTTGATGTTTTTTCCTCCAAAAAATTCAAATCAAATATTTGCGAACCGACAATACTATGATTGGTTGGAAAATTCATATTTCACTGTTTCGAAAAAAGAAAAAAAAAAGTTTAAAAATTCCCTCCAAAAATCAAATCACATATTTGATTACTTATTTTTCTAAAATAATATATTTGAAATAAAAACAAAAACAAAAACATTTTATTATATTTATGAAAGAAAATAAACCGACCTATTTGATTATTTCCCCGTCCCAAAAATTAAAACAAGCAAAAACTTTTTATTATATTTTCCAAAAATAAAAACATCAAACCACCTATCTGAATACTTATTTAATAAAAACATTTAGTAAAAACAATTATTTAAAATGTTATTATTTTTCCTGATTTTCTATTTGATTATTTATTTTTAACCAAAACAGAAAATATTTAATGAGGAACCAATTTTGACTACACACCGTTTACTGCTGACTTCGAGTCGGTCATTCTTCTGGTTTGCCGTAATAATGTTTTTATATAGGGTACGAAAAGTTACAATCTAACCGTTTTCTGGATATTTTTTTTGTTCTGATCTCACGGGTCTGTAAAATTTCAGTCAGCAACACTGAATAGGTGAGATTATTTCTATATAGCTTTATTTTTATTTCATGGGTCAGTTGTGGGCAGTTGGGTTGTGTGGGCTTATTGAACCCAACATTCACCATCCCTCTTTCCCCCTTTCCTAATCTACATTTCTTTTTTGGTCAGTATAGTCTCACTAAGTTCAGTGCTACTTACAATAAATTATACCCCAATTTGCTTGCTTTTTTTCTTTTTTTTTTTTCGTTGTTATTTCAACAGGAAGGGCAGAGCATTTGTTAAGTGCTAATTGCAGTCGACGATGATGCAAAGTCGAATCAAACTGATTGGTTGATCGTTTTATTTATTTATTCTTTTTATTATTCCTAAAAGAGGTAATGCCTGGTGTGCTCGCTAATTGTTATAATCAAATAATTATGATAGTGTGTCATGTGCCTGATTTATTTTATTTTATTTCCTTTTGTTTGTTACAAAAGGGACATGAGGAATATCCTTAGACCCAACGACGGGACGGTATGGTGGTGGTGGGAGAGGCTAATCAGTTTTTCTAGCTCTAAACACAATCTCTTTCTCTCTAAACACAATTTCCTTTTTTCTAAACACAATCTCTTTCCCTCTAAACACAATTTCCTTTTTTCTAAACACAATCTCTTTCCCTCTAAACACAATCTCTTTTTCTTCTAAACACAATCTCTTTCCCTATAAACACAATCTCTTTGCATCTAAACACAATCTCTTTCCCTCTAAACACAATCCACAACCTCTCCAAAACTACACTTTCACACACATGCACACACACACACACACACACACACACACACACACACACACACATACATATATATAGAGAGTTTGAATTACCTACTAGATACGATCCTCGAGTGTCTTCGGTCGCTCTGTACAGGGGTTTGTCAGGACAACCTGACATAAGGATACTTCCCCCTACAAATAAACCCTGACCAAATATTCAAAATAACATAGTATTCGAAGCCCAAATAAGATCCCCTCGGAATGGCTACCCTACACGGGTTCATACCAGCAATGGTGCACCTTCTCATAGTGATGCTACCTCAAGTAATAACACTAATTTGGATACTCCACCAGACCAGATGAATTCTGGTCTTGAACTCCGGCAAGACCAAGCTAAGACCACAATAAAAATAGATTGTAATATCGTTAAATGCTTAATTGGGGAGAGGAACATTAATGTTCTTCACTTCATGACTCAACGTCTGAGAAATAAAATAAAACTTTAATTGAACACGCAGATATGTATCTCATATAGAAATCAAATGTTCGCCCCAGGATTTCTGAGAGCTAACTTAAGTGACATACACACACATACACCCACACCCACCCACACACACACACCCACACACACACACAAACATACAAACGCACACATACACAAACACACATACACAAACACACATACACAAGCACACACACATAAACATACACACACGCAAACACACATGCACACCCAAACATACACACAAACACACACACACACATATACAAACACACACATGCACACACATGCACAAACATACACAAACACACACAGACACACACAAACACACTGGGCCTAACACTTAATTTCGTTATGATTTAAATTTATATCTGCTGGTTCTCTTAAAGATTGATATTGTCTCTTTTCTGCTACCTGTACTTCGCTACACTTCGATCTTCCAACGATTGAGTTTGTTTTCGTTTTTTCGTCTTTTTCATTAGGCCAGTTGCCCCTATCACAACCGATATCACGTTTATTTCTCTTGGGGACCAAAATAAAAAGGTCATTCTTCAGGTCTCAATTGTTGCTATAAAATAGATTTTTTTCTGACGTAGACGGCTCTATTTGAACTTCGAACACAATTTTTTTATTTGAATTTCGAACACAATTTTTTTTTATTTTCCCACTTCGTATATCTTGAGTAAACGAACTTGTGGAACATAGTTTTCTGTCTTTTTTTTTTCTTTCAATTTTCTTTTCTCTGTTTTTGCTGGGGATGGGGCATCCTACCAGATGCCAGACATTCGCTCGCGATTTCAGAGACTACAACTGAGACATCATTTTAGGATTCTAACAGTCCCTTTAAGTGTAATTGTTTGTTTCTCTCTTGCACTTGGTCAACCGGGTATATTGTCCAGGTAGTTTTTGAAATTCTTTCACATGAGCTCGATTGCTCCTATGATTACTGGAATGATGAAGATCTTCCTAAGATTCCAATTTCTATTCATGTCATACATAAATCCTTGGTATTCTGTTCTTCCTCTCAGTTCTGTCTAAGCTAACATAATTACAGACACTGACTTCAACTAGGGTTGCTACTCTCTCCCTCTTGTCCCATATCACTATGTCAGGTTTTACAGCTCCATTTTCTAAGTATGTAGCTGTATGGATTGCATAGTCATAGTGGATGGCGTATGATTAATTTCCAACAATTCTTTATGATGTATGTTCCCAGGACTTGCTGCTAGACTGGATATGCATTTTATTTACAGATGGTCTAATAGAGATATGTATACACTCCATTTTGTCGCATTGTATAGTAGCCCCCCCCCCCCAACAGAATCTTACAACCGGATGTCAGGTGTCTCACTCTCTCCACATCTGTGTGGCAGAACCTGCAATTGTTGTAGTTGCTGAAACCACTCATCTTCTTAAAAGCATTACTCATCAAGCCATGATCTTGGGCAGCCATCATTATTCTCTTCTGATCATAGTCGAGCGATCCTCTTTTCAGCCAGTCTACAGAGCCCTCCTTATTTATATATTCCTGGAATAATTCATCCAGAAAACGTTTGGCACGTTGTTTTCTACAATGGAAGGTCTTGGTGTATTTTTGGCGGCTCTTTTCTATGCCAAGAAATTTGCATTGTTCCAGAAAATATTTGCACATTCTTTGCATGTTCCAATTATATTATAAGGAGTTTTGGTGTATTCCTGGCGGTTCTTTTAGGCTATTTCTGCGGCATTCTTGTTTGGTACTTCTGTCTCATTTGTAAGACAGTCTTGTCCAAATTATTTGGCCAGTTTTTTTTTTGGTCGGTGTGAGAAATAGTCAACAAAAAATATATAACAATGTCGGATTCTTATTTTCATTGAAAAAGAACGGATGTCCGTTCGAAATATTTGATTTATTATATAAAAATTTTAAAATAAATCTTAGCATCTTATCGATTTCTTGAACAAAATTGTATTTAATTTAAAAAAATGCCTTCTAATGTGAATTTTTATTTTTATTATATAACCTATCAGCGTATCAACACTTATTTTCACTACTGCTATGTGTACTGCCATCACACAATCTCGACACTACACTGTCTCAATTTTACACCAAGGAGAGCGTTGCCGTTGGGAGCCTGCTCCCATGTGGTCGGCGTGGGAAATAGTCAACAAAAAATATATAACAATGTCGGATTCTTATTTTCATTGAAAAAGAGTGGATGTCCATTCGAAATATTTGATTTATTATATAAAAAAATTAAAATAAATCTTTGCATCTTATCGATTTTTTAAAACAAAATTGTATTTAATTTAACAAAAATGCCTTCTAATGTGAAAAAAACATTTTAATATAAGATTAAATTAATGAACAAACGACGAAGTTACAAACTTTCAATAAACGACGAAGTTACAAACTTTCAATAAACGACGAAACAGAATCGGCTGTAAATAAGGAAGCAAAATTGATATCCTTCAAAGTAAAATAAGTTAATAGAACAGTTTTAATGGTGTTTCTAACCATTAGTTAATAGAACAGTTTTAATGGTGTTTCAAACCATCAGTTAATAGAACAGTCTTAATGGTGTTTCTAACCATTAGTTAATAGAACAGTTTTAATGGTGTTTCAAACCATTAGTTAATAGAACAGTTTTAATGGTGTTTCAAACCATTAGTTAATAGAACAGTTTTAATGGTGTTTCTAACCATTAGTTAATAGAACAGTTTTAATGGTGTTTCAAACCATTAGTTAATAGAACAGTTTTAATGGTGTTTCAAACCATTAGTTAATAGAACAGTTTTAATGGTGTTTCTAACCATTAGTTAATAGAACAGTTTTAATGGTGTTTCAAACCATTAGTTAATAGAGCAGTTTTAATGGTGTTTCAAACCATTAGTTAATAGAACAGTTTTAATGGTGTTTCTAACCATCAGTTAATAGAACAGTTTTAATGGTGTTTCTAACCATCAGTTAATAGAACAGTTTTAATGGTGTTTCTAACCATTAGTTAATAGAACAGTTTTAATGGTGTTTCAAACCATTAGTTAATAGAACAGTTTTAATGGTGTTTCAAACCATTAGTTAATAGAACAGTTTTAATGGTGTTTCTAACCATTAGTTAATAGAACAGTTTTAATGGTGTTTCTAACCATTAGTTAATAGAACAGTCTTAATGGTGTTTCTAACCATTAGTTAATAGAACAGTTTTAATGGTGTTTCTAACCATTAGTTAATAGAACAGTTTTAATGGTGTTTCAAACCATTAGTTAATAGAACAGTTTTAATGGTGTTTCAAACCATTAGTTAATAGAACAGTTTTAATGGTGTTTCTAACCATTAGTTAATAGAACAGTTTTAATGGTGTTTCAAACCATTAGTTAATAGAACAGTTTTAATGGTGTTTCAAACCATTAGTTAATAGAACAGTTTTAATGGTGTTTCAAACCATTAGTTAATAGAACAGTTTTAATGGTGTTTCAAACCATTAGTTAATAGAACAGTTTTAATGGTGTTTCTAACCATTAGTTAATAGAACAGTTTTAATGGTGTTTCAAACCATTAGTTAATAGAACAGTTTTAATGGTGTTTCAAACCATTAGTTAATAGAACAGTTTTAATGGTGTTTCTAACCATTAGTTAATAGAACAGTTTTAATGGTGTTTCTAACCATTAGTTAATAGAACAGTTTTAATGGTGTTTCAAACCATTAGTTAATAGAACAGTTTTAATGGTGTTTCTAACCATTAGTTAATAGAACAGTTTTAATGGTGTTTCTAACCATCAGTTAATAGAACAGTTTTAATGGTGTTTCTAACCATCAGTTAATAGAACAGTTTTAATGGTGTTTCTAACCATTAGTTAATAGAACAGTTTTAATGGTGTTTCAAACCATTAGTTAATAGAACAGTTTTAATGGTGTTTCAAACCATTAGTTAATAGAACAGTTTTAATGGTGTTTCAAACCATTAGTTAATAGAACAGTCTTAATGGTGTTTCTAACCATTAGTTAATAGAACAGTTTTAATGGTGTTTCTAACCATTAGTTAATAGAACAGTCTTAATGGTGTTTCTAACCATTAGTTAATAGAACAGTTTTAATGGTGTTTCAAACCATTAGTTAATAGAACAGTTTTAATGGTGTTTCTAACCATTAGTTAATAGAACAGTCTTAATGGTGTTTCTAACCATTAGTTAATAGAACAGTTTTAATGGTGTTTCTAACCATTAGTTAATAGAACAGTCTTAATGGTGTTTCTAACCATTAGTTAATAGAACAGTTTTAATGGTGTTTCTAACCATTAGTTAATAGAACAGTTTTAATGGTGTTTCTAACCATTAGTTAATAGAACAGTTTTAATGGTGTTTCTAACCATTAGTTAATAGAACAGTTTTAATGGTGTTTCTAACCATTAGTTAATAGAACAGTTTTAATGGTGTTTCTAACCATTAATTAATAGAACAGTTTTAATGGTGTTTCTAACCATTAGTTAATAGAACAGTTTTAATGGTGTTTCAAACCATTAGTTAATAGAACAGTTTTAATGGTGTGTCTAACCATTAGTTAATAGAACAGTTTTAATGGTGTTTCTAACCATTAGTTAATAGAACAGTCTTAATGGTGTTTCTAACCATTAGTTAATAGAACAGTTTTAATGGTGTTTCAAACCATTAGTTAATAGAACAGTTTTAATGGTGTTTCAAACCATTAGTTAATAGAACAGTTTTAATGGTGTTTCTAACCATTAGTTAATAGAACAGTCTTAATGGTGTTTCTAACCATTAGTTAATAGAACAGTTTTAATGGTGTTTCAAACCATTAGTTAATAGAACAGTTTTAATGGTGTTTCTAACCATTAGTTAATAGAACAGTTTTAATGGTGTTTCAAACCATTAGTTAATAGAACAGTTTTAATGGTGTTTCTAACCATTAGTTAATAGAACAGTTTTAATGGTGTTTCTAACCATTAGTTAATAGAACAGTTTTAATGGTGTTTCAAACCATTAGTTAATAGAACAGTTTTAATGGTGTTTCTAACCATTAGTTAATAGAACAGTCTTAATGGTGTTTCTAACCATTAGTTAATAGAACAGTTTTAATGGTGTTTCAAACCATTAGTTAATAGAACAGTTTTAATGGTGTTTCAAACCATTAGTTAATAGAACAGTTTTAATGGTGTTTCTAACCATTAGTTAATAGAACAGTTTTAATGGTGTTTCAAACCATTAGTTAATAGAACAGTTTTAATGGTGTTTCTAACCATTAGTTAATAGAACAGTCTTAATGGTGTTTCTAACCATTAGTTAATAGAACAGTTTTAATGGTGTTTCAAACCATTAGTTAATAGAACAGTTTTAATGGTGTTTCAAACCATTAGTTAATAGAACAGTTTTAATGGTGTTTCTAACCATTAGTTAATAGAACAGTTTTAATGGTGTTTCAAACCATTAGTTAATAGAACAGTTTTAATGGTGTTTCAAACCATTAGTTAATAGAACAGTTTTAATGGTGTTTCTAACCATTAGTTAATAGAACAGTTTTAATGGTGTTTCTAACCATTAGTTAATAGAACAGTCTTAATGGTGTTTCTAACCATTAGTTAATAGAACAGTTTTAATGGTGTTTCTAACCATTAGTTAATAGAACAGTTTTAATGGTGTTTCAAACCATTAGTTAATAGAACAGTTTTAATGGTGTTTCAAACCATTAGTTAATAGAACAGTTTTAATGGTGTTTCTAACCATTAGTTAATAGAACAGTTTTAATGGTGTTTCTAACCATTAGTTAATAGAACAGTTTTAATGGTGTTTCAAACCATTAGTTAATAGAACAGTTTTAATGGTGTTTCTAACCATTAGTTAATAGAACAGTTTTAATGGTGTTTCTAACCATTAGTTAATAGAACAGTCTTAATGGTGTTTCTAACCATTAGTTAATAGAACAGTTTTAATGGTGTTTCTAACCATTAGTTAATAGAACAGTTTTAATGGTGTTTCTAACCATTAGTTAATAGAACAGTTTTAATGGTGTTTCTAACCATTAGTTAATAGAACAGTTTTAATGGTGTTTCTAACCATTAGTTAATAGAACAGTTTTAATGGTGTTTCTAACCATTAGTTAATAGAACAGTTTTAATGGTGTTTCTAACCATTAGTTAATAGAACAGTTTTAATGGTGTTTCTAACCATCAGTTAATAGAACAGTTTTAATGGTGTTTCTAACCATTAGTTAATAGAACAGTTTTAATGGTGTTTCTAACCATCAGTTAATAGAACAGTTTTAATGGTGTTTCAAACCATCAGTTAATAGAACAGTTTTAATGGTGTTTCTAACCATTAGTTAATAGAACAGTTTTAATGGTGTTTCTAACCATCAGTTAATAGAACAGTTTTAATGGTGTTTCTAACCATCAGTTAATAGAACAGTTTTAATGGTGTTTCTAACCATTAGTTAATAGAACAGTTTTAATGGTGTTTCTAACCATCAGTTAATAGAACAGTTTTAATGGTGTTTCTAACCATTAGTTAATAGAACAGTTTTAATGGTGTTTCTAACCATTAGTTAATAGAACAGTTTTAATGGTGTTTCTAACCATTAATTAATAGAACAGTTTTAATGGTGTTTCTAACCATTAGTTAATAGAACAGTTTTAATGGTGTTTCAAACCATTAGTTAATAGAACAGTTTTAATGGTGTTTCTAACCATTAGTTAATAGAAACGTTTTAATGGTGTGTCTAACCATTAGTTAATAGAACAGTTTTAATGGTGTTTCAAACCATTAGTTAATAGAACAGTTTTAATGGTGTTTCTAACCATTAGTTAATAGAAACGTTTTAATGGTGTGTCTAACCATTAGTTAATAGAACAGTTTTAATGGTGTTTCAAACCATTAGTTAATAGAACAGTTTTAATGGTGTTTCTAACCATCAGTTAATAGAACAGTTTTAATGGTGTTTCTAACCATCAGTTAATAGAACAGTTTTAATGGTGTTTCTAACCATTAGTTAATAGAACAGTTTTAATGGTGTTTCAAACCATTAGTTAATAGAACAGTTTTAATGGTGTTTCTAACCATTAGTTAATAGAACAGTTTTAATGGTGTTTCTAACCATCAGTTAATAGAACAGTTTTAATGGTGTTTCTAACCATCAGTTAATAGAACAGTTTTAATGGTGTTTCAAACCATTAGTTAATAGAACAGTTTTAATGGTGTTTCTAACCATCAGTTAATAGAACAGTTTTAATGGTGTTTCTAACCATCAGTTAATAGAACAGTTTTAATGGTGTTTCTAACCATTAGTTAATAGAACAGTTTTAATGGTGTTTCAAACCATTAGTTAATAGAACAGTTTTAATGGTGTTTCTAACCATTAGTTAATAGAACAGTTTTAATGGTGTTTCTAACCATCAGTTAATAGAACAGTTTTAATGGTGTTTCAAACCATTAGTTAATAGAACAGTTTTAATGGTGTTTCTAACCATTAGTTAATAGAACAGTTTTAATGGTGTTTCTAACCATCCTAGTCATCGCGAGAATGGTGACGTGGGGTTCACATCTTGTCAAATTTAGAATAGAAAAGGTACAATAAGACCTACTTCTGTGCAACTGACTATGACTGGGATTTATGGACCTTGATATTTCTTTTTGTTGACGCTGCACATGGTGGAGATGGGGGTCCAGGACCTTTTTTATCAAGGCTGATGGCTATCCCTGATTAGTTTCTGTCATAGCTGGAGTGCTACTTCCAGAGGCAGGAAAGTTTACACCATTGCTTGCCTCTTCCCACCTGATATGTAAACGGGTTGCGGATTTCTTTTCATCCTGGGTGCCGGCCTGTCAGTATTGTCTTGGGTTGTCCCTCTTTTTCATGATTTCCTAATGTCAAAGCTGTCTTTTATTAATAGAGGGGCTTCCCCCATCCGCAACTCAGAGGATGTGTTGGATGGACTGGGAAGATGGTACACCAGATTTCTTTTTAGTAATCGGTCAGGGTTTAATTCATATAGGAATTATTGTCATGTCAGAGTGGCCTGATTAACTCTTGTAGAGAGAGACCGAAGACATTCGAGGATGGTGTCCGCAAGTAAGCGTTCAAGTTCTCTTTTCTTTGGAATAATTTTTCTTGAATTTGTAAGCATTTTTTGCTTTAACTCTCGGCCTGATAAGACTGAGTCATTTTGGTTCCAGTTAAAACATGTATGCATTTATGTAGCCAGAAATGTTTTTTTTTTCAGAACAAAAGAACAAAAAATGATTTTTGTTTAATTCTTTACTTGCAGGATTATTGGACCCTGAGATTTTGGTTTTTAGGCCGAGCAGATGGCGTCACAAAGAAACGGGCTTTCACTGATTACTTTCAAGAACTCATGAATCCCGAAGACTTCCCAAAAAGTATGTCTAAAAGTTCCATCTAAATTAAGGATGTAAATTGAACATTTTAGCAAAAAATCTTCTTCTTCGTTTCAGCTTTTACCAAGTCAGACACAAATCCGTTTTCCAGTTGGATCTGTTTACTGTGATCCATTTTGTTTGTGTCATCTCATTTTGCACTAGATCACACTCTCTTTCTCATTTTCTCTTTGTCTCTTTCCCTTTCTTTCTTCTTTCTCTTTCTCTCTTTCCCTTTCTTTCTTTTTTCTCTTTTTCTCTCTCCCATTCTTTCTCTTTTCCTTTCTCTCTTTCTCGTTCTTTCTCTTTCTTTCTGTTTTTTTGTTGTTTATTTAAGTTCGCCCCAAACAAGGCTGATTGCACCTGTGACGTAAGGAATTTCAAATTTCATACGGGAATTCTGAGTGGGGAGTCGTGCAGCGAGATGTTTGTTCACTTGTTCATTTAAATTTCTGCAGGTCGGTACAGTCAAGGAAACAGGGAGCAGGAAGGAAATTCCAATGGCTAGCAGCTCGAGGAAAGAAGTTATTGGAGTAGAAAACATTCCGGCATCTGGGGACCTCCACAGTTTCTTTTTCTTTCTCTTTCTTTCTCATTTTCTCTCTCTTTCTTTCCTTTTCAAGCTCTTTCTCTCTCTATCTCTCTCTCTCTTTTTCTCTTTTTCTCTCTCTCTCTCTCTTTCTTTCTCTCTCTTTCTCTCTCTCTCTCTTTCTTTCTCTCTCTCTATCTCTCTCTCTCTCTCTCTATTTCTCTCTCTCTCTATCTCTCTCTCTCTCTCTCTCTCTACCCCAACCATCTTGGCTATGACACAAAATGGCATCCCGTGGTGAGGCTCTAATTTGGACTCTTAGAGGACTGTGAGATCACCCCATAGTTACCACTACTCCCGGGTCCACTCTGTGACCGTATTTTGTCAGGTTCCCATCTATAGGTTAAATAGACTCAGTCCTGTATGACATAACACTACATCCGGTGGTAGAAACAGACATGTCAAGCATGAATTTACAAGCAGAAGCAGCAGCGATGATGATGATGATGATGATGATGATGATGATCTTTATTATTCTTATTTGAACGTCCGTTTCACATGGTGACATCCGCACAGACTAGGTTTCACTTCCATTCATCATCGCATTGCGTAGACATGCCTGCTATACTCACAGAGACATTAAGAAATATTAGCAAAGTGGTTGAATCAACATAGAGTGAGATGGGGCCCGAGAGAAATACATAGATAGCTAAGAGAGAGATGGGTTACATTTTCAGTTAATTAAAAATTACGACTAATTAGAACAATTCAAATAGAATCTTTTTTCAAACATAACTCAATTCCAGCACTAAGCATGTATTTTGTGTGATTAAAGAACACAGGGAAACGTGGATGGATTCACATTTCGTATAATGATAGAAACAGAAAGAAAATCTGATTGTGATGAACAGAAACGAGACGAAAATAACTTGTTTGAATTTGACGATAATCAGACGAAATTCAAATGAAATTGATTAGTGATCAAAGGGAGACAATCCACTAGTTTGCATTCAATTGTTTGTATATAACAATGTTATATATATAATTTCCAATATTGGTCTATGTTCGCCCTCCTGCCAATGGATGGTCCTCTAAGACGAGCTTGTTATTTTTTCCTTGAATTTCTGTAAGATGTGGTGCTAAAGGCGCTGATGAAGAGACGTTTTGGAGTAGCTTTTGTTGGTTTTAAAAAAAATTAAAGAATGAAATAAAGTATTTCCAGAATGTTTTGGAAACGACCGTACGCCATAATAGACTTGTTGTTCTAATTCTTTGAGCAATTGGAACCTTATAATTCATTAAATCTCCTTATGTATGTATATATATATATATATATATATATATATATATATATATATATATATATATATATATATTAATTGAATGACATAACAAGATGAGAAATTAATCAGATTTTATTAAAGTTCAAAAACATTGTACTGGAAAACTATATAACTGATTTTAGAATCAAATTGTTTAATTAAAAACAGTCATTTAACAAACACACACACACACACACATTCTAATAAATTTAATTTAGGTAAACTCTCTTTCCGATATCATTTATATAATTAATCGTTTTCACTGTATTTGATTTTTTGGTGCTTTTTTACTGTAGGACCCGCGCTAACTTTGACCCCGTCGTTAGGATTAGGGTCAGGGTCAAAGTGGGGGTTAGGGTTAGGGTCATGGTCAAAGTTAGCGCGGGTCCTACAGTAAAAGAGTACCGATTTTTTTATTGTTTTATTTTAGGTACACCTTTTCTTTCGATTTGAAAAATACTGTTTGCTGTATTTAGATTTTTAAATTGTTAGTTTTAACAAATTCATTGAATCAAATTGTTTAATTAAAATAATAATTGATTTAAAAATTACTATTTAAAAAAACACACACACATTCTAATGAATTTAATTTAGGTAAACTTTTCCCCGAGAGCATTTACATAACTAATCGTGTTCGCTGTATTTGATTTTTTACTGTTTTATTTTAGGTACACCTTTTCTCTGATTTGAGAAACTTCTAATATTATCATTTTTTAACGACTTTAAGTGTGTTCAGGATTTCGGCTGGACCTTTTACACTGTAAAGCTTTTATTTACAAACTGTTTTTATTATCAATGTCTAACCACTCAAGAAATATGATTAGGGCTCCATCGGTTTACGGGTGAGCGTTCATTTCTGACGCGACAGCCTATCAAAAATATGCAATCGAAGGGGGCATATATTTGCTAGTATATATAATTTATATATATATATATATATTGATAGATATATATATCTAGGCAGCATCTTCTCTTGCAGGCAGGTATTGTTGAATGTAAGAGACAACTCGTGTCTAGATATCTTTTGGTAGATCCTTTCAATAGTCCGAATCAGGATCTTAGTTTCGGAGGGGAATTGGCTGATGAATTCACTAAGGAAGTTAAGGATATGTAGATGAAATCTTGATTCTTACAAATAAATGAAATTAATATATTAAAAACCACGTTCCAAAAATAACTCCGTCCTTGATTTCACCTACGAATTAAACATTAATAAAAAAAATCCCTTTTTTAGACGTTTTAATAGAGACTAATCACAATGAATTCTCTACATCTACCTATCAAACACGCACGAACAAAAACTCTTGTACCCTTACCTTCCTTAGTGAATGCCCTTTTAGATATAAAATAGCCATTATTAAAAACTTACTAACTAATTGCCTCCTCCCCTACTATCTTCCAACATGAACTTATCAATATAAAAAAACTCTAGTTAATAATGGCTTCCCAAACTACGTAATCGACCAACAAATTCAACTGTTTAAAAATAATTCCCACGATAATAATAATAATAATAATAATAATAATAATAATAATAATAATAATAATAATAATAAATCCAATTCTCTACTTAACACAACTATTAAACTATTTTATCGCAACCAGTTCCATCAAAATTATAAAATAGATGAACAAGTTCTAAGAAATATTATTAATAAGAACGTATTCCCTACTGACCCAAATAAAAAGGTAAAACTGATCATATTTTACAATAAATTAAAAACCACTAACCTTATTATCACAAATAATTCTTCACCCTCGATTAGAGTTTTGGATAAGACAAACCTTGTTTATGAGTTTAAATGTCCTTTGGGAGACTGTGTCTCCGACAACCAAGAAAAAAAAAACATATACATAGGTTTGACTACCACGACTTTGTCGAGAAGATTGACGATGCATTTGTCTGATACTAGTGCTATATATATATATATATATATATATATATATATATATATATATATATCAAATATGAAACTAAAAGTAGACTTTTAGTAGATAGAACCTATAGTGAAATGGTTTAAGCTCAATATACGAGATAGAGCAATTATAAAGATAGATGAAAAAAGAGGGATAAACATGTACGAATGACAAATTTATTTCAACTTCGATTGTTCAATGCAAGGTGTACTCGGTAAAAACATGTTTATTATTCTTTCCTTAAGCCAAGGCTTTTCAAAGATTATAACTTTATCATCAGAGGAATTACATAGATGAGTTGGCAATGGAAAAGCCAAAATTCAAAATTTGAAAAAATATTAAGTAATGGAGAGTGAGAGTAAAAAAGATATGGGTCTGTTGATAAGGTGTCCAGTGAAAGGAGATTTACAGATAGAAAAGAAGGGTTTTCGTAAAGGCAGCATTGAAAAAGTTCAAGAATGAAGCAAGGCCAATAGAAGGTGGAACGCACTTATTCGGAAGTAATTTTGAGAATTCGGGCCATTTTAAAATACTTCCGTGGACCGAGAATGAGAGTAGTTTTTCAGAAGTTGAAGTGTAACTGTGTATATTAAACGCAGGCAGTCGGGAATTTAAATATACATAGACCAAGACGATCGAGGCTACTCAACAATGGTCCTCACCATTAGTTGCCAGACTTGTGGCCGCCCTACTCACCCGACTGCAACCACCTTGAATATATCTTCTTGGGATGTAATCGAGGCCAAGACTAACAATGATGCCCACGGTCGACTGCTTGAAGGCTGCTACAGACTAGAACATAAAGAATGTGACTCATTTTGTGGCTTAAAATTGTCGTCTGCATCAGCGGCGGTTACATTAAAAGAAAGATTATGTAGAATGTAACTCTAACTGTTGCTAAATAAATGGTCGGGTTTCTGCATGTTTTTTGTTTTTATTGCCTATTTCGTTTTTTGTTGTCAAATGTCGGATTTTGCTGCAACACTTTGTATATATAGAGATATACACACCCACACACACACACACACACATATATATACATATATATATATATATATATGTATCAAAGAGAGATCTTATCAACCCGTTTATCTACTCTATTTAGCAAAGGTCTCCAATAAAAGAAACGGTTGTAGACATTGTTTACTGACTCATACCTTTTCTTTTTGTTCAATACACCATGTTTCTAATTATACACATTTAAAAACATTCCTTTATGTATGTGGTCTTGTATTCAGCGTTGAACAAAGAAAAGAATATCTATATCCATATCTCTTACTCTTTCCTTCTCTCTCCCCCCCCTCTCTCATATATATATATATATATATATATATATATATATATATATATATATAAGATAGATTCAAATAATTATGACACTGGCCTATGAACTGTCTTTATTTGTTGACACACTTCTCTGATTTAATGTTTTTTATCTGTTTGTAACAAGTATTTGAAATGTAGACTTTTTTTTTAAAGAAAAGAAAACGTCATCATATCTTGTGCAATCATTTATGTATTTTCAACATTCAAAATGCGTTTCTTCAAGAATCTTTTTCTGAATATAGCTCACTCGAAGAAGTCGTATGACCCAGCCATCATAGATTTTACGTGAGGATGACTTGTCAGAGGGAGTTCATTTTTGCAGGAGAAACATACTGTGTTGTTTCAGAGGAAGTGCTGCCATCGGACATGGAGTATACGATGCAGGTGATCGAAAGTTTCCACTCT
Organism: Sepiola atlantica; assembly: GCA_963556195.1. Lineage (NCBI taxonomy): Eukaryota > Metazoa > Mollusca > Cephalopoda > Sepiida > Sepiolidae > Sepiola > Sepiola atlantica. The sequence goes on along the minus strand of OY744525.1, from coordinate 6,488,305 downwards.
CATGAGCCAGGACTCACTGCCATAAAGAGGGATTGCTTGCACCAGCGCTTGGTAGATACTTAATTTGGTGCTGCGTATCATCTGAGATCTTGACCAGATCCGGGAATTGAGTTGGCAGAAGATATGACGTTCAAGGTCAATTTGCGAGTTAAGGTCATACTGCGAGTAAGATGAAGAAGGATAAGGCTGGAGGATTGTCAGCCGTTGTTGCAGAAATGTTAAAGACTGTGGGTGAAACAGGCAATGAGATGATCACAGACTTGACAAATACGATCATAATAGAAGAGGTAATTCTGAAAGACTGGGGAGTTAGCATAATTGTCAACTGTTACGAAGGTAAAAGGGAAACTCTAGATAGAGGTAATTACAGAGACTTAAAGTTGATGGATCAAGTCCTGAAAGTAATTAAGAGAATAATTGAGCAGCAAATAAGAAGTCAGCTAAGCATAGATTAAATGCAGTTTGGTTTTATGGCTGACCAAAGTACCATTGGTGTCTATATTTATCCTAAGACAAATGCAAGAGGAGTATCTTGGTAAGGATAAGAATCTGCATCTTGCCTTGTGGATCTGGAAAAAGCTTTTGACAGAGTACCAAGTGTGGTTGTCTGGTGAAACTAGTGGTTGGTGAAGGTTGTTCAAGCAATGTACACAAATGCTCAAAGTCGTGTTCGAATTAACAGCACATTTAGTGACAGCTTTTAATGTTCAAATAAGAGTACATCAGGGTTCTGTACTAAGTTCGTTGCTTTTCATTTGTGTCTAAGAAGCATTGACCAGAGAGGTCGTACGAGTTGTCCAGATAAGATGCTGTATGCTGATGATTTAGTACTTGTCTGCAAAACAATGGATGACCTACTTGTTAAGTTAAAGATTTGGAGGAATGCTATGGGAAGTAAAGGTCTGAATGTAGATATCATCATGCGGGTCCGTAAAGCAAAAGAGTGAGGATCACGCCATGTGTCGTTCATCAGGGATTGAACCCAGAGCATTCCGATTACAAGATAGAATCTTGTTATTTCTGTGCGAGGACAAGAGTCCACTTATAAAAATGACCATTGTTTTGCATGGGCAAATTCTTGTTGAAATAAAAAGAGTAGAAGCTTTCCTCCCCCGGTGTCAAGTGATGATAAAATTATGATATGTCAAGCGTTAAGGAGAAAGAAATTGAATTGGTGTTTTGTGTCGGGTTACTCGATTGACAAGAGTTGAATTTTTTTTAGAGTTGGTGTCGTGTTTACGAGAATTGTAAATTACAATTCTAGAGTCGGATTCTTTGAGAGTTGGTATTGTCGTGTTTTCGAGAATTGTAAATTACAATTCTAGAGTCGGATTCTTTGAGAGTTGGTATTGTCGTGTTTTCGAGAATTGTAAATTACAATTCGGGAGTGAGACTTTTGATTTTTTTCGCGTGTACACGTATATTTTCTTTTTTCCAACTTTTACATCTACAAGCTATTTTTCAAACCTTCGCTGCTGATTTGTGACATAATGGCGGATGCAAAGTTCGACCTAAAACTCATTCGTGAGTTTGATGGATCAATGTCTGTGTATGACTGGGTTGAGAGAGTGAAGCTAACCCGTCGTTTGTGTAGAGTCAAACAGATCGAGTTTGTCATTCCTCGTCGACTAACGGGAGGCGCTCTGGATGTTTACCATCAGCTAAGCAAGAATTATAAGGCCAATGTCGAGCAGACGAAAAGCTGCCCTCTAAATAGCTCCTGCGATGTACCCCTGCACAGCATACAAACGTTTTACTATCCGGAAACTATTGGCAGGTGAGACAGTGGATGTCTTCTTTGCAGAATTGAAAAAGCTCGCTGTTCTGTTTGGAGGGTTGCCTGAACAGACTCAATGGAATGTGCTCCGATGAACTAGCTGCTCTTGTGCCCCCTCGAAGTAAATACACTAGACCAACTCGACAATCAGCTAAATCCCATCCATTCACTGTGGAGGTCCCCAGATGTCGGAGAGCCTTCTACTCCAATAACTTCTTTCCTCATGCTGCCGGCTTCCTGGAACTCCTTCCCTGCCCCCCTGTTCCCCAGACAGTACCGACATGCAGAGGTTTAAAACCAATGTAAACAGACATCTCGCTGCACAGCTCCCAACTTAGGATGACACCCAAAACCTACACCCTAATTCTCAGTAACCCCTTACGTCTACAATGGTGGCCTGCCTTGTTTGGGGTGAAATATGTTAAAAAAAAAACACTTTTGATTTTTTTTCGTGTGCTCTGGTTCTTATTTTTGCACTATGTGAAGAACAAAAGGTCGGTTAGGGTTAGGGTTAGTATCGAGTGCACAAGAAGTCTCATGCCTCATGAAGAATGAGATAACTTTCTCAACCTGTGATTGTTTTAAGTTTCCAGTGAAGGTCATGCTGCCGTACATCTTCGAAAGTTGCTATCTGTTGTTGTCACACGGTGGGTGGAAAGGGTCACTGACATCCAGTGTTGAGGCCTCCATTTGGGAGCTGTGGGGAATGTGGAGTTGCCCCTTAGTTGCTATTGCTCCCAGGTCCACTCTGGCCCGGAGTGGTAGTACCTGCAAGGGCCTCATCTATGTATCAAATAGAACCCACAGACTGTCTGAAGTTATTGACTTCCTGACTCAAAATGCACCAAACATTGATGTTTTATTGTTTTTTTCTTCCTTTGCAAAACTCAATCATGTTCTGCAAGATCCAAAACAAAAAACAACAATTTCCCTCCCTCCCCTCTTCTTCCCTCTCCCTCCCCTCTTCTTCCGCTCTTCTTCCCTTTCCCTCCCCTCTTCTTCCATCTCCACCCTCTCCCTCCCCTCTTCTTCCCTCTCCCTCCCCTCTTCTTCCCTCTCCCCCCTCTTCTTCCATCACCCTCCCCTCCCCTCTTCTTCCCCTCTTCTTCCCTCTCCCTCCCCTCTTCTTCCCTCTCCCTCCCCTCTTCTTCCATCACCCTCCCCTCTTCTTCCCTCTCCCTCCCCTCTTCTTCCCTCACCCTCCCCTCTTCTTCCCTCTCCCTCCCCTCTTCTTCCCTCTCCCTCCCCTCTTCTTCCCTCTCCCATTTTCTCCCCTCCCCCTTCATTCAACCAAATACCATGAATAAATACTTAAAGATATAAAGAACTTGAGGCATAAAAACCTTCACCAAAATGACCATATTCGGCATTAAATAACCCGAAAAGGGTTGATATGCCGTAAAATAAAACAACCAACTGTGAAGGCCATAACGAGATATCAATTCAATGAAGAAAATAAAGCTTCATCTGAATGTTAGAAAATCGAAAAAAATTCTCGTGAATTCGTTATTTAAGTATTCAATTTTCTGATTAATTTCCAATTTAAATTTTTTTCTGTCCATCCATTTTGTATTAAATACATTTCTCCCCTCTCTCTCTCTCTCTCTCTCTCTCTCTCTCTCTCTCTCTCTATTTATTATATTTTTGGTTTTACTTTGAAATTCTTTTTTGTTCTTTTCTTTGCCAGACTACATTGGGTTCGTGAAAAGGGCTCTTGTTTTGTTGAAAAAGTACTCCCTTATTAAACGCGTGGAATTGTTGGTGGAAAAGACCGAGGAGCCGCCATCCAATGACAGTTTACCACCAATAAGTAAGTATTATGTAGATATGTTTTTCAAATATTAGATTAAAAAAAAAAATTAAATTTCGTTTATAATAAAGCTAAACAAACCTACAATCCTCAATCTTCTCTCACCACTTTGACATGACTGACTACCCCTCACTCTACCGTAAAGACTCTGACAAACATATGCACAGGCTATGAAGTTTATGTTCGGAACACCCTCCCCTTGACTAGAGAACATAGGTTAGAATAAGATGATCATGGCTTCATATGCTTTAGATTGACCTTACAGCACAGCGTTAGTTACTTATATTTCTTATACCGTTCTCCTTCGACCCAATTAATTAAATTTTGTTTATGATAAAACTAAACTGATCGGAATGTACTCGTTGTTCTGCTTTACATGGTCAAACCCTGAGATTTTCGTTTGTGATTTTCATGCAGAATCCATGTGTTTTGTTTATCCTAATTATTGAAAAAGAAAGAAGTTTTATTTGGTCTCACTGTCTGGACATTGTTTTGTTCTTGAACAGATTGCGAATATATACACCGGATGTTATTTGAATTTTTATCGATAAAGTCTATATGCTGATGAGGAAAATCATAAATGTTTTTCAAGCTTTACTCTGATGTAATAGTGATAATATAATGAATTTATTGAAACGCGCGTACATATGAATAAGTTAAGTGTTGATTTTTCGAGCTGATTATAATATTTAATAAGTTAATTAAGTATGTCATAAATTTTATAACCTACCAAATTATGAAAACTCTATTTAACACCGGATGTTATTTGAATTGTTATTGATAAAGTGTGACAATAAAGAGGAACACTCACCGTCAGGAAAAAGAATGAGGTGCTTCTACAACTTCACCAGTACCAACATCTGTCGCTTGTGTGATCATCCGATCAGGAGGGAGTGTGACAATAAAGAGAAACACTCACTGTCAGGAAAAAGAATGATGTGCTTCGCATGTCGTGTCTGCAGATAAAAAAGGGCTTCTCTTCATAGGTGCAAGTTTTTATGGTGGTCTCTGATTTGCATATGTGGATATCAGCTGACATAAATGAAGAGAAGAAGAAGCAGTTTGGATTGCAGAGAGAAAGTGGGTCGCACGAAATTCGGTTGGAAATTGAATTACAGTCAAAACTTTTTTAGAAAATTCTTTTATTTTTCTGGCACAGTCTATATGCTGATGAAGGAAATCATAAATGTTTTTCAAGCTTTACTCTGATGTAATAGTGATAATATAATGATTTTTTTGAAACGCGCGTACATATGAATAGTGATAGACGGTTTAATAAAGTGCATTATTTTGCCACGTCAGAATTGATACTTTAATATTTCATTTTATTAAGTTAAATCATTATTTTATATTCGCCAAAACATGGCTAGATCATATTTTAATCATCTAAATTACTTAAAGTGATATGGGTTCTTTTCTAATTTTTTTTCAAAATTGATACTCTAAGGTAAACAGACTAAATGACAATATTCAAAAATTACAATAATTTTCAATTAAATATTTATTCACCAATGTAATGTGTCGAACCAGGATAGTATGGATAGTGTCATGTTATTTAGTTTTTTTAGGTAAACCACCTTTTAAGAAAAGAAATATAAAGATTCAATTGGAGTGTGTTTCACCTGAAAGTGGGAAAATTATGGGATGTCGTTTACGATAGTCTTGCAGAAATAGTTATTAAACATTTAGTTATTGTTGAAGTGTGAGCTGATATTTTGTGTTTGGCATTATTCAATTATTGTTATAATATTTTACCAATAATAATTATATGATTATTATGTGTTTCTATTTAAATGTAATTACTTAAATTGATTTTTAATAATATGGTGTTATGAGCCACGGCTATCGTACAGGAAGGGAGGGGTCAAAATGCCGATAGTCTGACTGTTCAACAGATGTCGTTTGTTGCTTTATAGCATGACGTCATTTTCCAGCGCTCTGGCCTCCTTTACTTACGACGGCTGTGGTTACGATGAAAAAGGATAAAGTGTTTTCCATTCAATGCTGCTAGTTTAGTAAATAAATGGCAAAATACTCATTTCATCAAATGTGAGTATGCCAGACATATTAACAAATGACCAACAAAAATTCACCTCGAGAAGACCGGAGAGTATATCAGCCAAAACGTAGTAGGGATGTAATTATTAATGTTGATGCAACTTCAAACAAACATTTTTCCGTTCAATTTATTCTTTTATTCTGTTATTCTTTTATTCTGTTATTCTTTTATTCTGTGATTCTGTTATTCTTTTATTCTGTTATTCTGTGATTCTGTGATTCTGTTATTCTGTGATTCTTTTATTCTGCGATTCTTTTATTCTGCTATTCTTTTATTCTGTTATTCATTTATTCTGTTATTCTGATTCTTTTATTCTGTTATTCTTTTATTCTGTTATTCTTTTATTCTGTTATTCTTTTATTCTGTTATTCTTTTATTCTGTTATTCTGTCATTCTTTTACTCTGACATTCTTTTATTCTGTTATTCTTTTATTCTGTTATTCTGTTATTCTTTTATTCTTTTATTCTGTTATTCTGTTATTCTTTTGTTATTCTTTTATTTTGTCATTCTTTTATTCTGTTATTCTGTTATTCTGTTATTCTTGATAGAAAGTTTCATCACCGTGATGACCCCCGACGCCTACACATATCAGTTCGTCCCAGAAGTGCCAGTGAGCAACAAAACCTTCCTGACCTTCCAACTGAAGGCGTCTGCCAATGCCTATCTGGCCCTTTCCGCGGTCTACAGTGACTTGGAACGCAAGACATATGAAATTGTTATTGGCGAGAACAACCGTAGATCTTTGATACGAGAAGGTTCTTTAGGCCAACTCCGGGCCGAAGCGATGACAATCAACATCCTGAGTGAGAAAGAGTTTCGATATTTTTGGGTGAGCTGGGCAGACCATCACATAGAAATTGGCCGTGGCACCAAACAAGGCCAGAGTAGATTCCTACACTGGCACGTTCCTCCAAATAAGCAGTTTAACATTAACTGTCTTGCCGTTGCAACTGACAGAGCCTCAAAGGGTCAATGGGAATTCGTAGAAATACTCGGTAAGTACGTTTTCTTTTTTTCTTCTCCTTTCTTCCTTTAACATGCTTAGGTATCATAAAACTGTTGCAGGGGTTCACCCCCGCCCCCTTCTCCCTGTCGCATCGTCACAATGTTTCATCCCTCTGCTTGTTTGCCAGGTACTTCCACGGAATGTGCTCCAGTGAACTTACTGCACTTGTACATCCTAAACGGCAAAATCACACCCCTTCCCTGTAGAGGTCCCCAGATGCCAGAAAACCTTTCGCTAATAGCCTTTAGAATTCCCTCCCTGCACTGTCTGCCAAGCTCCAGCCCCTGTCGCATCACCACAGTGTTGCATACCTGTGCTTGTTTTACAAGTACTTCCACTGAATGTGGTCTTATGAACTTAATGCACTTGTACCCCTAAACGAAAATACCCCAACCCACACGACTAGCTGCTATAGCTCATCCCTTCACTGTAGAGGTCCCGAGATACCATAAGGTTTTCTACTCTGACAGCTTCTTTTCTTCGGACTGCTTGCCCTTGGAATTCCCGCCATGTTCCCTGTTTCCCCAACAGAAATCTTAATTAAGTGTAAACAATTTTCTTGCAGCCTAACTCCCCTCCCAGGTTGTTCTAAGTCCCTCCTCAGCCTGAAAGTATGATCGTAAGGTGACCCTGTTACCGAACCCATAAATCTTGAGAGTGAGCAGATGAGGGGACACGTGAACTGCCTTAATCGTCAGTTTCTTTTCTTGGACTGGGGTTTGATAGTTGATTCGGTTGATTTTAGAAGCCGATCTAACAGAGCAAGAAGTCGCGGTGCATGGTACCAACTCCACTTTCTCCCTTGAGGATTTGTCGATTTTACCACTGGTCTTACTACTATCAACTGTTATGTATACCACATGGTATATTCACCCTAACTCTAACCTTTAATTAGTTAGTGTAAAAGGTTAGTTTGTTTCGGTTAGTCTTTAACCAGTCTGCACCCAATATCAACTCCCGATTCAAGTCTGGAGCGATATACAGCCTCGACGAAGCTTTCATTTTCCTCACTTTAATGAGTAACCCTAACCCTAACCATGCAATTCAACACTATCGTTTGCCTGTTCCCTAGGGTCACTTAGGTCAGAATCCCTCAATTCCCCTTTTTCAGTTTTTAACTCCTCAAACGCTGCTGTTTCTAGGAGCGAGACATCCAATCCAGTGTCGATCAGTTCCTCTATCTACCCCTAATCTTCACTATGATACCCATTTTGGAGCCCTGGTTGCGATGTTTATATCGCTTTTGGAGTTTTGTTTGTCGTTTTGTTTTTCCTTTGGTGGGCCTATTTCTGCCACCTCCCTGGCACCCATATCCTTAAGAGTTCATATTTCCCCAGGGTCTTTCTTTCTTCGAGGACTCGACATGGTTACATGTCAGTGTCTCAGGCTTCTGATCAAACCGGTGGTAGGGAGTGGTCTTTCTTTTTCCTCCTGGGGCGAAGTTATTTACTTCTTCTTCAGGTTACCATCGGCAGTCCCGTTCTAACCTGTTATAGTCCTTGCTGCAGTCCCTTTGATTTTGCCGAAGTATACCATAAACTCTAACTCATAAACTTAGTTTTGTCAATTTGCTACAGCTGTAGCAACCCTAATCTTTTTTCAACCATTTCTTGCTGTAGGATTCTGGTTTGAGTACCTTTAATCTAGTGTGCTCTCCCACCCCTGGTGTGGTACTATCATTTGCCGGAGAGTGTAAACTCGGTGGTCTGCATGTGGGGATGTCTTTAGAAGGACTATTAATGTCCTGGGGACAGTACACCAGCTCCCTACATGGGGCAAATGATAGGCATGTCCCTTTTAACATAAGGGGTTATAGCTGTTTGTAAGGTGTTTGACTGTAATTACAATGGCATCATTAGGGGTCATTAATTCTCTCCTTAGAATTAATCATCTGCCTATCACCATAAGCTTGCCGGAAATCGAATGCTTGTAATGAGGGAACAACCATATATTTATTCATTTCCAAAGAATTAACATTTTTGAAACTCGAAAGTCGGCTGGAGTTGGTGAGCGACCGATGCGTACAACGCTGAAAACCAAGCCGTCAAAATTCTCCCTCTCTGCAATAAAATCGAGAGAGAGAGAAAGAGGGGGCGAGAGAGACAGAGAAAGAGACACAGTATGCATGAAAAAGAAAGAGACAGAAAATACAGTCACCAGTGTACCTCAGTTTACAAGCCCCTCTGCGACAGTTGATTTGATCTTTAATCCCATCTTATGCACCTGTCAACTAGATTGATCTTACTGCCTTACACTACTCTATTTAAAGGGGTTGAGTTGGTGCTAGCTTAATTGGTATCTAATCACTATGGATCAAATTCAATGCAGATCTAAAATATTTGAATTGTGTTCATATTATGCCCCCTAAAATCCCTTTAAAATACCCCAAAGTAATTGAAATTAGGGGTATATTTAGTAATTGATGTCTAATAACGATTGTTAAAATTTCACCAAAATTGGAGGTATCTGAATTTTCACGAAGGGCTTCCACCCCGTCTTTACTCCTTTGCATAAAACTAAATTAAACTAAATATAGCCCACATTACCAACCCGTGCGCCTAAAAGCGGTGTTCCAAAACTCATAATAATTGGTTAATTAGTTTAGGAGTGGATACAAATATATAAACATCTACACATATTTAACTTTATATACAAGAACTTGGTAGCATTGAATGTGACCATCCATCTTTGGTCCTATTCTGCTATAGACGAGAGGTCATTTTCTAAGGATTCAGCAATTGCCTTTCATACGTGTTTGTTCGATTTGCCCACATGTCGATAATATAATATACTCATCTTGGACGCGATTGCATCAGGAAGGTCGTTTACGAAGATCAGGAATAATAAGGGTCCAAGTATCGACCCCTGCAGCACACCCGCATTAATGTGATATTGTTTAGGTGTAGAAGAATTACCTGGATCTTTCTTTTAGCAAAAAAGAACTTGATTATATTGAATATCCATCTAGTAATGCCATATGAATTAATTTTCCTGAGAAGACCTTTATGCCAGACGTTGGCCAAGGCCTGGCATTTATCAAAATTTCACCTGCCTGATCCAGTGTATGGTATATGCACCCAAGGATGACAATAAGAATATCCACAGTTTAACTGTTGGTCAGATAGAAGTTTAGCATTTTGGAGATATTGGACTATCAGTAGATTGATTAATGATTCAAACATTTTATCGAAGAGTGATAGGAGACTTATGGGGCGATAATTTAGTGGGTCAGTTCTTTCGCCAGAGTTCTTGAAAACTGGTACAACAGAGGCAATTCTCCAGCTATCACAGAGCAAGATTCAGCAAGGCATTTGTTATAGAGTTTGGAGAGGACAGGGGCCAGCTCAGCAGAGCATTTATTTATTACTATAGCAGGGATAAGATCTGATCCACATGCTTTAGGGGTGTCAATGTTTTTTATGATATCCTGGACTTGAGAAGGGGTGACGATCAGATGCTTTTGTGTGATTTCTGTTTGTGATGGGAAATTAGGGAGGGAGTGGTTTGTGGAGTTCAAGGTGGAGTTTATGGTGAATCGCTGTACAAGCAGTTCAGCTTTATCTGTTGACGTGTAAGCGACATCATGGTGGGGGGGGGGGATTGTTGATTGTCTGTTGTTCATCACACGACTATTATAGATTTTCCAGAAATCATGATTTTCTAATTTCTGTGACCTGATGCCTTTTCTGGTCATCTCAGTATTACGGCTATTACACTCTTACAGTGCTTTCTTGATGATGTAATTTTTTGTCTATTTATAGCTGACTGGTTAGGGTTATGGTTTAAATGGTGGAATGCTTTGTAGAGATAGAGGAGGATAGCCTCAGGTGTAAGAAAAATTAAGCAAAATTCCATGAATTTCAGTTTGTTTTGAAGACCCTTTAAATTTTAGATATTTTCTTGAATCAAAATCATATAATAGATTTTGATGAAAATGGGAATATGGATTCTAGTCATAAGGTTTACTATCAGAGAAATTAACATTACATGTTTTTTTGGGGGGGACGAGTGTACTCCTAGTGCTATATAAAATATAAATCGAGTGCCTAATTTACAAAGTGTGGTTGGATAGTGGAGGAATTGTTGATTGCCCATTATTCACAACACGACTATTATATTAATTTCTGTGACGATGCGTTTTCTGGTCATCTCTGTATACCTACATTTAACTGCGGCTATTACACTCTTACAATGATTTCTTGATGCTATAAATTTTTGTCTGTTTGTAGCTGATTTATGGCGGTTGAAACGGCGAAATACTTGCTGCCTATGCGCAATAGCAGCTGCACAGGTCGAAGTGAACCGTTTGGGAGAGTGAGGCTTGCTATAGAATTTCTGCATTAGAACAAATGCTTCTCTGTCTGCTTTGGCCCATTCAGTTACCTCCTTGTTTAGCAGGGAGAGTAAAAGTTTTACCCCAAGGTACATCTCTGAGGATATCTCTGAGGGATTCCTAATCAGCATGTTGGTAGTATCTCATCGTTTTGAGTAACGGTGCTTCGGTTTAGGGTTTATGGTAATATAAACCATTATTACTAGGTGATTATGGGATATGGGCATCTGTCATATGAGCCTTAAGCAGTGTTGTCAAGAATAGGTCGAAAAGTGAAGCTTGCTGGTCTTCATTACTTGGAAAGCGGGAAAATGACGGTTTGTGAGAAGGAATGTGCAATCGAAAAACTGTGTGCTGTTACCAGCTATGTCTGTGTGACATTATTAGGTCTTTTCTATTTTATCTTCTAAGGATAAGGCTGATCTCTTTGCTCGTTTTTTTGCTGACAATTCTTCTCTTCATGATTCCGGTGCTGTTCTTCCTGATTTCCCTTTGAAAACTGATCAGTCTCTTGATTCTGTCACTATTACTCCAAAGATGATTGCTAGAGTTCTTTCTGATCTTGACCAGTCTAAGACTTCCGGTCCTGATTCAATTCCTGTTGTTGTTCTCAAGTGTTGTACTCCTGAACTTTCTTCTATCCTCTCTATATTATTCAATCTCTGTCTCAGTCCTGTTTCCCTTCTTGTTGGAAGGAGTCATCTGTTGTCCCCATCTTTAAAAATGTTGGTCATCGATCTGACACAACTAAGTATCATCCGGTTATGGTCCTCTCTGTTTTTTAAAAGTTGGTCAACAGCAAGCTTATTCATTTCCTGGAAAGTCTGGGCCTCTTTAGTGATGTTCAGTATGGCTTTCATGGTTTTCATTCAACTGCTGATCGTTTAACTGTTGTAACTGAGTTGATCTGTCAGTTTATGAATAATTCAGAAGAGGGTAGAGCCATTGCGCATTACATTTCAAAGGCGTTTGACAGAATGTGGCATTCTGGTCTCCTACACAACTTCATGGTTATGGTATTGGTGGTGAGGTTCTTGACATTATTAGGTCTTTTCTTTCTGATCGAAGCTTGCGAGTAACTTTAGACGGTGTCTCTTAATTCTCTTTTCCTATCAATGCTGGTGTTCCTCAGGGCTTTATTCTAGGCCTAACACTGTTTCTTCTCTATATAAATGGTCTTCCAGAGAATATTGTTCAGAAAATTAACATCTATGCTGACGATACCACTCTCTATTCTGGTGTTGCTTCTCGAACATCTCCCTCAGATCAGTCAAAATATGCAGCTAATCTAGAAGTTTACCTGGATTCAGTTGTGGATTGGGGTACGAAATGACTTGTTTAATTTAATCCAGTTAAGACTCAGCTCGTATCTTTCAATCGTATGCGTGTCCCTTTTCTTCCTGAGATTCTCATGGATGGCTCTGCTCTTGAGGAGAAATCGACTCTGAAACTTCTTGGTTTTTCATTCTCATCAAATCTTTCTTGGAGTTCATACATTAGATCCATTGCTCTTTCTGCTTCTCGTAAAGTCGATTCTCTCTATCGCTCCAAACACTTTCTCGCACCTGAGGCTATTCTCTATCTCTACAAATCCACATTCAAACCATGTATGGAGTACTGTTGGCATATTTGGGCTGGTAAATCTCTGCCCCATTTAAGGGTTCTTGATAAGATGCAGAAGCGTATCTATAATTTGATTGGCCCTACCCTTTCTTCTTCTCTCCACCCTCTCTCTCACAGACGTGATGTTGCTAGTCTCAGTCTTTTCTATAAATAATATTATCGCATGTGTTCTTCAGAATTATGTGATCTATTCCCCGCTTCTTTTGTTCCAGCTCGTTTGACTCGTTGGTCTAGTGGTCTCCATCAATTTGCTGTTTTGATACCTCATTATAATACAGCTTCCTATTCCAGTAGTTTCTTTCCAAGAACTGCAGGCATGTGAAACTCTCTTCCTGCCGACTGTTTTCCTCCTACCTATAACCTTGGTCTTTGCAAGATTAAGACCAATGAGCATCTCTTTCTTTTGCAATAATCGTTCTTGTTAGCTCCTTACATCAAGTGGCTTCATGCCTTGTCTTGAGCGATTTCCATAAAAAAAACAAAAAAACTTGAGAAACCAAGCCAATCTCTGTGGTGGACATTAAAATCCCCAAATACATAGATTTGGGCACTCTGATCAAAGGAAAGTACTTCAACTATCGAAGACTTAGTAGAGTAGGTTACAGTCCTGGGACGAAGGAGAACGGTAGATTAAATATAGGTAACTAACGCTGTGTTGTAATGTTCATCTAAAGCACATGTAGGTTTGATCTTCAGATTTCAGATGAAGTTCTCAAGGGAGGGTGTTACGGATATCAACTTTAAGACTTGCGTTACACATCTATCATATCATACTCATATGATTTCTCTCCATGCAACGCATGTCCTAAACCCTCACTAGCCAGGTTTCACTTCCATACATCATTACACTGTGTGCACATGTCTACTAGACTCTTTCCTTTGTCGACAGTGATAACGCTCTGCTGGTTAGTAATGGCAAAAGTTCTCTGAACTTACTCCCTAATCTTAACCCTGTCACACTAGCAGTTGCTGCACTCTGTGGCTAAATGCTATCACTAAGGTAGCAAAATTTCTGAACAACCTCAATAACTTCGCCATCCACACATATTTTCTCCATATCTCAGTTTGCATTTGATCCCTATTGTCGAAAGAAAAACGTTAACGAAAGAAAATATATTATTTTTTATAACATCATTAGAAGTCGGTGGATCTACATTCCAATACGGGCATGTCGTTTGTTTGATTGGCAATGCCGATTTCAAACAAAAAACAATTAAAAAAATTTTTTTTTCATAATATCATTAGAAGTCGGTGGATCTACATTCTAACATGAGAATGTCATCTGTTTGATTGGCGATACTGATTTACAAACAAAAATAATTAAAAAAATTTTTTTTCCAGTACATCAGTCGATTGGTTGATTTTCACTATTTTGTTTGATTAACATTACCGACTTGGAAACTATTTCTGATGAGCTAAACAAAATAATTAATAAAAGATACAGCAGTTTCACGGTATCATCATCAATTTATGACATTAGTGACACTTCTGATGATTGGGAATACTGTGAATAATTAATAAAAGATACATTTTCGTACAATTTTCGATAGCCCCAATCCTAATTTTCATACAATTTTCTATTGCCCCAATCCTTATTTTCGTACAATTTTCGATAGCTCCAATCCTAATTTTCGTACAATTTTCTATTGCCCCAATCCTAATTTTCGTACAATTTTCGATAGCTCCAATCCTAATTTTCGTACAATTTTCTATTGCCCTAATCCTAATTTTCATACAATTTTCTATTGCCCTAATCCTAATTTTCATACAATTTTCGATAGCCCCAATCCTTATTTTCGTACAATTTTCTATTGCCCCAATCCTAATTTTCATACAATTTTCTATTGCCCTAATCCTTATTTTCGTACAATTTTCTATTGCCCTAATCCTAATTTTCATACAATTTTCGATAGCCCCAATCCTAATTTTCGTACAATTTTCGATAGCTCCAATCCTAATTTTCGTACAATTTTCGATAGCCCCAATCCTTATTTTCGTACAATTTTCTATTGCCCCAATCCTTATTTTCGTACAATTTTCGATAGCTCCAATCCTAATTTTCGTACAATTTTTGATAGCCCCAATCCTTATTTTCGTACAATTTTCTATTGCCCTAATCCTAATTTTCATACAATTTTCGATAGCCCCAATCTTAATTTTCATACAATTTTCGATAGCCCCAATCCTAATTTTCATACAATTTTCGATAGCCCCAATCCTAATTTTTATACAATTTTCTATTGCCCCAATCCTTATTTTCGTACAATTTTCGATAGCTCCAATCCTAATTTTCGTACAATTTTCTATTGCCCCAATCCTAATTTTCGTACAATTTTCGATAGCTCCAATCCTAATTTTCGTACAATTTTCTATTGCCCTAATCCTAATTTTCATACAATTTTCTATTGCCCTAATCCTAATTTTCATACAATTTTCGATAGCCCCAATCCTTATTTTCGTACAATTTTCTATTGCCCCAATCCTAATTTTCATACAATTTTCTATTGCCCTAATCCTTATTTTCGTACAATTTTCTATTGCCCTAATCCTAATTTTCATACAATTTTCGATAGCCCCAATCCTAATTTTCGTACAATTTTCGATAGCTCCAATCCTAATTTTCGTACAATTTTCGATAGCCCCAATCCTTATTTTCGTACAATTTTCTATTGCCCCAATCCTTATTTTCGTACAATTTTCGATAGCTTCAATCCTAATTTTCGTACAATTTTCGATAGCCCCAATCCTTATTTTCGTACAATTTTCTATTGCCCTAATCCTAATTTTCATACAATTTTCGATAGCCCCAATCTTAATTTTCATACAATTTTCGATAGCCCCAATCCTAATTTTTGTACAATTTTCGATAGCCCCAATCCTTATTTTCGTACAATTTTCTATTGCCCTAATCCTAATTTTCATACAATTCTCGATAGCCCCAATCCTAATTTTTGTACAATTTTCGATAGCCCCAATCCTAATTTTTGTACAATTTTCGATAGCCCCAATCCTAATTTTTGTACAATTTTCGATAGCCCCAATCCTAATTTTCGTACAATTTTCGATAGCCCCAATCCTAATTTTCATACAATTTTCTATTGCCCCAATCCTAATTTTCGTACAATTTTCGATAGCTCCAATCCTAATTTTCGTACAATTTTCGATAGCCCCAATCCTTATTTTCGTACAATTTTCTATTGCCCCAATCCTTATTTTCGTACAATTTTCGATAGCTCCAATCCTAATTTTCGTACAATTTTCGATAGCCCCAATCCTTATTTTCGTACAATTTTCTATTGCCCTAATCCTAATTTTCATACAATTTTCGATAGCCCCAATCTTAATTTTCATACAATTTTCGATAGCCCCAATCCTAATTTTCGTACAATTTTCGATAGCCCCAATCCTAATTTTTGTACAATTTTCGATAGCCCCAATCCTAATTTTCGTACAATTTTCGATAGCCCCAATCCTAATTTTTGTACAATTTTCGATAGCCCCAATCCTAATTTTCGTACAATTTTCGATAGCCCCAATCCTAATTTTCGTACAATTTTCGATAGCCCCAATCCTAATTTTCGTACAATTTTCGATAGCCCCAATCCTAATTTTTGTACAATTTTCGATAGCCCCAATCCTAATTCTCGTACAATTTTCGATTGCCCCAATCCTAATTTTCGTACAATTTTCGATAGCCCCAATCCTAATTTTCGTACAATTTTCGATAGCCCCAATCCTAATTCTCGTACAATTTTCGATAGCCCCAATCCTTATTTTTGTACAATTTTCGATAGCCCCAATCCTAATTTTCGTACAATTTTCGATAGCCCCAATCCTAATTTTTGTACAATTTTCGATAGCCCCAATCCTAATTTTCGTACAATTTTCGATAGCCCCAATCCTAATTTTCGTACAATTTTCGATAGCCCCAATCCTAATTTTCGTACAATTTTCGATAGCCCCAATCCTAATTTTTGTACAATTTTCGATAGCCCCAATCCTAATTCTCGTACAATTTTCGATTGCCCCAATCCTAGTTTTCGTACAATTTTCGATAGCCCCAATCCTAATTCTCGTACAATTTTCGATTGCCCCAATCCTAGTTTTCGTACAATTTTCGATAGCCCCAATCCTAATTCTCGTACAATTTTCGATAGCCCCAATCCTAATTTTCGTACAATTCACCTTCTAAGAAAAATCCTTTCTATCCTCTCTTCTATTTTGGAAATCGACACAATATTTTGAGCAATGAAAATCTACACTGTCTCAATCCTTAGCTATCAGCAGAAGGCATAAGCTAAGCTGAGATTCAAAATAATGAACACAGCGCGTACCATTTACCTCAAATCTAAACTCCTTCATTACCCCCAACTACTGTGCACAAACTGTTTCTGACTAGATAGTGCAATTAATAAATAAATTATATTCTTCATTTAACTTTACAATTAAAAAGTTTGTTAAGTGTTTTTTTTTTAAATTTGATTCATTGATGAAAGTTTATATAAAGCAAAATAGGTCTCTGGTGTTTAGGGGAGGGAGTGGGGAAGTAAGGGGGAAACTTTTATTTATTGTTTTATTTATTTAATTTAATTAATATATACAATTTCTTAATCAGATGATAATCCTCCGGACAAAGGTAAGTGTTTTATTCTTCCACCATTATCTAAAGTTCACTGTCGTACGCATCAGTTTTCTTCACGTATACATATCTATATGTACGTATGTGTGAATGTATGTATTTATATATATGTATGTTTGCATGTATATATATATACTAGTAGAATACCGGGGCCAGGATGGGTATAAGCAATAAATATAGAATTATTTTAAAATTTGAATGTTTTTTTCTTTTTTGAGGTGTATGGTACGGTTTTGGTACCCCTTCCCTTAAATGGTAAAGTTTACCAAAAAAAAAAATAATAATCTGCCCACGTTACTCACCCTGTTGCCTAGAATACATATTCCATAATTGATAATTATAAGTTCAATAGTTTAGGATATTATTGACGCTCACGCGCGTGCACCATTACTTTTAGAAACGTATGGCTTAATATAACTAAAAATTTGATGTAGAGCAATTCTTTTCTCTATTAAATTTTTTGTATCTAACTTATTTTTAAAGTTTTTTGGGGAGGTTTCGACTTTTGGGTGAGCGCACCTCTTATATTGTAAAGTTTACCATGTTATTCACCGTGTTGCCGAGAATATATATTCCAAAATTCATAATAATCCGTTCATTAGTTGAGAAGCTTATTCTGTACAACAAAATATATATATATATATATATATATATATATATATATATATATATATATATATATATATATATATAAATGCACCCTCTAAATGTTAAATTTCACAAAAGAAATAATGTGCCCATGTTACTCACCGTGTTGCCTATAATATATATTCCAAAATTCATAATGATTCGATTCATTAGCTTAAGAGATTATCCTGTACATAGAAATATCTATATCTATATATATATTTTTTTATAAATTAATTTATTGTAAATTATTACAAATTAATTCATTATGTACAAACATTGATGACACGTCTAATTAAGGGCAGATTAAAAATAAATAAATAAAATAAAATAAATAAATAAAAAACAATGTTGTCCTCTGCATATTTAAAAAAAATAAAAACAAACCACTCTGTGGTAGCGAAGAATAATAAAAAAAACAATAACAAAAAAAAATCAGCATGTATGTATATATATATATATATATATATATATATATATATATATATATATATATAGTAAGCTATGAAAATATATTTATGGCAATTAAGCTACACAGAGGCTCCGGCGTTTCATCCCTGGGAGAATCTTCAGGCTAAAATTATTTTATCCTGAAGATTCACCCCACCCCCGGGGATGAAACGTGGGAGCCTCTGTGTAGCTTAATTGCCATAAATATATTTTCATAGCTTACTACCTAGCTCTACTTTCGCATCGAGCACTGTTGAAGTAAATACTGAAAATTGATACATAAAAAATTATATCTCCTTATAAAATTTTATGTGAATACATGAAATAGTAATATATATATACATATATATATATATATAATTTATGTACCGGATAATGTTTTAAACTAATGAACAGATCATTATGAATTTTGAAATACATGTACTGATTTCTGCGAAAATGCCAGAAAATTCATCCCAGAATTCTTTCCGACTTTAAGCTGAAAACACTCCAGATCGAAATTTCTTTTGAAAAGGAGGTATACTTCGAAAATAAAAAAACGCTACATAGTACCCCCTGCCCCCTCTCAACTATTCCTCTATTTGCTACGATATTATTTCAAGATTGATACACTGTTGAAGTACACATTCAGCATAAATTTACGAAAAAATAATTATAATTAATAAATTATAATTAATAAATTATAGTTAATAAATTATAGATTAATAAATTATAGATTAATGAATGAAAAATAAACATGAAAACAAATAATAATTTGTACATCACGTAAAAACGATATATAAATAAAATATAATAATAATATAATAATAATATCAATAATAATATAATAATAATATTAATAATAAACAAGTTAGAAATATCTGCAAACCTTTACAGCAAATAATAATTAAATAATAGATATATTAATTTTCTACAAGACTGCTACAAAATACAACCCATAATTCTCCCGATTCCGGCTCCCGGCTCCCAGGCGTAAACACTCTGAATTAATAAAAATATAATAATATTAATCTGAATTAAGTTGAGATTTATTTTTGAAAAGGAGGTGATACCTCAAAAATAAAAAAAATAAAAATGACAACATACCAACCTGGCTACGTTGGTAAATAAATATTTAATTAAAAATAATTGAATTCTTAAAAAATGTTGTTTCATCTATTTCATTTGCCTCATATCAAATGGTGTCTTCAATCAAAATTGTATCGGCATCACCTTCAAAAAAAAAAAAAAAATTCAACTTATGCACTATGCACAATGCTTCAAGCAAACTACAACACTATTCGAGTAATAGTAATAATATAAATAAATAAGTAAAATATAATATACATATAGTAGTTAACTTTACAAAATGATAACAGGCCGCTTAATGTGTTAGATAGAGTGAGTTGAACAAAATTGGTGTTTGTTGGATACCAAGACAAAGTTCACACAAGTAGACCATTAGCCGAGTCTTTATCTATGGAGTTGTGACCTCAAGAAAGCCCACTGGAGATAAGTGCAGGATCCCTATCCATGCACGACATGGCATTACAGTTATCCCAATATTATACAACTGTTGATAGAGCAGCTGCTCTTAGCTCTACCTAAGAGTTAGGGCTCTTGTACTACCAGTCGGAAACAGCAGTCAGACAAGCTGTCAAACCTGTACCCTCAACCTGTCAGAACTTGAACGGTCCAGACTAGTCATGTGAACTAATTGACAAGCAAGTGTCCCTAACTTGTCCAGATAGAGAGAAAGAGAGATGGTGGGACGGTGTTCATTGTCTTAATCTGATTCGATACACTACGTTGGTAAATAAATATTTAATTGGAACTTATTGAATTCTCCAATATTGTCATTTGGTCTATTTACTGTTGTCTCATATGAAACAGTGTAGCAACCAAATTGCATTAGCACCGCTTAAAAAATATCAACTTCTTATACACTATGCACAATGCTTGAAGCAAACTACAATACCCTTCTATTATAACTATTTTTTGATTATAAATATGTTATCAAACATGACGAGCAGATCTTTCTGCGGAAAAAAGTTTTATTCATGACGTTTCGTTATATGATATACCTTGTATTATCTTCTACTGTCTCTATGCTTATTCACGTTTATACATGTTATCACCTTGCACCCCCAAAGACGAATTATCTAAGTAATTGAAAATAAACTGATGTCACTAAGGTAAAAAATGACGACTTTACCCATTTTAAAAGGAATTGTTCAAAAATCAAATTCTGTCAAACTGTCGACTTGATTAGGTTTTGAAAACCTGCTCTTTTTTTTCTAACTTGAATTCACCCTACACAAGGCATATTGCCACTCAGACTTAGGGGCAACTGTGGATCAGGGGCCAGAAATTAAAGGGGGAATCCTAAGTGAGGGGCTGTGGAGCAAGATATTTGTTCACATAACACTCCATGCATTTTAGCCTGACGATTCCCTATGGGGATGAAACGCGAAAGCCTCTGTGTAGCTTAATTGCTATAAATATATTTTCATAACTTACTACCTAGATCTACTCACGTATTGAGCACTGTTGAAGTAAATACTAAAATATTATATCTCCTTATAACATTTTATATGAATACATAAAATAATAATAATAATATATATATATATTTATATATGCTTTGGAATTCCCTCCTTGCTCCCTGTTTCCTCGACTATACCAACATGCAGAAATTTAAAACTAATGTCAACAAGCATCTCGCTGCACAGCTCCCAATTTAGGATGATGCCCCCCTCCCCCCCAAAAAACCCCAACTTAATTCACCGTAATTCTCAGTCGCCCCTTACGTTTATAGCGGCAACTTGCCTTGTTTAGGGTGAACTATGTTAAAAAAAATGTACATGCATGTATAGGGATAAAATACAGATATATCAAAAAATAAAATGTGGTGGAGACAAGATGTATGAAAAAAAAAAACAAAAGGAAAAACAAATTAAAGCGAGGAAGAAAAACGATTTTCACTTTTTCTGAAAACGTTCATTCAGTCGAAACCGTAAATCTCTCGTTTTTCTGATGATTTCTTCCTGTGCTTAATTTGTTTTTCCTTTTGTCTTTTTTATACCACCATGTGTGTATACGTATGAATGCATGTATATGTATATATATGTATGATTGTGTATGTATATGTATATATATGTATGATTGTGTATGTATATGTATATATATCTATGATTGTGTATGTATATGTATATATATGTATGATTGTGTATGTATATGTATATATATGCATGTCTGTATATGTGTATATATGTATGTATATATGTATATATATGTATGCTTGTGTATATATGTATACTGGTATATGCATGTATATATACGTATACATATGTATATATATATATGTATATGTATATATTTCGTTATATATGTATGCACGTATGCATGTATGTATATATATTTATTTCTATACATGTATGTATATACATATATGTACATATTTGTGCATGTTTGTATAGATATATATATGTGTGTGTATATATATGTATGTATACATACATTTTAATGCATGTATATGTATATATATATATGTAGTATTTTATGTATATATATGCATGTATGTATATATGTATATTTGTATATATGTATGTATGCATGTATATATATATATATATATATATATATATATATATATATATATATATATATATATATAATGTGTGAAAAAAAAAAAACGAAAAAAACAAATTTTAGATACAGAAAAATGTCATAAAAAAAACGAGAGATTTTACCGAAAAAAGTGAAGATTTTAAATTTATTCGATAACGGTAAAAACATAAGAAAAAGAAGAACGCACAGAGAGACGTCATTGGCGCGCGTTTAACTATTTTAAAAGGAAAGAATAATAAAAAGCGCGTGCAGAGAGACGTTGAAATGAATGGGGGGAAGGAAAAAAATATGGATGAGGTAAAAAAGAAACAGGATCGCAATGGGGCAATAGATTGCATATACGAGGCTTGTCTAAAAAGAATTCGATCTTAGGTCACAAAAAAATATTTCAAATAAGTGACGGGGTTGGGTCCTTATTCCCTTTCAAAGTAGCACAAGGGGCCTAATTTGAAGGGAATTAGGGTTCCAACCCTTAACGTATTTGAAATATTTTTTTCTGGCCTAAGGTCGGATACTTTTTAAACAAGCCTCGTATATATATATATATATATACATATATACCGTATTTCTTAATTGGGAGAGTTTCCCAGCAGAGTGCTCAATTATTAATGCAAAAGTAAAATTAACTAAATAATTAATAAGAGCATGATATTTATTAATATTAAATAAAGTGTTACAACAATATATATGTGTGTGTGTATGCTGATATATGCATGTATATATATGTATGCCTATGTATGTTTATATATGTATGTGTGTCTGCATGTGTATATATGTACATGTGTATATATATCCATGTTTCATCCCCGCAGTGAATCGTCAAGCTAAGTTCCTGAGACTTATCTTGACTATTCCCTGTGTACATGGACGTCTCTGCGTAGCTTATGTCATACTACGACTAACCTTTACTCACGTATTGGGCACTTTTGAAGTAAATACTGAAAATCTACACACAATATATAATATATCACCTTACAATATTATATGTCTATATAAATGAAATAATATATATATATATATATATATATATATATATATATATATATATATATATATATATGTATATATGTACGATAATTATGGAAATAACATTTGAAAATACGTAGTTCGTCTTTTTTTTTCAAACGAAACACAGACGTTAGAATTTAAAATATGTGGTGCGTCTATTACGTGAGAAAATAGTTTTGTTCTTTTTTTTTCGAACGAAAAATAGAATTCAAAATATGTGGTGCGTTTATGAAGTAGAATGAATGTTTTGTTTTTGTTTTTATTAATATCGATGTTATATAAAAAAATTTGTTGGGAATGTGGTGTAAAATTGCTTAACTGGATCTAAATTAAAGTTCTGTTCGGTTCGTATTAATTTGCTGATTTAAGGGATTAATTGCAGAATCTATTGCATTATTTAATTGTGTTAGAGTTTATAATAAGTGCTGATTCAAGAACTATTCGCCAAGATTCATTTCAAATAGATTTAATGAGT